>OY720444.1:47401034-47785213 GCA_963082915.1 Dolichopus griseipennis | reverse complement strand
AAAGCATATTTCCGAAATTAATAAAGATAGTAACTTGAAACGAATGTAGAAGCTTAAAATTTGGCCCAGGGTGTTCTTTACTATTTCTTGCGTGCCCCCCTAATTTGGGATCAATTGGAACCTCTCAGAACCTCTCTTAGACCCCCCAATGTGTAAAAGCTTATCATCGAAATTAATAAAACTAGAAACTTAAAATTAAGATAGAACATTCCAATTGTGTACAAGGGTTAACTAGTATTGAAAGTATGACGGGTTTGCATATGGGAAAAATCGTACCATAATTTCGGGTTCTGGAACCCTTGAAAAGTTCAAGGACTAACAAATATATATCTTAAAAACAACAAACAACATAACTCAAAAAATAATGCCGGTATTTTGATGAAATTTAACAGTAGGTTACTAGTAATGAAAGTACCATGGGAATTGGTTGTGCTCGAGTTTAATTTCGAAGCCAAAGAATATATTTCCTATGTCCTATGTGTCTCCGAAATTTAGACTTAGTTGTAGTGGTTCAGCTATGTTCAAAGGTACTTGCTGCATTTATGTAAAATTTATTTTTATATTTAAATGAATTATATGAAAAGGTCTAAATTTGTAATTGTATTTTAGAAATACATTTATTGCATATTTTGAGTTTATAAGCTTTTCTATTAGGTATATAAACTAAACATTTAAAATAATTGCAATTTTGAATAATTTGGGTTATTAAATATATTATGCTTTGATTACCTTTTTATCACAAAATTCAATTATTAGAATTTTTTCATTTTGTAATTGAATTGGAATAAATATATTTTCATTTATTTCAAGTTTGTTTGTTTTTTAATATTTTTAAATAGATAAATTAGTAAGAATTTGTAATATTTTTTAATAGATAGTGTAATTAGAAAATGTTTTTAGTATTATAAAGTTAATTTGGTTAGCTATGTTTTACGATCAAATTAATAGCAGCTTTTATGGTGTTAAAATGACTTATTTATATGTCCTTAAATTTGAAAATAGGTGTAGGGTATTTTTAAGTCGGTTGAACCGACTGACTGTTGCTTTACTTGTTAAGAGGAACATTTGTGCACAATTTCAAGTCAATTAATCAAACCGTTTTGACTCGACATCAAAAACATTGAAAAAGCTTAATTGCGCCCTCGTGCCTAAACGGTTTAACCGAACTTGCCAGACTCTCTTTTCAACTGCGAAACCACCTTGTAAAAGTGGACACAAATCGGAAACACAAAAGTTTTTGGAAGCCCGCCAGGCCGAGTTGGGTTAATTTATTCCAACCAAATTTATACAACTAATTCCGGTTACTAAGAGGAAGATTTGTGTAAAATTTCAAGTTAATCGGTCAAACCGTTTTGACTCGACAGTAAAAACATTGAAAAAGCTTCATTGCGCCCTCGTTCCCAAACGGGTTAACCGAACTCAACAAATATTTGTGTCAGCCTCTCTTTTCGACTGCAAAATCACCCTGTAAAATTGGACACAAATCGGAAACACAAAATTTTTTGGAAGCTCGCCAGACCGAAATTGGTTATTTTATTCCATCCAAATTTATTACAACTAATTCCGGTTGATAAGAGGTAAATTTGTACAAAATTTCAAGTCAATCGGTCAAACCGTTCTGACTCGACATCTAAAACCGAAAAAGCTTAAAAACGGCTCTGGAGCCGCAACCTGTTGACTTTTAAAATATGACATAGCCTATGTCACCCCCGGGCTCTCAGAATTTTTCCTTTAAACTTTTGTGACAATCGGACCAGTGGTTTTCACGTGAATCCTGGACAAACAAACAAACAAACAAATTTTCTCCTTACAAAGAAATATATTCTTTGGCTTCGAAATTATATTCGTTTGGCCTCAAATCGATCAAAAGCTTCTAAAATCCGATCTCATTGACCGAACTCGACCAGAACCAATTCCCATGGTACTTTCATTACTAGTAAGAGTTTAAATTTCATGAAAATAGCGGCATTATTTTTTGAATTATGCTACTTTTAAGATATATGTTTGTTAGTCCTTGCACTTGATACAGTCCGCGCTGTACTTTAAATACTTACTAGTTAACCCTTGAACATAATTGGAACGTTCTTAATTTTAAGTTACTATTTTTAGTAATTTCGATTATTTTTTTTATACCCTACACCTATAGAATAGGTAAAGGGGTATATTAACTTTGGTATGGTGTTTGTAACCACTTAAAGGAAGCGAGCTAGATATGGAAAAGTATATATATTTGTGATCAGCGTGACCGCCTGAGTCGATATAGCCATGTCCGTCCGTCCGTCCGTAGGCACGATAACTCAAAAAATAATGGAGCTATCTTGATGAAATTTTAACTGTAGGTTACTAGGACTGAAAGTACGGCGGGGATTGCATATGGACGAAATCGGTCCATGTGTTTGGATTCTGGACCTTTTAATCGATCGAAGGGCTAACGAACATATATAAAAAATCACGATAACTCAACAACTAATGACGCTATCTTCATCAAATTTGTGCTGTAGGTTACTAGTAATGAAACTACTTCGGGGATTGCGTAAGTTCGGGATTGGACAATGGGTTCGGAACCTAGAACTTTTTGATCGAATTTAGGCCAAACGGGCATAATTCCGAAACCAATGAAGATAAAACCTCCAAATTTGGTATCAGGATGTCTCTTCCCATTTCCTGAGTGTCTTGGAAATTTGAGCCCAATTGGAGCAGTGGGTCGGAGACCAGCCACACATTTCCGAAGACCTTAACGCATATCTTTAAAATTAATAAAGATGGCAACTTCAAAAAAATTTAGAAACTTCAAATTTGGCACAAGGGTGTTCTTTACTATCTCTTGCGTGTCTCCCTAATTTAGGATCAATTGGAGTGGTGGTTTAGTACCCCTTTTAGACCTCCCAAGATTTAAAAGCTTATAATCGAAACTACTAAAAAAGGTAACTTAAAATTAAGATAGAACGTTCAAATTGTGTACAAGGGTTAACTAGTACTATAAGTACAGCGCGGACAGTATAAGGGCGAATTCAGCTCAAGGGTTCGGATTCTGGACCTTTTAATCGGTTTCTGGGCTAACGAACATATATAAAAAATCACGATAACTCAGCAACTAATGACGCTATCTTCATGAAATTTGTACTTTAGGTTATTGATAATGAAACTACGGCGGCGATTGCGTACGGTGAGGATTGGACAATGGGTTCGGAACCTAGAACTTTTTGATCGAATTCAGGCCAAACTAGCATAATTTCGAAACCAATGAAGATAGAACCTCCAAATTTGGTATCAGAGTGTCGCTTTCGATTTCCTTAGTCTCCTTGAAATTTGGGCCCAATTGGAGTGGTGGGTGGGGACCAGCCACTTAGTTCCGGGGACCTTAAAGCATATTTTCGAAATTAATAAAGATAGTAACTTGAAACAAATGTAGAAACTTAAATTTGGCACATGGGTGTTATTTACTATTTCCTGCATGCCCCTCTTATTTTGTATCAATTGGAGTGGTGGTTCAGTACCTCTCTTAGAACCCCCAATGTGTAAAATATTATCATCGAAATTAATAAAACTAGTAACTTTAAATTAAGATAACACGTTCCAATTGTGTACAAGAATTAACTAGTATTGAAAGTATGACGGGGACTGCATATGGGCGAAATCGTTCAATGGTTCCGGGTTCTGAAGCCCTTGAAAAGTTCAAGGGCTAACAGACATCTATCTTAAAAAACCAAAAAAACTCAAAAAATAATGCCGCTATTTTGATGAAATTTAAACTCTAGGTTTCTAGTAATGAAAGTACAATTGGAATTGGTTCTGGTCGAGTGTGGTCAATGAGTTCGGGTTCTAGAAGCTTTTGATAGATTTGAGGCCAAACGAGTATAATTTCCAAGCTAAAGAATATACTGCCTATTTCCTATGTGTCGCCGAAATTTTTACTTAATTGTAGTGGTTCAGCTATGTTTAAAGGTACTTGCTGCATTTATGTAAAATTTATTTTTATATTTAAATGAATTATACGAAAAGGTTTAAATTTGTAATTGTATTTTAGAAATACATTTATTGCATATGTTGCATTTATAAGCTTTTCTATTAGGTATATAAACTAACCATTTAAAATAATTGAAATTTTGAAAAATTTGGGTTATTAAATATATTATGCTTTGATTAGCTTTTTATCAGAAAATTTAATAATTAGAATTTTTTCATTTTGTAATTGAATTGGAATAAATATATTTTCATTTATTTCAAGTTTTTTTGTTTTTTAATATTTTTAAATAGATAAATTAGTAAGAATTTTTAATATTTTTTAATAGTTAGTGTAATTAGAAAATGTTTTTAAGTATTATAAAATTAATTTGGTTAGGTATGTCTTACGATCAATTTAATAACAGCTTTTATGGTGTTAAAACGACTTATGTATATGTCCTTAAATTTGAACCAAATAGGTGTAGGGTATTTCTAAGTCGGTTGCACCGACTGACTGTTTCTTTACTGCAACCGACCTAAGTCGGTAATAAAAAAGTACCCCACACCTATTTGGTTCAAATTTAATGACATATCCATAAGTCATTTTAATGCCATAAAAGCTGTTATTAATTTGATTGTAAGACATAGCTAACCAAATTAACTTTATAATACTAAAAACATTTTCTAATTACACTATCTCTTAAAAAATATTACAAATTCTTACTAATTTATTTAAATAAAAATATTAAAAAACAAAAAAACTTGAAATAAATGAAAATATATTTATTCCAATTAAATTACAAAATTAAAAAATTCTAGTTATTAAATTTTGTGATAAAAAGCTAATCAAAGCATAATATATTTAATAATCCAAACTTTTCAAAATTGCAATTATTTTAAATTGCTAGTTAATATACCTAATAGAATAGCTTATACGCAAAATATGCAATAAATGTATTTCTAAAATACAATTACAAAATTAGAACTTTTCATATAATTCATTTAAATATAAAAATAAATTTTACATAAATGCAGCAAGTACCTTTGAACATAGGTGAACCACTACAATTAAATCTAAATTTCGATGACACATAGGAAATAGGATATATATTCTTTGTCTTCGAAATAATTCGACGTTCGGATTCAAATGGATCAAAAGCTTCTAGAATCCGAACTAATCGCCAAATTCGACCAGAACCAATTCCAATTGTACTTTCATTACTAGTAACCTAGAGTTTAAATTTCATCAAAATAGCGGCATTATTGTTTGAGTTATGGTGTTTTTAAGATATATGTTTGTTAGCCCTTGACCTTTTCAAGGGTTCCAGAACCCGAAATTATGGTACGATTTCGCCCATATGCAGTTCCCGTCATACTTTCAATACTAGTTAACCCTTGTACACAATTGGAAAGCTCTATCTTAATTTTAAGTTACTAGTTTTATTAATTTTGATGATAAACTTTTACACATTGGGGGGTCTAAGAAAGGTACAAAATTAGAGGGACACGCAGGAAATAGTAAAGAACACCCATGTGCCAAATTTGAAGCTTCTACATTTGTTTCAAGTTACTATCTTTATTAATTTCGAAAATATGCTTTAAGGTCCTTGGAACTGAGTGGCTGGTCCACACCCAGTACTCCAATTGGGCTCAAATTTCAAGGACACCAAAGAAATCGAAAGCGACACCCCAAATAAATAACATACAGATGTCTCATTCCATACAAAAAAAGTGTTCCATTTCTTAAGGTCCATTAATTTTTAATAGACATTGATCTAAGACATTTTATTAAAATTAGTTAAGATCGAAACCAATTGACAAAATTGGTTTTAGAATAAAATAAAATTGAAATAATTTATTTAAAATTACACCATAGGCAAAAATACCTTTTACTTTCACCACTCATCGTATAAGGTGGTATAAGTATTTGCATGTGTTTATAAATTAAAAAACACAAATAGATGAAAATATTACTTTTGAATGAATATGTTTTTTTTAATAAGCCATTTTTATATGGATGTTGTATAGTTTTTATTGCTTTTGTTTTTGTTTTTTTTGTGTTATTTTTTTTACTATGAAATATATAAAAATTTTTTGCTTTGTTTTAAAAAAAATAAGAGTTTTAAAATTTTTGATATACCTACATACAGGCATCCATATGTATGTGCATATCTCTTTGCCGTAATATATATAGAGTTATAGCGAAGGACAAACAACGAAATTTTAATTTTGTCTAGCAAATGTAACTGAAGAATAGTCTAAATTTATAAGTTTTTATAAGAGCAAAATAGATTATTTAGTGTGAAAAATTCAAATCCCTTACACCGGGTATAGATGTTTGTTAGTTGTTAATAGGTAAACTGAATAGATTTTTGTTGAGAAATAAAAATAAATATGTGAGTGCGTACATACTTAAGAGAAAAGTAAATTGATACCTATCTGAAAAAAATTTTTTTCAATTTTTCCATAAATTAATTTACTTTTCTCTAAATAAAAAAAACCCAATCAACTCAAAAATTCAATTTCTATTTTATTTTTTTTAATAAAACGAAAAAAGCCGAAACAACTGTGTAGGTATATTTTTTTCTTTTAAAAGTCAAAATTATAATAAAGTTCAGAATTTAATTCAGTGTAAACTTCACCTATAAATAATGATACATAATCTACGATTAAGTAAAATTATTATGCGTAAATTCTAAATGTAGTCAGCACTCAGCACCTAATAAAGTACCTATAAAATTTGATAAAAAAACTACATTGTTATTCCTTTTAATTTAAATTTTATTTATAAAGGGAAAAAGCCAAGTGGAAATTATTGATTAATGATTAATAATTCAAAATACATAATGTATGTAATAAAATTCCATTTGGCATAAAAAACCCTTATTATTATTATAAATTAAATAAAATATGCAAACAAAAAAATTTAAAAAACAATTCAAAATAAAAATAAAAACAGCCATCATAATTATTCACAAATAAAAAAGTAAAAAAAAAAATGTAAAAATAAATTTAAAAATAATTATTTCACAATTATATATACAAAATAAATAATAAAAAATAAAACAAAATTTAAAACATAATTAATTTCAAACCAATAGATAAATATACTTACGAGTTACGACCTTAAAAAAAATTGCTGTGCCTTAATGTTTTATGGAAATTATTTATTAAAGAAATTTAGCTATGTACTTAATATAAGGGAAACAAAAAAAAATAGCTCTTAGCTGTTAATCATTCGTAAATATCAGACAGACAAACACACTGATGGATAAATGACAATAGACAGATAGACAGATAAAAAACAAATGAATTCAAATGAAAAAATCATATAATAATACATTATATATATATATATATATATATATGTGTATGTATGTACTTTTAAACTGAAAAACAGAAGAGCAGTTGTTTTTTATTATTTGTTAGACAGATAGATAAACAGACGGACAGACAATTAAAAATGAATTTATTTTTTTATTATAGTTTAAAAATTCCTTTTAGTTTTCTTAGGCAGACCAAAAAACACATGGGAATGAAGATTGACGGAAAGACAGACAGACAAAAATTAATTGATATTCTTTATTTTTTTTTAAACAGACAGACAAACTGACGAATACAGATTGCTAAAAATACGGACAGACAATTAAATATGCATTAGATTTCTTAATTTTTTATTTTAAACTTGATTTTGTTTCTTGTCCAAAACCCACTTGCTATTTTTCCAAAGTAAAACTAGAATTAAGAAATCAGTACATAAGACTCTATGTTCATAGCAACTATTATCTTTTTGAAACCAATCGGGAAAATGAAAATTTATTTTTTGTTCGCATTGTTTGACGATATTTTGTTTTAAGTTTCGTACGAACGGTGTTTTTTGAAAATATTGAGAAAAGACACTTACGTGCAAGCGGCATATTTGAAAGAACTTTTCTGAAGGCCATGATAAAATTGGATAATTGGTTGAAGTTTCATATTCTTTTAATTTTATAAGAATTTCTGTTAAATTATAATTAATTTTGTTTTTTAACATTTCGTTAGAACAATTTTCACAATTTTTACCTATTTTTTTGAACATTTTGAAAATGCAGTACCCCGCAAAGTACCTTGTTGCAACATCGGTTATATTAGGTACCTCTACTGCTATTGTGTTATTACCTACGTTCATATTATTTTCAATGTCGTCAATTTGAATATCATCGCTTTGTTCAGATAGTTCATTCCCATTGGATAAATTGAAAGAAGTTTCTTCAGTATTTTGCAAAACTATATCCCAATCTAGTCGAAGGAAATCACAATCGTCTTCCTCACAATTTGAAAATTTTGATTTAAACAGAATGTTTAAAGAAATTATTTTGGCAAATGAGGAGCTAAACTCGGCAACACTCGGATTGTTTTTATTAACATTTCTAGCCCTCAACTTACCAAATAAATTTTCGAGTGGATCTTGGTTCAACTTATTGGCATAAATATAAAAAATATTGTCATTAGACGAAAATAATGTTGAAGTTAGTTTGAGAACGCTGTCAATTGTGATTACCAGACCTTTAAAACAAAAAGGTTCTCTTGCAGGACCCATTGGTTTAATATTTAAAATATATTCTCTCATTTCTCTAAGAAGACTAAAATTATATTCATTTCGCTGAAGTGGTGGGTTCCCATTCAACACATCAAAAAGTTTATTCATCTTTTTAATGAATTCCGCTGTTGGTTTTGCAAACTTTTTGATATTAAGTGGAAATTTATTTAATGCTATAAGAGCTTCGATTCCACAAGCAACACTTCTGCTTAAAACTTGTGTAGCTAGTTTGACACTCATTTTTTGAAAATTTGTAGGATTAATATGTGCATTAGTTAATTTAGGGCACATTTTGGTAGTATTTGTTTTTTCTAAGTTGTATAGATACTCAACAACTTTCCAGCTTATTTCCCCATCACTAGTAAATAAATTATGTTTATTTAAATTGGTTCTAACACTCTTAAAAAGATGAGGAATGTCGTACATAAAATAAATTATTTGGTCTTTATATAAGAAACTGGAATTATTTTGTGAAATATTCAAACTAGCAAAAAGACTACGGGTAGTTGGACCTTGGTCGCAACAAATAGCTCTGACATTTAATTGAAGATTTTTGCAAATCTCCAGACATTTATATAACTCTAACTCGAGTTGACATTTTGGTATACTACCTGGACAAGCAACATAGTATAATGGTTGCTTAAATTTCCCACAAATACTCCTAACCATGAATACACAAACCGACTTTGCACATTCATTTAATCTTGTATTTTTCCCGTAGTCTACAAAACCCTCTATTATATCCTTATGTTTATTATATGATAAATTCATTTGTATACTCATTTCGTCGAAAATAAGAACTACTTCCTTTTCAATTTCATTTAAATTTGAATTAACGTAATTCTTTAATTCCTGATAGACATTAATGTCCATTCCAGGTAACAAACTTTTGATTTTTATCCATCTGTGCAAAGAAGAGGGATGTGGTAAATGAAAACCAAGCTGATCCCTTAAAAAGTTGTAACCTGCTGAAGAACGAAAAAAGATAACTTGAGAAATCCATTTTTCGTCCTCCATGAAATTTTTATTTTTGTCAGAAAGAATTAATTTAGAAAATATTTTAGAATTTTTACTTACGGGTAATCGGTCAATTAAATTTTCTAACGGAAAACGGTTTTCCTTTTCTAAATTTTGATTGATCTGCTTCAATCTACTAATTTTTCTTAAAAGCACCTTTTTCGTTTTTTTAAAGTTATTCAACTTTGTTGTCAAAACTTTCTTTTCTTTTTTCAATTTTTTTAATGAATTAATGTAAAAGTCCTGTTGTTTGCAGCAATTTTCACACTTTAAAAATTCATTTTGGAATTTATTTGAATCTATAACTCTTGCAGCTCTATTTAATTCTTCAATATCAACACTTTCGTCCAAATCATTCAGAAGTGTCGGCTTTAAATAGTTAACTCGTGCATAAGTTCGATCAAAATGATTAACATTAAGAGCATCATCATTTTCGAAATATGAATTTTCATATTTCTCTAGCGCAAATTTTGGCACAGCAGTTTTTTTTAAACGTCGTATACCTGCATTTTAATAAATTTAATATTAATTTAAAAGAATTAAATTTCGTATAATACAGTAATTATATACATAGAGTACCTATTCATGTAGAAAAAAAAATTCAATTAAAAAGGAAACTTAACAGGATTAATTATATAAAATTTTTTTACATAATTTGAAAAAATATTCAGAGATAAGAAGAATATGCAAGTAAAATACTAGGAAAGAAAAAAATAAACTCTTCCATAAATCTTTTCCTATTACAATACAATGCAATCGAGAATATTTTTACATACAGCGACTAATATAATATGAACAAAAACCAAAACAAAAAGAAGTTAGAATCATAGTTGACTAATATATTTATATAATTTTCGCCAAATTATATATATTAATTATATAATGTTCGCCAAAATATGATAACCGTGATAAACTAATTTTTACTAAATTAAAAAAACTGGCTAAATATTTAATTATACATCAATATTCCATGAATATAGTTACTTTTATGATAATTTGTGTACATGTTTAGGTAAGAAAAACGAAATACTACATTCGTAAATACTACAGATGCTACCTACTTTAATAATTAATTTAAAAAATTTAAAAATAATAGCGTACCTATATCACTACTTTCAAAATGTTTGCTGCATATAAGAGATTTTTTAACTCTTCTCATGTTAAATTCTCCTACTGCAGCCTCCCATTCCCTATACATCCTTGAATTTTCTTTAGGGAACTTAAAAAATTGTCGGTCAGGAAATGTGTTTGAGTCCGCTTTGCAACTCAAAATATGGCAAATTCGTTTTTGCGAAGCCATTTTAAATTATTGCTGATAAAAAATAAAAAATTATTAAAATTATATACTTCTTATAATATAATGTAGTAAAAAAATATACTTAAAAAATTACTTACCTTTAAAAAAATTTTCCTTCAACTTTTGAATTTGAATTTTCAACTTCTATTATTTTATTCTTATATTATAATAAATGAATACACAATTAATATATTTGTATGTATGTATATTATAATTCATATAATAATATTATACCACACATCCATATATAAATTATTATAATCTAATCTAAGTACACAGCGATATTCTATTTATTTATGTATATATTATATAAGTTCAGTAGAACTACCACATAGATAAAAATGTGATCGACTCGACACGCCACATCTATGCCAAATTAAAAATAAAACGAGGAAGATTATAGTTGCCCTTGTCAACTTTTAGATACCCGTGCTTACCCACTAACCGTTATTTATTTTCCACATGCTATTATAAATATTACAAAAAAAATATATGAAAGTAAAATAGTTAAAAAAAAATTTAGCTTATTATCACATAATTTTTGCTTAAAAAAAATTAAATAAAAAAAAAAAAATATTAAATTTTTAATTCATTATACCATAATTTTTGCTTAAAAACAAAAAAAAAAAACCATAAAAAAAAATAACCATAAAAAAAAAATAGCCCATCCCAAAAGTTGGCCCGAGCGATGTCCAACTTTGCCAACTAACTTGCCCTATTACTTTACCTGCCCAGTTTTAATTTTAACCTCGTAGCTTCATTAGATTCACAGTTATCGAATTGACAACTTTGTATGGCAGCTGCCCGAAAATGGGGTCGCAACATTTTGAAACTCCATATTAGTGCTCGATTCATTATATAACTAACAGGGTGTAATTTTCATCCTCGTAGTATACTCAGTTTCCAAGAAATTCATATTGGTGCAAAGAAGTTGTATGGCAGCCCCCCGCAAATGAAGCCGTAAAATTTTGAAACTTCATATAAGTGCTTGATTCATTATAAAACTAACCGTGTGTAATTTTCGTCTTTCTAGTATAATTACTTTTGAAGAAATTTATATTGGTTTAAATAAGTTGTGTGACAGCTCCCCTAAACCTTGGTCTGGTCTTAACCAAAAAGAATAGGGAACCTTAAAAATGTCCAAAAAATGTTTTGCGTGAATTTCAAAACTCTAGCTCTAATTTTTCAATTCTATCTCTTTTAATTAATTTTTAATTCACGAATATATTAAACCTAAGCAAATAAGCATCATATAATCATATTGATAAAATGATTCATTCAAAATATTACACATATACATATTATATGAATATACATATATAAATTATTTATGAAGCCATTTACTTAAAAAAAATCTTTGTCTTCTTTTTTGCTTATCTTAAATAAACTACGCATCATTTAAATCATATGAAATTCTAACTCGAAATCGTACAAAAACAAATACAAAAAAAAAAAAAAAATAAACAAAAACAAACAAAATTCATATAATTTCATGTTACAAGGTGCATAGCTATATTTCAAATTTTTGTATGAAAATATTGGAGTTAAAAAAGTTAGCTGTTCGAGAGCTACCCGAAGTTTTGGTCCGATCTTTACCAAAAAAAATAGGGAACCTAGAAATTGATTGAAAAATATTTTGTGAAAATTTCAAAACTGTAGCTCTTTTAGTTTTTGAGTTATCGTGCTGACACACAGACGGACGGACGGACGGACGGACGGACGGACGGACGGACGGACGGACGGACAGACACACATAGCTAGATCGACTAATTTTTCGATTCTGAGCCGATACGTACCCTTGACACTATATCTAGCTCGTCTAGATCGATGCGTTACAAACGGAGGAGCAAATCTAATATACCCGATGTCATATATATATGCACGGGTATAACAATAACAACGCTTAATTTCTAATGGAGTGAGTGGTGAGTAAAATTTTTTACCACAGAAGATTTTTTTTTGTGCGTGGTATATTTTGGATTTTTTTAATCAATTTCTTATTTCACCATAGATCTAATTTTTAGTTCCAAACGGTCATAGTAGCGACATCTATGTGCTAAAATTACTTGGGGTCATTTTTTTTACGAATTGAGACATCTGTATGTTATTTATTTGTGGCGACACCCTGAAACCAAATTTGGAGGTTCTATCTTCATTGGTTTCGAAATTATGCTAGTTTGGCCTGAATTCGATCAAAGAGTTCTAAGTTCCGAACCCATTGTCCAATCCTCACCGTACGCAATCGCCGCCGTAGTTTTATTACCAATAACCGACAGCACAAATTTCATGAAGATAGCGTCATTAGTTGTTGAGTTATCGTGATTATTTATATATGTTCGTTAGCCTTGAAACCGATTAAAAGGTCCAGAATCCGAACCCTTGGGCTGATTTCGCTCTTATGCAGTCCACGCTTAACTTTAAGCACTAGTTAACCCTTGTACACAATTTGAACGTTCTATCTTAATTTTAAGTTACTATTTTTAATAATTTCGATTATAAGCTTTCAAAACTTAAGAGGTCTAAGAGGGATACTGAACCACCACTCCAATTGATCCCAAATTAGGGGGACACGCAAGGGATAGTAAAGAACACCCTTGTGCCAAAATTGAAGCTTCTACATTTTTTTAAGTTGTTATCTTTATTAATTTTAAAGTTATGCTTTAAGGTCTTCGGAAATGTATGGCTGGTCCCCGGCCCACTACTCCAATGGGGCCCAAATTTTAAAGACATTAAGGAAATAGGAAGGGACACCCTGATACAAAATTTGGAGGTTCTATCTTCTTTGGTTTCGGAATTATGCTCGTTTGGCCTAAATTCGATCAAAAAGTTCTAGGTTCCGAACCCATGGTCCAATCCCGAACTTACGCAATTCCCGAAGTAGTTTCATTACTAGTAACCTACAGCACAAATTTGATGAAGAAAGCGTCATTAGTTGTTGAGTTATTGTGATTTTTTATATATGATCGTTAGCCCTTCGATCGATTAAAAGGTCCTAGTAACCTACAGTTAAAATTTCATCAAAATAGCTCCATTATTTTTTGAGTTATCGTGCCTACGGACGGACGGACATGGCTATATCGACTCAGGAGGTCACGCTGATCACAAATTTATATACTTTTCCATATCTAGCTCGCTTCCTTTACGTGGTTACAAACACCATACCAAAGTTAATATACCCTTTTACCTATTTTATAGGTGTAGGGTATAATAATATGACTTATCTGCAGTTATTTTATTCAATATAATTCCACTTCTTTTGAAAGCAACTAGCAGAGGCACAATTTTTTTTACTAATTTATTAATATGCTCTTCCCACTTCAGTTTTTCATCAATTACAACTCCAAGGTATATATGCAGGAACTCTTTCAATTTTATTCTTATTTACCAATAGATTGGGATTTATGTCAATTTTATTCTTTATTTTATAAACTACAAACTTTGTTTTTTCCGCATTTTTAGTTAATTTATTACCTTTTAACCAATTTTCGTAAATTCCCAAATCAGTATTTACAAGAGTTTCAAGTTCTTTACAGGTTCTAGCATTATAGATAAGT
Organism: Dolichopus griseipennis; assembly: GCA_963082915.1. Classification (NCBI taxonomy): domain Eukaryota; kingdom Metazoa; phylum Arthropoda; class Insecta; order Diptera; family Dolichopodidae; genus Dolichopus; species Dolichopus griseipennis. The sequence goes on along the minus strand of OY720444.1, from coordinate 47,770,821 downwards.
AAAGTATCGTCAGTAAAGATTAGTTAGCAAAATCGCATACTGGATGTTATGAATGTGAAGTAAATATAATGTAGGAACAAGTACTGATCCTTGAGGAACGCCAATGTTTACATTATTTTCATTACTAAGAACTCCATTAATTTTTGTAATAGTTTTTCTATTATTCAGATATGAGTAGAGTAAGTTATTAGCTGTATCCCTTATACCAATTTCATGCAATCTGTTAATTAAAATATTATGATTTACTGTATCGAAGGTTTTCTTAAGATCAACAAATACCGAACAATCATAATTTACTTGATCCAATTTATTTACAATTGAGTTGGTGGATTCAAGGACTGCAGATTCTTTCTTAATAGACTTTTCAACGAATCCATTTTTTATTACGTATTTTTCAGAATCGGTAATTTTATCTGATAGTTTGCTACCGATTGAGCTTAAGAAAGAATTGAAGGAATTTGCAATGTCAAAGCTATCACATGTTCTGATTCCATTACCATTTATTTCTTTAATAACTTTGCTCGACTCAATTGATTTTTTTAAGATGAGATTATTTAGAACTTTCCCAATTTTTCTTTGGTCACCACCAGTTAATTGTAGTTTATCATTAAAATAATTTTGTTTGGCTTTAGTTATATCATACGTCACCTTGTTTTTTGCATTTTTAAAACTAGCTTCAATATCTATATTTTTAGGCTGCTTTTTCAACTTTTTAAAAAAATTATTCCTCTTTTTGATCATATTTAATAATTCCTTTGTCATCTATTGATTATTGTTTCTAACTCTTCGGAGTGTGTTAATTGCAGAATTCACCTTTGCTTTTTGCAATATTTTTATAAGGTTGTCCACACTATGACATTTATTTATTTCAAGTAACTTTCTAACATTTTCTTTATATTTCTTAAAATTTGTGTTTAAAACTTTATTTAATTTGGCACTAATCGCTTTATGATCCAGATTAACTATATCGTGAAGCTTAATGTCAAAGTCAAACTTTTCTAGGTCTGTCAGAATATAATTTGTTATTTTTTTATAAAATAACAAATACAAGAATATAGTTTTTTTTGGGGGTTAGTTCATTATTTTAAAATAAAATAATGAACTAACCGCCAAATATAATGACCTGACCCCCAAAAAAAATAAATAATTCCTCAAAAGCATGTAATCATCCCAAAATATAAGTTTTTTCTGAAAATCAATAATAAAAAAACAAATATTTTAGTACAAAACAATGTTTATTTTTTAATTGAAAACCTGAATGGTGCTTGTAAAAGGAATTCGACAAGTCGGGCATAAATAGGTATTTTCTGAGTCCGCCACACGCTTCAAGTTTTAAAGTACATTTATTACATACTTCATTCTTAAAGCCAAAAATCATGAAATTTTTATTTTGACTTTAAAAAAACCGATTTCGAGTTTGCGGTCGTATCGTGCTGTCGTGCTGCAATGAAGTGCCGGGATACAGCCGCGCACGTTAGGACTATCAAGAAGACCGCGGGAACTCGACGATATCTAAGGATTTTATATTTGAATTCAAAACTTGGTTTATTCGCCTTTTACAGAATACTTATAGATATTTTTGTATTCGCTATATTAATTATTTCAATTGAGGAAAATGCACTAACATCAAAAGAATTCCCAAAAAAAATGAACTAATCGCCAAGTAAAATGAACTAAACCCCAAAAGATATGAACTAATCCGCAAAAATCTTTTTCGTATTTTTGGGATTTAGTTCATATGAATTAATACCCAAATTCTATAAATGAAATAAACTTCAAAAAAAATGAACTAATTTCCAAGTTAAAATTTGAAAAAATAGGAGATTAGTTCATTTTTGTACTTGGAGGTTAGTGATTTGGGCGTTAGTTCGTAGCGCTGCTAAAAATAATCTCACATTGTTGTTCTCTTAATCTAGATAAGGCATACGTATTTTCACCAGACTCGATTGCTTTTTATGTTAATCTAACAATTCATGAAACCATGGGGTTGACAAAACTTTTCCCACTGTCTTCTGTACTTAAATGCTTAGATTCTTCATCTATTTTGCCCAGTTTAGGATTATTTTGAATGTTAATAGTTTTTTCTTTAACCCAACTTGAAAAATCGTTGCTTCGAAGCTCTTTTGATCTGATTTTTTCTTTGACTGAAACGATTTCTCAATCCTGAATACTATGAGACTTTTTATTATCCTTGTTAGGAACTTTATCTATCATATTAGTTTTGAGAGGTCGTTTATTTTTACTAAAGTGCATTAGTTTTGAAAATAGACTTGGTTTTTTGTGAATAACACTATTATTATTGTTATTACTGTTGTTATTATTACTTTACTAATATTACTATTATTATTATTTTTAGTATTATAATTATGATTATTACTATTATTATTATTATTACTATTCTTATTATTCTTACTAGTAACCCAATTTTTCTTTTCTTTCCTTTAGTTTTTTTATATACACTGGGCACAATTTGACAAATGTTTTATGATTTATCTCTAAACCAAGTTTGAATTATTGAACTATTATTTGAACTATTTTGCAATTGATACACTCATTAATTTCCTGCTTTTTATCACAATCATATGTCTTATGGTCTTTGTGACATTTAAGACACTTTTCTGTATTTGTACAGTCAGCCGATTTATGATTGAAGGCTTTACATTTGTAGCAACGCGTTTAAGTGATAGCATCAAACACTTTACATCTTTCCCAACTAATACATAGTTTTTCGGCAGCCATTATTTTAGGGAAGGAATCCCTGTCCACTTCAATTATTGCATTTTGCATTTCCTTGTTATACTTTGTTATCACGTTTAATTTAACTACTTTTAAATCACTCATTTCTATAAAACTATTTTTTTTTTTTTGTTTATCTATTATTTCATTTTTAGTAAATTTATTGTTCATATGCACTATTTCGAATTTTGGATTTATTTCAACAGGAATTTTGATATCATATCCCTCTTTAATTTTTTTTTTCGAGTTCCTTTTTTATTTTTTCACGATTTTCTTTACAGTCCGTTTCCATTAAAATAGTACGATATTTTTTATTTTAAAATTTTTTTGGATCTACTTTCATATTTAAGTCTTTTTTTGTTGTGACACTTTTTTGTTTTTGTTTTGGTTTAATTATTAACGGTAGATCTTTTTTCATTACAATTGGAACGTCATTTACACAGTAATTTTTTTTTTTAATATCAGCAAATGACACTGATTCACCTATATTTCCATGATATTCATTCACAATTTTTTTTTAAATTATTACATACCTCATTATTTTGTTTCATTAAACTTATCATTCACCTTTTCGCTTTCATTTTTGAAGACTTCTGTAATTTTGTGCATTTTATCAATTTCTTTTTTTGAATATTTTTAATTCCATCTAACCTCTTCATGTAATTATTTTCGATGGCTCTAAGTAATCACATAACTTCCTGTTCGTTATGTTTTATTGCCGTTTCAAAGTCTTCTTTGTATTCCTTGAGATGTTCATTATTTTTTGCTACCGCTTGTTCCATATTCTGCAATACGAGGTCTGCATATTGAATGTACTGGAGTCATCACAGATAAATTTGATATTTTGGTTTGCGCACAGCATACTAATTGTGGATTGATCCACACCAGAACATTTAAATGCTTCATGGAAAATATTTTTGCATACTCCCAAATTCAAATCCTGTTTCACCTTTAATTTTCATCTTGCATTTGTGACACGACGCCATTTCAAGTAATTAAAATTCTTTTTTTACTTTTTGTTTTTTATTTGTCCCCGATTATTTTTTTTATTAATAATTGCTGAGCAATTAATTTTCCGTTACCGTTTAAATTAATTAAAATTTGTACCGATAAAGAAATTTAAAACACGTCCGTATAGTTTTGAATTTAATCAATAACTGATTATAAGCTTTTAAAGGTTTAAGAGGGATACTGAACCACCACTCCGATTTATTCAAAATTATGGTCCAATCTCGATTGTATGTAATTCCCGCCTTAGTTTCATTACTAGTAACCAACAGCACAAATTTGATGAAAATAGCGTCAATAGTTGTTGAGTTATCGTGATTTTTTATACATGTTCGTTAGTCCTTAGGCCGATTAAAAGGTCCAGAATCCGAACCCATGGGCCGATTTCGCCCATTTGTAATCCCCGCCGTACTTTCAGTCCTAGTAACCTACAGTTAAAATTTCATTAAGATATCTACATCAGTTTTTGAATTATCGTGCCTACGAAGGGACGCACATGGCTATATCGTCTAAAGAGGTCACGCTGATCATAAATATATACATTTTGCTATATCTAGCTCGCTTTTTTTAGGGGGTTACAAACACCATACCAAAGTTAATATACCCCTTTACTTATTCTATAGGTGTAGGGTACAAAAATAAAATAGAACTTTTTGCGTAACATTAGCTTCTTAAAGGACTACCAAACTAAAAACTTTGATCACATAATATCAATTCTTGTGCTATAAAAAAAATAAGTAAAAAATCAGTCAGTCGGTGCAACCGACTTAGAAATACTATGTGTAGAGTAATGAGAATTGGTCCAAATTTAATGAGAAGTCCATAAATCATTTTAAAACCATAAAAGCTCTTATTAGTTTGATCGTAAGACATAGCTAATCAAATTAACTTTATAATACTAAAAAGATTTTCTAATTACTTTATCTCTTCAAAAATATTATAAATTCTTACTAATTTATCTATTTAAAAATATTAGAAAACAAAAAAACTTGAAACAAATGAAAATATATTTATTTCAATTCAATTCTAAAAGTGAAAAAATTTTAATTATAAAATATTTTGTGATAAAAAGCTAATCAAAGCATAATATACTTAATAATTCAAATTTTTCAAAATTGCAATTATTTTAAATTGTTAATTTATGTACCTATTAGAAAAGCTTATAAACGCAAAATATTCAATAAATGTATTTCTAAAATACACTTACAAATTTAGAACTTTTCATATAATTCATTTAAAATTAAAAATAAATTTTACATAAATGCAGCAAGTACCTTTGAATGAAGCTTAAGTATCGTACACAATGTCTTACTTATGTATCACCTATGGTAATAATTCAATAAAATATATGATATAATAAAAATTAAAAAAAAGGAATTTAATCGTCTATTACAAAAATATTTTGTTTTTAATTTATAATATTTTATACAAAATATGTTTTATGGTAAAATTCTTAGCCTTTTAAAAATATAAAAGAGTTAAATAAAAACGGAAATAGGAAAGAACCTTCTTGTATCAAATTTTAAGTTTCTATAGTCATGAATTTCGAAGATAAACTTTTTGATTTTGGGATTTCTTAGGAGGCACCTGCACCACTAATACAATTAAGTCTAAATTTTGGGAACACATAATATAGAATTACATTCTTTGGCTTCGAAATTATATTCGTTTCGCCTCAAATCGATTAAAAGCTTCTAGAATCCAAACTCATTGTCCGAACTGTAGGAGAACCAATGCCCATGGTACTTTCATTACTAGTAACCTAGAGTTTAAATTTCATCAAAATAGTGGCATTGTTTGAGTTATGCTGTTTTTAAGATACACGTTTGTTAGCCCTTGTTTGTTGCGAAAACATAAAAATAAATCCTTTTAATTTTTAATTGGTTAAAAAATCACTTCTTTATTTTTTCTTTTATAATTTTAATAAATTTTAATATAAAAGTTTTCGTTTCGATTTTACTATTAATAAAAAATAAAAAAAAACAAACGATATTTAGTAAAACGGTTTTTTATTTAACTTTTTTTTTAATAACATTTACTTTTCTTTAATTTTAAATTACGCGGAGCTTCACTAACTTTGATATCCAGAACAGAACTTAAATTTTATTAGTTTATTCCATGGTATTTATATTATAATATTTGCTTATTAAGATTTAGGTGTTATATTGCAATTATTCATAATTGCAATTGAAAAACATTAAAATGTCTAGGAATTTTATCTATGAAAAATAAAAGGAATTTTTATGAATAATTGTATTTCATAATTATATTTGAAATGCTGAATTAACGGGAACGTTTAGATTTACTGAGAGTAAATCTATGGGAAAAGAATTTATTAAAATAAAATGATTTAAAAGTAAATAGATTTAATAAAGGAATAATGTTGCAAATGCTGAATTTGCAGGAACGTGTTGGAACATTTAGATTTACTAAAAGTAAATCTATGGGAAATGAATTTATTAAAATAACAAAAATTTATCTGAATATTTAAAGTAAATAGATTTATTAAATGAATAATGTTACAAATGCTGAATTTGCAAGAAGGTTTTTAGATTTATTCAAAATAAATCTATGAGCAATAATTATATTTAGAATAATGAAGTTTTATGGTTAGTGGTGCCATTATCATTTATAACACCCCCACCGTTAGTCTGAGGCTCCGACGAAGTATTTATTATAATTTTCTTATGCTTTTTGTACAAACATTTTATTATTAAAATTACAATAATTATAAAAAGCATAAAAAATATATTGATAGATATATTAATTACATAATTTTCATATTTTTTGTTTACAATTTCATTAATATAGTATTATTTGTTATAATTATTAATTCACAATTAATTTCAATTGTGAACTATAACAAGTAAAAATTCTAATAATTAATTTTTTTTTTATTATTAGTTTATTATTATCACCTCACAATTAATTTCAATTGTGAACTATTAACAAATACAAATTTTAGATAACAACTTCTCTTCTCAAAAGTTAACACTACAATGAATTATTTTATTTTTAATTTAAACGTTGCAATGCCATGCATTGCAAAGTTTAGAAATATTTGAGAATCAAATTACACGCTTAGAAGTAATTGGAAAAAAAGATGATTATGCTTTTTGTTCAATTATTCTATGGGAAGAATTTTTATTTAGCGTTAACAAAAGTACAGTTATGCTTTTTCTATTTAAGTTACTTTATTAGTTTAAAAGTAAAAGTAATTTATGTATGATTTAATGTATGTTAAGGAATGGGATTTATGTTACGATTTGCAAGTGTATTGTAATCATGTGCTTTGCTCATGATTACCATGCATTTGCTTTTTGTATGATCATAATGTTATGTAACACCTCCCCCCTTTAAGATTTTCTGTCTCAGAAAATTTGTAAAGGAACATCATTGTCCGATTTTTCGAATTGATTCTCAACTATTTCTAATTTTTTACATTTTTTCTTTTTCATACAAAAGGTAATTAAAATTATTATTATTATACAAAATATTATTGAAGTAGATACAAATAAAGTATTATTTTTAAAACTAAAGTTTGTTTCAATTGATTTTATAATTTCTCTATTTTTTATAGTGTTGAGGTGAATGTCCTCTAATGTTAAATTGTTTAAAATTTTCATTACTTGATTACCACTGTTTATAAGTGATAGTACAATATTATCTTTATAATTTCTTATTCTATTTATAAATCTTAGCTTATCAATTTTAATTTCACAATTATTAAATTTAATTACATTATTTCCTTTAATTAGGATTTCATTTTCGATACAATTTTGTTTTATCTTAATTTTTGGAAGGTTGGAAGTAACAATAGTTTCTTCGTTAAGTTGGGTTATTGATTCTAATTTATTTATTTTGTATTTACATGTGTTATTATGTTGGAGTAAGTTTCGTATACATTTGTCTTTATGGAGGTTTAAGTTTCGTTTGAGTAAGATGTTTTCATGATATTCGAAGATATTATTATCGTTCACTATGATTCTTTGGTTATCGTAGTCTAACTGTTCGAAATTTGAATTTGGAAATGGGACGATGTAGGCGTCTAAATATGTTTCTTTTGTAAAATTTGGAATCAGAATGATTACACCTATTATATTATTTTCAAAGATTACACTACTTTTAATGTATGGTAGATTTTCTATTGGAATTTGGAAGTCTGAAATTTCTTCTTCTGTCAAGATGTTGTGAGCTAATACTCCGAGTCGACTGAGTAATATTACGTCTTCGATTTCTTCGACGTGGTTATTTAACAGGTTGATGTCGGCGTAAACTTGTAGATCGAATTTACTGTTATATATCGCATTAACCCCGGTTTTTGTTATTTCATTTATGTACTCTGTCATTTCTAAAGTTCGTTTGTTAATTTGTTCGGAAATATCTTCTAAACCTTTGATTAATTTGTTGTTAATGATTACTTGTTTATTGGTTTGTTCTATTATTTGTTTGTTAGAAGTTTCAAGGTCTTGTAGTCGTTTATAGACTTCGTCTGCGTCTTCGTGATCCATTGTTCCGGCGATAAATTTCATTGATGACCCTAAGAAGTTTATTAGTCCTCTACGAGGTCGTTTTGTGTTAGTAAAGTTTGGAGTTAAGAATTTTATTTTGTTTTTTAGGTTGTCCAGTTCTCTTTGTAAAAGGTTGTTTTCGTTTTCTTGTCTTTGTTTTATTATATTTATTTGTCCTTGTAGATCTTCGATTTGTTCATGGTATATGGTTAAATTTACTAGATGAAGTAATTTTGTATAGTTGTCGACGATGCGTTTGTCTTTTAATCTTACTATTGCGAATCCGTTGTCGTCATTTATGGGCGTTATTTGTATTGATTGCATTAATATGGGTGTTATAAGCAGGCATAGAAGTTTCCACTCCATTTCCTAAAAAAAAATTATAGAAGGTAATATTAGTTTTGGTGTTTATACTTTCTTTTTCTTTGTTTCGCGCAATATTTCATTAGTCTGTTATTGCTGGTATCTGTTAGGTAATTTCCAGTTTTCTGGTATTCTTTTAATCTTTTGTACTTTGGTTTACATTTTCCTACTTCTCGATTAATTACTATATTTTCTGTGAAATTTGGGTTTTCGGCTTTATTCTTATTGATTTTGTTGATGCGTTTTGCTTTTTCTTCGTCGAATTTTTGGGCTAGTTCGTCAATTTCATTTCTATCGAAGTTTTTATTAAGGAAGTCTAGGGGTCTTAATTTAGTCGTAGAATGAATAGTACGATTGTAATACGTAATAGCATTATATACTTTGTTGTCTGTGTCATTCAGTTCGTTATCAGTTTTATCGATATCCATTAACCTTAGATGTTCGTTTAATGTGCCGTGTAGGCGTTCAATATCTGAGTTTCCCGTTTTGTTATTTGGTGTCGTTTTGTGAAATGTTATCTCATTTTCGTTTAGAAATTGTTCGACTGCGTTGTGTATAATACATTTGTCGTTGTCGGATACTAATTTTCTCATTTTCCCTAAATATTTAATTCTGTCTTTGATGCCTGATAGGATGGAAATCCATGTCCTGTCTTTTAATTTAAAAATCGTAGCATGTTTGGTGAACTTGTCGATCATTGTGAGATACATGGTATTGCGGTAAGGGAACCATATATCCATGTGGACTATATCATTAAAGTATTTTGGAGATTCTGTATGGTTTAGAAGTAGTTTCATTGGATTCCTATCATGTTTTGCGATATTGCATACGTTACAGTTATTTACGAATTTGTGTATCTCTTCAAGCATGTTTGGAAAGTAGTAAACAGATTTTAATTCGAGAAAGATTTCTGATATTCCTCGATGATTTTTGCTTAGATGTTGTTCTTTAATAACACTTAATATTTCGTCTTTATCTGTCAGATCTAAAAGTTTTGTTGATGATTTAAGTATTTTCAAATTTTTATTTTCAAAAAAATATTGTCTGTATAAGTTTTGGAATTTTAAGTATAAGGGAATGTTTTCGCTGTAGACGCACATAGTGCCTTTTTCTATTAGACATTTTCTCATCATTTCTAGGAGGTTACTATTTTTGGTGACGTGTAGAATATTATGACATTTTTTATTAGAGATTTTCATAAGGAGTTTTTCTTTATTTTTCGGATACAGATAGATTTGATTTTTAAAAAGGTTTACCGGTTTTTCTGTAATTGGGATATAACCAGAGTCGTCTTCTTGTGCGCTGTGTACTGTCGCAGAAGTCGACATATTATCGACATTGTTAGTTTCTTTGTTAACTTCATTAACGTCGATTTGAGCTTCACATGCTGAGTTAGTGAGAATGTTTTTAATGTTTTCTGGATTGTCAGGTATAATTCTGCTTAATCCATCGGCGACGTGGTTGTCTTTGCCTTTTACGTAATTTATTGAAAAATCGTACTCGTTAAGTCGAATTTTCCAACGTTGCAGCTTCATGTTAGGCTCTTTCAGATTGTTCAACCAGACTAAAGGTCTGTGGTCGGTTTGTACTATAAATTTTCTGCCGTATAGGTAAGTATGGAAGTGCTTTATTGACCACACAATAGCGAGAAGTTCTTTCTCTATTGTTGCGTATCTTGTTTCATGTTGGTTTAGCGTACGAGACGCGTAATAGATTGGATGACCGTTTTGGCTCAGAACGGCACCGACTGCAAAATTTGATGCATCTGCCGTTACTGTAAATGTTTTATTAAAATTTGGGTTTACTAGAACAGGGTCGGATGTAAGTAATATTTTTAATTTTTCGAATGATTTTCTGTATTCAGGGTTTTGTTTGTCGATTTTTGCGTTCTTTTTTAAGCATTTTATAAGAGGGTAAGCGATACTAGCATAGTCTTTTATGAACTTTCTATAGTATCCCGTTATGCCGAGGAAAGATTTAATTTCTTTCTGTGTAGAAGGTAATTTAATTTTTTGGATACACAATACTTTTTTTGGGTCAGGTTTGACACCACCATCTGTTATAATGTGTCCTAAGTAATTAGTAGAGGTTTGAGCGAAATTGCACTTATCCATTTGTATTTTTAAATTAGCTTCTCTTAAACATTGGAGGATTTTTTGCAGAGATAATAAGTGCTCTTCTAATGAAGCCGAAAAGATCAAAATGTCATCTAAATAGACAACACAGATTTTGTTCACGAAATCCCGTAATACGTAGTTCATCAACCTCTGGAAGGTCGATGGGGAGTTTTTCAAACCAAACGGCATTCTGGTGAACTCATAGTGCCCAGTTGCCGTTGAGAAGGCGGTTTTCCATCTGTCCTCTTGTTGGACTTCGATCTGGTGGAAGCCCTTGGCCAGATCTAAAGTGGAAAAGTACCGACAGTTTCCTAGTTTCCCGAATAGGTCTTCGATATTCGGTATTGGGAACTTATCGTCAATTGTATTATCGTTCAATTTTCGATAATCGATGACGATCCTCCATTTTTCTATATTCGAGTTGTCCAATTTTTTGGGCACAACCCAAATAGGGGCGTTATAAGGTGAGGTACTATTTACTATTATGCCTTGCATTAGCATTTCCTTGATTTGTCGGTCTACTTCTTCTCGATGTATTTGAGGGTATCGATAACTTTTTGTATAGATAGGGATATCATTTTTCGTAATTATCCTATGTTTAATCTTACTGGTGAATGAGAGTGTTTTCTCGTCATTATGGAAGATATCCTTATAAGAGAATAGGAGTGATTCCAACTTTTGGATATCTTTCTTAGATAAATGCGGTGCGAAATTGAACTTTATTGGTTGTATTTCGTTACTAAAGATGTTCAGAGATTCTTTTAAGTAAGTGTCATCGTACAAGAATTCTTCATGGGTATTGAGAAAAAATGGTATATTAGCTTTTGGTGTTACTACCTGTCGATCTTTGTAATTTATTATGGCGTTTAATGGTACAAGTATGTTGTTGCCAATTATACCGTCGAAATTGTTGTTTAAGGGGATTTCTAGGAATTCTACGAGTTTATCTGTTTCATTAAATATTTCAAATAAGGGAAATTTACATTTGATATTTGTTGTTACTTTACCGTTTAGTACTCTAAGAGTTTGTGGGTTTATTTGATGTTTCCATTTCGGTTGGCATAATTCGGGTTTAATTATGCTAAATTCCGCACCAGAATCGATTATAAATTTTAGTTTTCTTATTTTTGTACTAATTGTTATATAGGGTAGTTGTTTTGGCTGTTCGAGCAAAAATTTTGTTCGTTACTATTGTTCATGTTTACGTCCATAGGTTCTATTTCGTTATAGTTTCGGTTTGTTCTTCTACTTTGACGTTCATGGTTGTAATTGTTATTTATTTGATTAGGTTGGTTATTCGCCGGGTATATTCTATTATCGTCATAATTTCTGTTTTGAGAATTATTTTGATAAGAATTAGCATTTTGAAAATGATTTGGATTAGAATTTCTATTTTGGTAATTATTCTGATTTCTAATTTGGGAATTGTTTGAGTTGAAATTCCTATTTTGAAAATTGTTTGGGTTGGAATTTCTATTTTGGAAATTGTTTGAGTTGAAATTTCTATTTTGGAAATTGTTTGAGTTGAAATTTCTATTTTGAAAATTGTTTGAGTTGAAATTTCTATTTTGGAAATTGTTTGAGTTGAAATTTCTAATTTGAAAATTGTTTGAGTTAAAATTAGAACTATTCTTTTTTGATAAACTCACGAATTGTGAGTATCCATTTGCAATTATAATTTGGAAAGCTTCGTTTAAATTGTTGGGATCCCTATTAATGATAATGCCTCTTACAGGTTCTGGTAAGTTGTCTTTAAATATTGTGAGTGCTATTCGGTTGTTTGTGGTTATTTGGTTGGGGTTGTTACCACCACTTAATAGATACGCGTTATTTAGTTTTGTTAATATTCTTTTGATTCTATCATAAAATTTCTCAATTGTATTTGTACAACGACATAGGGTTAGTTGATCTAAAATTTCATTAATGGGTGTTGATTCGCCAAAATCTCTTATTAGAGCTTCTTTGACATTCAACCAAGTTCCTAGATCTGGGTTGGAAAGTAGAGCAGTTCTCGCGTTTCCAATAATTTTATCTTTAATATTTCCCAATAATATACTTTTGTAGTTATTAGGAATAGTGTCAATTATAGGAATGAGTTCTTCCACTCTTTGTAAAAAGTTAGCTAAATCATTTATTTTTCCCGAAAAGGGTGAAATGTTGGCAATACACTTTATTAAGGTATTGAATTTTTCTAGTTCTCCTAAATTTTCCATTTTAGGTATTAGGATTAATGAACGTAATTTGTAGTAAAATTTTAAGTTTAGTTGAGAATTGTTAATTTTAGTTAGTGATCTTGTTAGTGATCAAATTTGTAGTACGAAATTAATTTGATTGTAGCGTTATTAAGATTTTAATTTAATAAATATTTATTTAATTGTAAAAATTTATTTGATTGTAATGTTATTAAGATTTTAATTTAATAAATTTTTATTTAATTGTAAAAATTGATTTGATTGTAGTGTTATTAAAATTTTAATTTAATAAATTTTTATTTAATTATAAAAATTGATTTGATTGTAGTTTTATTAAGATTTTAATTTAATAAATTTTTATTTAATTGTAAAAATTGATTTGATTGTAGTGTTATTAAGATTTTAATTTAATAATTTTTTATTTAATTGTAAAGTTAATACAAAAAAAAATATTTCTTATTAAGCGAATTTTAATAATAAGATTTTAAATTTAATTGCGAATTATTAATTTTAATTAATGCACAATTTGTAATAAAAATTTTTGTTTAATTTTAGAGTTATTAAAATTTTAATTAATACTCAAATTTATAAGGCTTTAAGTTTACTTGTGAATTACTAATTTTAATTTGCAATAGAAAGAATATTTTGAGTTTACACTTATATATTTTTGTTTTAAGATTTAATTAAAAATTTAGGTACTTAGCTTTTTGTTTTGTTGTTTTTTGGTTTTTCTTAAGGTGATTTCAAGACTTGGTTTGATGTTTGCTGTATTGTTGAATTATAGATGTTTTGTTGTATTGTTGAATTATAGATGTTTGTTGTATTTTTGATTTGTAGACGTTTGTTGTATTGATGATTTATAGATGTTTGTTGTATTGATGATTTATAGATGTTTGTTGTATTTTTGATTTGTAGATGTTTGTTGTATTGATGATTTATAGATGTTTGTTGTATTGTTGAATTATAGATGTTTGTTGTATTTTTGATTTTTAGAGATGTTTGTTGTATTTTTGATTTGTAGAGATGTTTGTTGTATTGATGATTTATAGATGTTTGTTGTATTGTTGAATTATAGATGTTTGTTGTATTTTTGATTTTTAGAGATGTTTGTTGTATTTTTGATTTGTAGAGATGTTTGTTGTATTGATGATTTATAGATGTTTGTTGTATTCCCTTTGGTTGGTTGAGGTTCGTTTGTTACCTTATAGCGGTTATTCGACTGCGCCAGTATTATTTGTTATAATTATTAATTCACAATTAATTTCAATTGTGAACTATAACAAGTAAAAATTCTAATAATTAATTTTTTTTTTATTATTAGTTTATTATTATCACCTCACAATTAATTTCAATTGTGAACTATTAACAAATACAAATTTTAGATAACAACTTCTCTTCTCAAAAGTTAACACTACAATGAATTATTTTATTTTTAATTTAAACGTTGCAATGCCATGCATTGCAAAGTTTAGAAATATTTGAGAATCAAATTACACGCTTAGAAGTAATTGGAAAAAAAGATGATTATGCTTTTTGTTCAATTATTCTATGGGAAGAATTTTTATTTAGCGTTAACAAAAGTACAGTTATGCTTTTTCTATTTAAGTTACTTTATTAGTTTAAAAGTAAAAGTAATTTATGTATGATTTAATGTATGTTAAGGAATGGGATTTATGTTACGATTTGCAAGTGTATTGTAATCATGTGCTTTGCTCATGATTACCATGCATTTGCTTTTTGTATGATCATAATGTTATGTAACAATATGTTTTCTATTATTTTCTATATTTTTAACATGAATCTCTTCGAATTTTATATAATTCAAAGTTTTATTTTCAATTATTTTTGTATTATAAAAAGGTAAAATTATTTTATCATTAATTTTAGTATAAAAATTTTCATAAGTTTTATTATTTATTTTAATTTTACAATTTTCATATTTTATTAAGTTATTACCTATTATAGTAATGCTAAAGTTATTACAATTTTGTTCTATATTTGTTTTTTCAATATCTTTTGTTATAATTATACCTTTAATTATTTCATTAACTTCTTTATTTATAAATTTTTGCATGTTACAATGTGCTTTTTCAAACTTAAATATACTATTAATACATTTATTTTCTATAATATCTAGATTTTTCTTTAAATTATTTTCAACATTTGAATTATAAACATTATTTTTATCATCTATAAGAACATTATAATTTTCTAATAATATAGTTTTATTACTTAAATTCGGTATTGGTTCAATGTGAATTTCAGAAAACGGTTTTGCACTATATTCTGGAATTAGTAATATAATAACAATTTATTCTAAATGAAATTTTACAAAAATTTTAATATCTTGAATGCTTTCAAAGTCAGAAAGAAGATTAAGTTCTTCTTCTGTTAAAATGTTTTTTGATAGTATGCCTAATTTACTTGTCAATACTACTTGTTCTATATCGTCAATGTGAGTTTTAAGCAGGTCTATATCATAATTAATTTGATACATATTTTGTATGTATTTTATTTCGTCTTCTATTGCCAAGATTTCGTTATTGGTTTGCATATTAAAAGAATTTAGGTATTGTGAGATTGTTTTTTGTTGATTTTTAATTTGTTTTGTGATATTCTTGATTTGATCAGAAATTTGATTATTAATTAATATTTGTTTATTATTCTCATTAATGAGAGATATGGAGTTTTTAGATAATGCTTCGATGTGTTCGTTAATAGCTTGTTCATCATTGTAGTCCATTGTACCGAATAGGTATTTTAGTCCAGTACCTAATCCGTTAATTAAACCTCTTTTATGTCTTTTATGTGGTTTCAAATTATTTATCTTTTTGTCTAGTAAATCAAAATTATGTTTGATTGTATTGTACATAGGATTAGTAAAATTTGGTTGTATTAGTTCAATATTTTTGTATATAAATTCTCTACTGTTTTCGTATTCTGTTATGTTAATAAGATGTATTATTTTTTTAAAGTCTTTGATAATTTTTCTTCTACCTAGATTTATTGTAATATAGCCATTATTGTTATCAATGTTTTGTACTTCTATTTTTTGTGGTAGTATTAAAGGTATGAATGTAATTAAAAGGGCGAATTTGAACATTGTATGATCTGAAAAGAAGTATATAAAAATCTTAAAAAATTTTTCTATTATAAATTTGTAGTTTGATTTTGATTTCGTTTTTTCTTCTTAATTTTTATTGTTTTTGCTTTGATTGATGGGTTATTATTATCTTGAAATTTCTTTTTGGGTTTGACGTGAGAGTTATAATACTTTAGACCAGTATCTTTATTAGTTATATGATCTTCGTCTAATATTTCTATTTCCATTTTTCTAAATTTCGAGTGGTTTTTTCCACCTCGTGGATCTTTTACAAAATTTAATCCGGGAGAAATTTCAATATCAGTTCTATTTTTATTAAGAGTATTTATTGTTTTTTCTTTAATTTTTAGAATTTTATTACGAATATTTTCATAGTCAGAATCTTTAACTTTACCGTTTATGAAGTCGATAGGTTTATGGTTAGTTGTGGAATGAATAGTATTATTGTACATTGCTATAATTTTCAGAATTTTTTCTTCAACGGTGTCTAAATTTACTCGCTCGTCATGTTTAAGTAGTCTAATGTGCTCATTAATAGTGTTGTGGAGACGTTCAACGTCAGCGGTATAGTGAATTTCAATATATTGATTTTGAAGAAATTCACGTAAAGGAAGGGCTTTGAACCCTAATTCATTATCAACTACTATTTTTCTTAAAATACGCACAATAGATAAATATTGTAAAACTGCTCTTTTGAATTCGGTCCAGGTTCGAGAATTAATTTTAATTGCTTGTGCAAACTTAGTAAATTTATCTATAAAGGTTAGAAACAATGTTTGATCTAAGCTATAAAAAACGTCAATATGGACAATTTGATTGGGACCTAAAGGTGTTTCTGTTATTTTGAACTTAGTTTTAATGGGATTTCTTTCATATTTTTCGAGATTACAAATCTCACAGTTATTTATAAATTGTGCTACTCTATCGCATAATTTTGGATGGTAGTATAATAATTTTAATTCATTACATACTTCCGAAATTCCACGGTGATTGTTTTTTAAATGTTCTTCTTCTATTATTTTAGCAAGTTGTTCTTCATCTGTTATATCTTCTAATAATTTGTTACATTTAATTAATTTTAATTGGCCACTAGATGAAAAATGTTCAAAAAATACTTTTTCTAAAGTTTTAAAAATATCAGAATCTTCTGTATAAATTGCGTTAATAGTTTTAGGGTTAAAATGATTTTTTAAGATAGTAATGGCTGTTTGTTCATCAAAATTTTTAGTGTGGATTACTTTCCTAAATTTATTAAATATTTTTAAGTTCCTAATTCTAAGGGAACCAGAGTTTGTTTTATGAATAGAAATTTGATTTTTAAATATATTTAAAGGAGATTTGCTAATTGGTATATTATTTTCAATAAGTTCATTTGTCTCATTGTTTTCAGATATTTCTTGTTCATTAAGATTAAATTCTATACGTGATAAAGCATCAGCGTTACCGTTTTGAACGCCTTTTTTATATTTAATTTCATAGTCAAATTCGGAAAGTTTTAGTCGCCAACGAACCAGTTTTGAGCTGGGTTCTTTTATGGAAAAGAGCCATTGGAGTGGCTTATGGTCTGTCTCAATTATAAATTTTCTTCCGAAAATGTAAGGGCGAAAATATTTTGTAGCCCATACTATTGCCAATAATTCTTTTTCTATTGTACTGTAGTGTACTTCATGCTCATTAAGAGTACGACTAGCGTAACATACGGGTCGTCCGTCTTGTGATAGTACGGCACCAAGAGCGAATTGGCTTGCGTCTGTCGTTAAAGTAAAAGTTTTGTTAAAATCAGGATAAATAAGAATTGGTTCATTTATTAGTAGTCTTTTAAGAGTTTCAAAACTCTGAACATATTCAGGATTATCAATTTTTAATTTTACATTTTTCTTTAAGTATTTTGTCATTGGTTTAGCAACCTTAGAATAGTCCTTAATAAATTTTCTGTAGTATCCTGATAGTCCGAGAAATTGTTTTATTTGTCTTGGGGTTTTAGGAATAGGAAAGTTTTTGACACATTCAATTTTTTTAGGATTTGGTCTTATTCCGTCCAATGTTACAATGTGACCAAGAAATTCTGTTTCTTTTTTCATGAATTCCGATTTGTCAAGTTGAATCATTAACTTAGCTTCTTCAAGCCTTTTAAAAATTTTATTTAGTGAATCTAAGTGTTCTTCGATAGATGCTGAGAAAATGATGATGTCATCTAAATATACCAAACAAATTTTATTTATGTATTCTTTTAGAACATAATTCATTAACCTTTGGAATGTAGCTGGTGCTGTTTTAAGTCCAAAAGGCATTCGAATGAATTCATAATGTCCGTTTTCGACAGTGAACGCGGTTTTGTGAATGTCGCGTTCGTCAATTTCTATTTGGTGGAATCCTTTAGCAAGGTCCAACGTAGTAAAATATTGGCATCTTCCCAATTTACTTAGAATATCATCAATATTTGCTATAGGGTGCCTATCGTCTAAAGTAATTTCGTTTAGTTTCCTATAGTCAATGACGAGTCGCCATTTTTGTGTCCCACTGGCGTCCT
This sequence comes from Dolichopus griseipennis, assembly GCA_963082915.1. Classification (NCBI taxonomy): domain Eukaryota; kingdom Metazoa; phylum Arthropoda; class Insecta; order Diptera; family Dolichopodidae; genus Dolichopus; species Dolichopus griseipennis. The sequence goes on along the minus strand of OY720444.1, from coordinate 47,752,261 downwards.
CCTTCTTTGGGACAGTCCAGACAGGAGCAGAATATGGGGAACTGCTAGGCCTAATAATGCCCTTATCCAACATTTCGTCAATTTGCTTTTGTACTTCCTCTTTGTGAATTTGAGGGTACCTAAAAGACTTAGCGAATATTGGAACGTCATTAATAGTACGAATACGATGTTTGATAGCGTTTGTAAAAGATAAATTTAAATTTTCATTATAAAATAGATGCGAGTATTGTTTAATAATTTTTGATAAATGCATCTTTTCAAAATTAGATAAATGTTCATTACGAATTTCGTTTAAGACATTATAATTATTATTATAAATAATCAAATATTTTCAAAATGTATTTGGATTTCATTATAGATTGTAGTTAAAAGTTGTTGACCTAAATCAATTTTTGTTTTTAATGGCATTAATATATTATTGCCTATTAGTCCGTCATAATTTTCATGAAAAGGAAAGACATACATTTCAACCTTCTTTGTTGAGTCTCCCAATTCTTTGAAAAGCGGTATAACTGCTTTATGAGTTATTTTTACATCATGATTTATGGTTTTAATATTTATGGGTTTTTGAAGTTCTGTCAAATGCATTGGATGACAAAGGTTTGGATTTATAATAGAGTGTGTTGCTCCGGTGTCTATTATAAATTTAAGTGGTCTAATATTCCCACTAACTAAGATATATGGTAATTGGAATTCGAGGCTGTTAATAGAAAATTTGTTGGTGATTCTGTTTTATCAGAATTTTTCTTAGTTTCTCCAATGTTTATTTCCATTGGTTCAGATTGAGATATTTGATTATTTTTATTATAATTATTTGTAAAATTACTATTATTTACAAATGGGTTGTTTATATGTGGGTAGCTGTTACTAGTATTAGGATTGTGATAGTTTGGATTTCGATTTTGAAAAGAAGTCCTATTAATGTTGCTATTTTGATGGTTTCTATTAAAATTGCTTTTATTATTTTGATAATTTTTATTAAAATTATTATTTTGGTTGTACCTATTAAAATTAGTTTGGTTATTCCTATTAAAATTGTTAGTACTGTGATTTTGCCTATTAAAATTGTTTTGGTTTGTTTTTATTATTAAATTGGTTATTCCTATTAGCATTGTTACTATTAAATTTAGTAGTATTAGAGTTTTTATGATTATAAGTAGCGTTATTATTGTCTTGATTAAAATTAATTTTGGTAACTGAGTCACCAGAAAAGTTCTTATTATTTGCGTTAATATATGCGTAACCTGCTTCATGTAAAATGTCTATAGCAGATTCTAGTGTTTTAGGATTACGACAATATAGAATTGAACGCATTGGTTCAGGCATTTTGTTCTTGAAAATAGTTAGAGCAGAATTTTTATTATTACTAATTGTTTGTTGAGCAACTGTTGAGTTAACTCCTAATTCTAAACTAACTTTAATATTTAATCTTCTTAATATATTTTTGATCTCGTTGTAGAAATCAACGGAATTGGTTTTAAAAGTTGTAGCTCTCAGTTGGTCAAAAAGTTCTTCAAGACTACACCGATCGCTAAAGTTTTTTATAAGGACGTCTTTTATTTCAGTCCATGTTTTAATGTGGTTATTTATTTCCACTGTTTCCCTAGCTTTTCCTTTAAGTTTTGATTTAATTAAGTCTGCAAATATGCTCTGACCTATGTCATCATATTTACCTAACAAAGGACTAAATCCGTAAAATTTTGTAATTCTTTAAAATTCCCAGTAAAATCGGGTAATTTGTCAAGATATTTTAGTGGGTCAATAGTAAGAGTTAACGGTTCAGCCATATTTAAAAGTTTTATTTAAATAAATTTTAATATACAAAACAAAAATAAAAAAAAATTAAAATTACTACTAATTAGTTGCAATAACGTTTTCTGATTTTGTTTTTCACGAAACTTAAACTAATGTAAAACTATTTATATAATTGTATAATAAAATAATATATATATATTAAATTAGTGCTTACATTAATAATTTTTGATGAAAAAAAGTTAAACGGCTTCAGCAAAATAACTGGAAAATAACTGGAATATAATAACTGGAATACAATAACTGGAATACAAAAACTGGAAAATAACTGGAATATAATAACTGGAATACAATAACTGGAATACAAAAACTGGAAAATAACTATAGATGCACAGGAAAAAGTAAGCAGCACAGCAACTTAAAATAACAGGAACATTAATTTAACTGGATAACTTAATTCACAATTTGTTGTTAAAATTTATACATATACTTTATTTAAGTTTATATCAATTTGTAGTTTAATATATTTGTTTAATAAATTTTTTCTTTTTAAAGTTCTATATATATACATATATATTTTTTTTTTTTTATTTTATTTAAATTTTTTAAAATTTATTATTTTATTTGAATTGTTAATAGAATTTTTTATTTTATTTAAATTTTTAATAAAATTTTTATTTTATTTAAATTGTTAAACTTTATTATTTTTATTTAATTTGTTAATAGAATTTTTTCCTTTATTTTATCAAAAAAAATTTTCCTTTAAAATTTATTATTTTATTTTTAAAAAAAAAATTTTAACTTATATTTTACTTATTCTTCCCATGTATGTGGAGGGTAGAATGGGATGGTGTCTTCATCATCACTATCAATATACGTAATAAACATTTTTAATTAATTTATAAATGTATTTAGCATAAAAAATTTTTGTATTATTTATTTTTTTATTGATTTAATTTTAACTGTTTTACAAAATTATTTAATATGTTTTAAACTTCTATCACTTCTTTTGAAAAAAGTTTTTTGATTTTTATTAATAGTTTTTATTTTTGCAAAAAAACTTTAACACTTCATTTGTTAAAAATTTTAAAAGTTTTTACAAAAAATGTTTTTATTTTTGAATGCACTATAAATGTGTGAACACAAAGAGTTTTTTTTTTCATTTATTTATATTAAAAAAACACTTAGCACATCCTACCGACTGCGCCAGTTTTCGTTTCGATTTTACTATTAATAAAAAATAAAAAAAAACAAACGATATTTAGTAAAACGGTTTTTTATTTAACTTTTTTTTTAATAACATTTACTTTTCTTTAATTTTAAATTACGCGGAGCTTCACTAACTTTGATATCCAGAACAGAACTTAAATTTTATTAGTTTATTCCATGGTATTTATATTATAATATTTGCTTATTAAGATTTAGGTGTTATATTGCAATTATTCATAATTGCAATTGAAAAACATTAAAATGTCTAGGAATTTTATCTATGAAAAATAAAAGGAATTTTTATGAATAATTGTATTTCATAATTATATTTGAAATGCTGAATTAACGGGAACGTTTAGATTTACTGAGAGTAAATCTATGGGAAAAGAATTTATTAAAATAAAATGATTTAAAAGTAAATAGATTTAATAAAGGAATAATGTTGCAAATGCTGAATTTGCAGGAACGTGTTGGAACATTTAGATTTACTAAAAGTAAATCTATGGGAAATGAATTTATTAAAATAACAAAAATTTATCTGAATATTTAAAGTAAATAGATTTATTAAATGAATAATGTTACAAATGCTGAATTTGCAAGAAGGTTTTTAGATTTATTCAAAATAAATCTATGAGCAATAATTATATTTAGAATAATGAAGTTTTATGGTTAGTGGTGCCATTATCATTTATAACATATAAACTCTTTGTATATAAATTGTTTTATAATTTTAATAATTTTAATATAAATTCTTTTTTTATAAATTCTTTTATAATTTAATAATTTTAATATAAATTCTTTTTATATAAATTCTTTTATAATTTAATAATTTAATATATAAAACCTTTACAATAACTTAAATACTCTACTATCGATCGGTAAGATAATAATGATTTTTATGAAATTTTGCTCCCTTTATACACTTGAGACAGACGGTTTAGGATTAACGTTTAAACCAAGTTCATTAACCTTTACAAAAAAAATCTAAGCATGTAATACTAAAGTAATTTTAAACATGTGATCATGTGATAATTATAATATGTAACACAAATGTAAAAATATTAAATCTATGTATTGTGTAAATTAGTTGAAACTAAATTGAAATTGAAAGTAAAAATGTTGGTATGACTGATAATAAACTTTTATACAAATTGAAATTGACGTATGATATAATTTGTTTATAGGTATGATATAAAACAAAATTGATTTGACATTTTGATTAGGTACCATACTAAAACGATAGTACAGAACCAAATGTAAACAAACAATTTCTTACATTTGTTAAAAGAAAACTATTTTTAGTTAAAAATCTCAAAATTATCAATGTTGCTGTTGAAATTTTTAATTATCATTGTTGCTGTTTGCAGTTTCAAAGCAGAGTCCTGATGTTTGGAGCTTGGAGTTGTTTTTGACTGGATGATTAGATAAGTATTTTAATTTAATAGTTGAATATTGATTCTTTGTTGTATGTTTCGTTTTTTTTTTTAGGTTGTAACAACTCAGCTTATGAAGCCTGAACATACTCTCGAACTTGACATCATCCCAAAGAGATGTCAAAAAAAAAAAGAAGCTTAGTTAGAAGCAATTGTTCCAATTGTTCCAATTAATTTTTGACATCTTACTAATTCTGTTGATTTGTGTGTTTGGTCATGGTCATGTTTCATCATTGAAATCAGAGCTTCATCTTGAATTAATTTTAACCATTGTGCATGTAACGAGAAAGCGGAAATAATTATGAACAAAAAATATGTAAGTTAAACAAAAAAGTATAACTATACTAGCTTTAAGTAGAATAAAATTTTTTTTTTTTTAAGTTGTATTATGACACATGATAGTTTTTCTTTTTTCCAAATCAGTTGTAGTTTGTTTTTGAGTGGGCCAGTACTCTCTTGGTTTAGATAACCGCTCTGGACCGTGCCACCACAATTTATGATTTATTAATTCAGCTGGGAATAAACCTCTTGACGCACAGTCTGCCGGATTTTGTTTAGTTGGCACATATGCCCAAATATTTTTTTCTAAAACGTCGTGTATATGTGATACACGGTTGGACACAAAAGTTATCCATTTGCTCGGATGATCTTTGAGCCATGCCAATACAATTTCTGAGTCACTCCAACCATATATGTATATTTTTTCAGTTAACTTCAATGATCCTTTTACTGTTTTGATAAGATTAGCAGCTAAATTGGTGGTGCATAGTTCTAATCTGGGTAGAGAGATGGTTTTCACTGGAGCTACTTTACTTTTTGCAGCAACTAAGCTCATCTTTCGTAAACCCATTGAATCGGTGGTACATAAATAAACCACTGCTGCATAGGCCTTTATAGACGCGTCCGCAAAAACATGAAGTTCAACTCCCGCATTTTTCTTTGAATACTGAATCCATCGTGGAATTTTTATTTTACTGATGTCTACTAACTGAGTGTAATATTTAATCCATTGTTGCTTCAACACGTCACTGATGTTATCATCCCAGTTAAACCCTTCCAACCATAATTTTTGCATAATTAATTTCCCAATTATGATTATTGGAGTAAGCCTGTCTAGCGAATCAAACAATTTTTGATATTTGGGACAATATTTCTCGTTTTGAATAAGATTGTTGTAACGATTAAATGTAACGAGTATGAACAACAATCTTCCTTTGGATTCCACATGATTCCCAGCGTTTTCACTTGGTCGTCCTTTTCTGAAGATGGTAACACCAATTTCGTTGTTTCATTGTTGGAGGTTAACTCCGAAGCGTTTGACATCCATTTACGTAAGGGAAAACCTCCACTGTTCATTAGATCAATCATTTCTTTTTGGATGTATAGAGCTGTTTCTACATCTTCGGCACCGGATAGCAAATCGTCCACATAAAAGTCTGACAACGTAATTTTTGATGCAATTGGGTACCTTTTTGCCTCGTCCAATACTAATCTTTGTAGCGTTTTGATTGCTAAATACGGTGCACCTTTTGTTCCAAGTGTAACTGTCACAAGTTTGCAATCCTTAACGGGCTCTTCTGTATTCTCTTGCCATAATATCCTTTGGTAATTTGCGTGCCTTTCGTTTACCCAAATTTGCCTATACATTTTTTCGATGTCGGCTGTAAAAGCGATTTTATGCCTACGCTAACGAATAAATAGGTTCACCAAATCATCTTGGATAACCGGGCCCTTTAATGAGATATCATTCAATGAAACTCCACTTTCCGTTGTTTGTGAAGCGTCAAATACTACTCTCAGTTTTGTTGTAGTGCTGAATTCCTTAACCACTCCATGATATGGTAAATAGCACGTGGAATGGACTTCTTCTTGTGACGAGTTCAGTTTACTTATATTTTCCTTTAATGTTATTGGGACCATATGTCCCAAAAGTAGATATTCCTTAATGACCTTTGAATAGTCAGCTTTGAACTTTGGATCCCGTTTAAAACGAGCCTCCAGCTGATACAGTCGTCGCAAAGCAATGTTGCGTGATGCCCCTAAATGTTTTGCAGGCGATGGTTGAGTTAGTGACAACGACACTTGATATTTCCCAGACGTAAGTCTGACCGTTGTATTTTTATAGAATTCCTCACAATCTTGCTCTTCTTTTGTGTGGTGTTTTCTATCATCTGGTAGATTCTCTAACTCCCAGAATTGTTTTATCTGATTTTCTAATGAGGTTGTTACATGAAAGTGGTTTAATGTTTTAATGGGTGAGTTTTGGTGAACTTCTCCTGACAAGATCCATCCAAATATTGTATTTTGTGCGAGAGGCTTCCCAGGGCCACCTTTTATAATACCATTTAGTATAATTTTTGAATATACATCAGCTCCCAAAAGTAGATCCACATTGCCCGATTCATAAAAGGTAGGATCAGCCAATGCAATTCCTTGTATGTGAGTCCACTCGTGCCAATGATGATCGACTCCTAGATTGATGTTTGTTAATTTTTTCAATACGAATCCATGTACTTCTATTTGATTCATATTGTGCAAGCTCTTAACCACAAACTTATCCTTTGCATTTATATTTTGTACTCGAGTGTTACCAATGCCTTGAATATTAATTGATACCTTCTCTCTACTTAGTTGTAACTTTTGGACGATTTTTTCGCTCACAAAAGATGCCTGTGACCCTTGATCGCGACCCTGTCGGTGCAAGAACCTTAACTAATGCTGTGACTAGTAAAACTAGTCATGGAGCTCTTGGAGACCATGCAAGACGTCAGGTTTTGAGTAGTATTCTGAAAACGTGACGATTGATTATTTGAACTTGGGTCATTTGTAAACTGTTGATGGTTAAATTTTGGATTTTCTGATATAGCGCTTGACTGCTCAGGTCTTGATTCATGCAACATTGTGTGATGCCTCTTGCCACAATGTTTACAACTATTTTTACTCGTACATTATGCCATTGAATGATTATTGGAAAAACAATTGAAACATTTTTGTACTTTCTTGATGCACTCTTTCCTCTTTGCAGTGTTCATTTTTATGAATTCCGGACATTGATTGATATAATGATTACCTCTGCAAGTCGGACAACTTCGTGTTTGGCTTTCTTGTTGATTTACGTGATGTGTCTTTAAAATTGGTTGATTATTTCTTACCCCTAAAGAATTAGAGATTACTTCCAGTGCGATCGATGTAGAATAAATTTAATAAACTGTGTAATTGTTGGTAAAGTATCTTTGAACCTTTGTCCAAGATCTTCTTCCCAGGCTTTGGTCATATTCGTTGGCAATTTTTGCGTCAAGATATGGATTAATAAAACATCCCAGTTGTTTGTGTGAATCCCTATTGACGTTAATTGTTGTAGACTATCTTCCACAATATCAGCAAAGTTCCTTAATCCCTGGGAGCTTTCTACTGGCATTTTATTCTGATTTAACAATTTATTTAATTGCGTATAAGTGAGAATTCGTTTATTCTCATATCGATCCTTTAACTTTTGCCATGCTGGGTCATAATCTTCGTTGGTAACAGGAATGCTCCTTAATAACTTTTCTGCTTCTCCTATCAGACACCCGTTTAAATAATGCAACTTCTGAACCTTTGATAAACTGTTAATGTCATGTACCACTGATATGAACAAGTCTCTAAAGAAGCGCCAATTCGCATAATCCCCATTAAATTTTGGCAAGTTTATTCTAGGTAGAACTATTTGATGATTTTGTTCTCGTTGGCCAGCTTCGATTGCATCAGTGGCATGTGTTGATGTATTTGTTGACACTGGTGTTAACTGTTCAATTTTATTTACCAACCATTCCATCACTGTAAGCGCTGTTTCTTCTACTTTAGAATACACATCATAATCGAAATAATCATCTCCATCCAATGCCTTAGTTGTATGTATCAGATGCAGTTCGGAGTGCGTCTTCTTGAAATTATTTCAGTATAGTAGACAGGCTATGTCACTCCGAGCACAAAAATTCCATGTATTTCAAAGGGGGAAATTCAGATATTTTCCAGTGTGGCCGTTGTAGCTAAAATTTGCGGTACATGCTAACGTACTAAACTGCAAAGCTTTTTCCATTGTAAACTATACTACCATGAAATGAAAAAGCTTTTTCTAGAAAGATTACATATCCATACATACACTTTATCATAAGGGAGAAAAAAATGCTAAAGAAAAACGCCCATATAAACTAAATAACAACAAAAAGAAAAAAAAAATTTAAAAAATAAATTAAACCTATGCAGATTTTTTTTTTACAGCTTTTTCTTGAACGATTTAATGTAAACTAGATTTATTACATTTCGCATGTAGAGTAGATTTACTACATTAAAAACATTATTTGTAGCTTAAAAATGAATTAAAGTTTTACCAGAAATTATATATAAATCCTAGTTTTACTAATAAGGAACATTTATGAATGCTATTATAAGTGCTATTATAAGTTTTTGATTTATGCTAATAAAGTTTTTGTGATAAGAAAATGTAATTATATTAGTAAAAAAAAAAAAAAAAAAAAAAATAAATAAATGTACTAAATCTACTCTACATTTTTTCTACGTATCATAAATAATATTATTGCGCTTTCAATTTGCCGCCGGCAAAACATAAATTTTATATTTGTTAAAAGAAAAAAACTATTGATTATAATGGATCATGTGACTTTTTCAATAACTTCTAACAATTAACAGGTAACTACTAACAACTGAATAACTGAAGTAACTGGAGGTGTAGTTAAGTATTGACTTGTTCTTCGTCACCTCCACTTTTCTCCACCGCTATCATAATTACAGCCACTTTCACCACCCTCCTCCACTAAAATCAGCCTTCTTAAATATTTGTATAAATACCACCTTCAAGTTATAAAAATGTTACAGTTTTAATTAATATGTTTCAGTGTACAGTGTGTGGAAAATTCTTTAGTCGTAAAGATAGCTTAATAAGGCATAGTAAGAACAAACATGGTTCTGATGCTAATAAAACGTTAAAGCGATTTTCATTAGATAAGGTGTATGGACCTTATACTGATTTTAATACCAAAACTAGCAAACTGGGCTCTTTATCATTTAGTATTGATAGAGATAGTAATGATATTATAATTGACAACGAAGTTTTTAAAGGAACAGAGGGATTCTAACAAATAGATCGAAGAGTGTTAATAAGGTTATAAAATTAAAAATACAGTGTACAGAGTGTGGAAAACTTTTTAGTCGTAAGGATAACCTATTAAGGCATAAAAAAGTAAAACACATAAAAGTATTGAGTAATATGGATATTTTAAAGAATGTAATTGAAGCTAGGAAAGTATTACCCCAAAAATATGCTGCAATCAAAGCTAAAAGCAATTTTGACCGAGAAGCTTTAGAGCAAGAATTCAAGCCAATTTCAGGCGCTATTGAGGAATTAGCGGATGCTGTAATATCAATAAAAAATAAAAAACCCGAAGTTAAGGTTGAAAAAATCAAAGAAAATAAGGAGGAAGAAGAATATAACTCAGAAAAAGAACATTCAGAAGATATATTTCAAACACCAAAATCTCAAAAGTTCGAATTTGAAAATTCAAAAACCTCAATACCCAATACCTTTTTGCTTAATAAAATATTAAATGGTTCTGATGCTAATAAAACGTTAAAGCGATTTTCATTAGATAAGGTGTATGGACCTTATACTGATTTTAATACCAAAACTAGCAAACTGGGCTCTTTATCATTTAGTATTGATAGAGATAGTAATGATATTATAATTGACAACGAAGTTTTTAAAGGAACAGAGGGATTCCATAACCTTATATTTGAAAATATGCCTGAAAATTATACTAAAAAGGATTTAGCAGCTTATCACAATATTTTGGAAAAAACTAGCGCTCATAAAATGCATCATAAACCATATGGGAAGATAAAAGCTAATACAGGATTCAAATATAAAAATATCATAAGGAAGCTTTATGGAAATGAAAACTATATAGGAAATATTAAAAACGGAGGAGCATATGAATTTAATCAGTATCAACCAACAGGAATGCCCTATTCTGAGATCTTCATACAGTATGTTTATTGGAATGATCCAAACCAATTAGTTCATCGTTTAAGGAAACTAAACAATTCTGAAAAAGCTGGTGACAATCATCAAATTTAATTCGAATGTATAATCGATGCACTTCGCAAGGGTGATATAATTGTATAATATAAAAATATCATTATATTATGTAATATTTTATTATAGTTTGTAAAAGTTTTTGGTTTAATATAATCCATTTTTCACATATAATTTTTATATTTTAAAATTGTTAACTATAAGTGCATATGGAAAAACAAATTTAACTAATGAAACTGTTTTTGAACAAATTTTAAATAATACATATTTGTAAATAGAATAAAAAATTTTGTTTTTTTGTTTTCTTTGTATTTCAGTCAAGGTTTTAAATTTTGATAATCTCCTGCGTCATTTCAACCTATTTCACTTGATTTTATGTTTTTTTTTATTTACATATACATATAACTACATAACTAAAAAAACTTTTTTTTCTTAAAAAACAACTCACAGTATTCAATTTCATTTTATATCATATTTAGAGTGTATTTTCTTATCAGCAAATTTTTTCTTCTCTTCAAAAACTCAAAAAAATTAAATTTAAATATAAAAAGACCAATCTGTAAATTCTTAACAAAAAACTTTAAAAAAAGTGTTTTAACAAAACAATTTTTTATTTTAATACAATTACAACATCCATAACTTCCACCCCACACCCTCATTCCCAACTCAATTAATGCTAACATCAACTTCATTATACCGCCCCCACTCCTATTTCAATTTCATAATACCATACTGCAATACTAATATATTTTTTGTTTTTTTCTTTTTTAAATTAACAATAGGAATCCCCTGACGTCATTTCAGATTTTTATTTTGCAACTTTCAAAATTTTCTTGAGCATTTTTAAATATTGTACATTACTATGTACTATACAAATAAGAACTCTTTATTATTTCACAACCTAATTGCTCATATTTTTTCTTACCATCATAATTTCAAAATTCATAAATTTAGTATTAAATATTTTATTTTAATTCGCGTTTTTAAATATTTCTTATCAGTATATTTCTTTTTTCAGTTCAAGTTTTAGCTAGCTTATCACTAATTTTTTCTTATTTCATCAAATTCAAAAACCACAAAACTAAATTAATTGTTTATCGCAAAATGTTTAAACCTTCCCCTTCAACTATAGGATAATCATATAATGTCAAAGAAATTTTCATAAAATCATTTTTTATAAAATTCAATAATCAGTTTTTTGTTTTGTTATTGTTTTTTTTTTGTTATGTTTTCTTTTGTTTTTTTGTTATGTTTTTCTTTTGTTTTCTTTTGTTTTTATGTTTTTCTTATATATTTAATTCTACTTCATAACATTCTTTCAAACCAAAATTCAATTCCATAATACCCCGTAATCAGCCAGCTCTCTCATAGGTACTCATAGGATATAAGTGGGCATGTTTTCGCTAACTTTATATAACCAACTTAACACAATAAATTTTATTGCCACGATAGCCTAGCGGTTAGAGATAACAGATAATGAAGATGACACCATTTTACGGCGGCTTCTTCAAACAAAATATATCTTTCTCTATCTCGCACGAAATTCCCAGGCCAAATCGTAAAGTTAATGATTCAGTTCGAATAAGCAAATTCAAACATATTTTTGAAAAGAGGTATACACCTAACTGGACAACTGAAATATTTAAAATCAGAAAAGTTCAAATTACCAACCCAGTAACATACTTATTAGAAGATTATCAAGGACAACCAATACAAGGCAGTTTCTATGAATATGAATTGTTAAAAACTAATAAAAAACAAGTTTTTTTGATTGAAAAATTCTTAAAACTAGTGATAATAAAATTTTTGTTAAATGGTTAGAGTTTACTTCTGATCATAACTCATGGATAAATAAAAAAGATTTATTATAAAAACAATTGTTTATTTTATTATTATTTTACAATTATTACAATCTTTCTTTTTATATTAGTTTTATATAATTTCCCATTTGATATGATGACTTTTGTTTTATTGAACGCAAATCAATTATAGTGTAATCTGATTTATAATTTGTGTCTATTACAGGAATCCACTTCTCCATTACTTAAAATTCTTGGATTACATTGTATAAGTTTTTAAATTTACAAACTATATAAATATAATAAATTTAATTATTTTTATTCTTCGGAAACTTAAAAAACATGGATTACGTAATCATTGACATACAAGGTTTTGGAGACAATAACGATAAATTTATATTAAAGGAAATTGCTATTTTAAGTTCAAATAATGAAATTCAGCATTTTATAATTAAGTCTCCATATGGATATCAGATTTTAGATAAAAAAACAAAAAGCATAAACAATTGGTTAACAAAAAATCATCATGGATTTAAATGGTGTGATGGTAGAACGCATTATTGTGATGTTATAAACTTCTTAAAAATTTTTATACTGAATCAAACCAAAATTTATGTTAAAGGAATAAAAAGAAAAATCTGGATTAGTAATATACTAAAAAATTCAAATGTTTTTGATTTGAATGAACATGATTTTACATCTTTAAAATTTTTGCAGAACCTACAAATTCATTGTTCTAAAAGATGTTCGTTTAACCAAATTGGTGTTTGTGCTTTTCAAAATGTTTATTTAATAAAAAAGCTAATATAAACAATTTAATCATATATAAATTCTTTCAAATATTGGACTTAAATCAATCCAAAATTTTAATTCAAACATTAAATATCAAAAAAAACCCCCATGGAAAAAGAAGAGGGAACAAAAATTTATTTTCAAAAATACAAAAGTCCGTCAAGATCAACAAAGTCAGCATCATGCACTTTGTCATGTCACATGTGTGAAATCATCATCATCAACAAGCATGTACAATACGGAGGGAAAAGAACAGGATAGAAAAAACAATTGCTGTCCATTGCAATAGTTTTAATTGTCAACCCTATAAAAAAATTCCTGAAATTAAAATAAATAATATAAAAATACAAAATCGTTTTTTTAATTTCTTTTAATAACTATTTTATTTAAAAATTAACATTTTTTCAAGTTGATCTATATTTTATTTAATCATTTTTTCAAGTTTAAAGTTATCAATATTATCATCGGATATTTTATAATATGTTTAAAATGAATAAATAGTTGAATAATGAGTAATATCAATTTAAGTTATTATATTTTTCAGTACCTATAATATATACATATATATATATAGTTCACATTTTAATCATATATATATATCATATATATATTTAATGTATGTATATATAATAATTACCATATTTAAGTCTCATCATTACATCATTAGAAGACATGTCATTAACATTGACATTGAACTGTAACTCTTCAGTTTTTGACTGCAAACTATTTTCCTCCAATTGATCTAAATCAATTAGTTTAGAGAATCAATCTATATCATAGTTTATTTTGAAAAATTAAAAATATATATAATATATGAATTATTAACAAATTATTAACAATAGTTAAATTTTTTTTCAATTTCTTATTATCAATATTCATAATGGTTGGTGAAATAGTTAAATAATGCTCTATATCACTTCTTATTATGAACATTGAGAATATAAAACTATCTCAGTTTATTTATGGCGACTAATGGCTCAGTACTATCATCTATAGTACGAAACATTTGGCACCTATAATAACGAGATAATATATACTTATTTCAATTTGCTTTCAAAAATATATATAATGAGGTCCTCCATAACTGATTCATATGCTATATATAATTGTGCCCTTATAGAAGATCTTATAGTATACATTTTTACAAACAACAACAATTTCGATTTACACGGAAAAATTATTATTTATAAAACTCTTACATAATAGCTAATTACGCATGTTTTTATTTTTTAAAAAAACCTACTAATTATCATAATAGTACATTCATGAACTCATAGCTTTTATCAAAAATTATACATATATAGATAAAGCAAATAGAACAAAAAATGTCAATAAGAATTCTCTAAATTTTTTCTTAAAACCATTGCCCCACATGCTATCTCTTTCTCACTAATGCTTTTTTGCACCATTCATAGAGTTTGCCTTTATAGTTTTTCTAGGTATCAAAAAATATGTGGAATATGTATCATGTATAAAAATAATAAGATTATTAAATTTTAATGATAAAATACAAGCTTATATAGAAAAATTTTAAAAATAACCTCTATTTTCTTTTATTTTTTATTACTTTTTTCAAATAAAACTTATTTACTAGTTATGTTATAATTTTTTATACCCAATATAGAATTTTTTTTTTTGTATCAAACCATTTAACCAAGTATCAAACTATTAATATCGTCGTACAATATTTGAGTTAATTTTTTTTTTTTTTATGAAGATGTGTATGTAAGTGAATGCAATATTGCCATATCATTTGTATGATTAAAAAATAAATTTTTCTTTTAATTTAAGTTTTTAAAACTTGAATATTTAAAAAAAAAATCAATTTTAATTTTTTAGAAATTTAAAACTGATTAGTACAACTGATTAGTCATTCGAGTAAAAACACTGTAGAAGTCTGCAAATAGTAGACGAAATACGCGTATCAGTTAAGTTAAGCTAATTTAGTTAAATTAAAAGGAAACTAGGTACTCAAATTTTTTAATAATAAAAATTTTAAATATTTTACCAAAACGCTCTAAATCATAAAATAAAATTAAAAAATATATTTTATAAATTTATAACTGATTAGTAGTTTTAAGAATTTTAACAAATAGTTTTCGTTGTTGTATTAATATTTTATATTTTAAATTATAATATTTATATAATATAAGTTATATTATAATATGAATTATAATTAAATTATAATATAAGTTATACTTTAAATATTTTATATATTCAAAAAATAATTTCCAAATCTTACATAACTTTTAGAAAAAGTAATTTTTTAAAGTTTTTATATGTAAGTTTTTAAAATCTTATATGTTGATAAATTAGGAAATTACATTAGTCTTTCAATATGGCAACACCAAAAATTATATAAACTTTTTAATATACAATATGATTAATAGACGTGTTGATCAAGTCAAGTGTATTGAAATTTATGTTTGTATTCATTTACATGTGTTTGTATTTTAATATGATTTTATGTTAAAACGTTTAATTTATGTTTGTATTCATTTAAATGCGTTTATATTTTAATATGATTATGTTAAAACGTTTAATTTATGTTTGTTTCATTTAAATGTGTTTATATTTTAATATGATTTTATGTTAAAACGAGGAAGAGTGTAGTAGTGTAGACTCTGTCAACTCTGGGATACCCATATGACCGTTATATAAACATTATATCATTATTATAAACACTAATTACTTTTGGCAAAATTTCAGACACGCAGCTGTAATAGGTACAGAGAAATGCTCATTTGAAAAAAGAAGTTGTATGGCAGCTACCCGAACCCATGAACTAATATGGCTGGATTTAAATATCGATGACGGCTATTGCAAAAAACCGAATTTCCGAAAATATCAAGATCCTAGCTTCTTTAGTTTTTGAGTTATCGTGCGGACAGACGGACGGACATACATAGCAAAATCGATTTATTTTCCGATTCTGATCCGATCCATACACTTGAATCTATATCTACCCCCTCCTGTTCTTTGCATCTTTGCGTCACAAACGTAATGGCAAATTTTTTATACCCTTTGACCTACAGTCATACGGCATAAAAAAACACTGAAAGATGGTGTAAGGAATTTTTTCATAGTATTATTTTCAATGGCTGTGTTTTTATATTTTAACCCTTGGTGGCTTGCCATTTCATTGTGAAATTACCTATTACATTACGTTTGCTAGTTTCAAAGGGGTTAAAAAGTTAAAGCCAAAAAGTTAAAGAAAAATTCTAATTTGAGCGGTAAGTTGTCGTTTTATTTTCATAAATTTTAACTAATAAATTATTAATTTCTCAACAAAATTTTAGTAGATTAGGTTTTCAATAGTTTATACAGAGCCATAAAATTAAAATTTTACTCTAATTTATCTTTTTATTCATTTAAAATGTTTAAAAATTTCTAATTTATCTTTTTTTTCCACACTCTTCAACTTGTCACCAGAGCATTGAATCTTGAAGTGGAACAGGTGGATCAGCTTTTGTTAAACAATGAAAAATATTAAATAATTTATTTTTGTTTATTTTATTACATATTAGTTTGGTTATGTTTTACTAGAATTATAGTTTTACGTTTGTTTTATTCTTATAGTTTTATGCAACATAGTAGCTAGGACATGTTTATAATTTTTTTAATTTCATTTTTTTAAAGGGTTTTTTATGCCGAATTGAACGTTATTCATTTTATTTATTATATAATTTCAATTCGGCTTTTTGCCTTTTCTAAAAATATAAAATTAAAATTGAATTTTTAAATTGATTGTGTTTTTATACCCTACACCTATAGAATAGGTAAAGGGGTATATTAACTTTGGTATGGTGTTTGTAACCACCTAAAGGAAGCGAGCTAGATATGGAAAAGTATATATATTTGTGATCAGCGTGACCGCCTGAATCGATATAGCCATGTCCGTCCGTCCGTCAACTTGAAAAAATGTAGAACCTTCCAATTTGCCACAAGGGTGTTCTTTACTATCTCTTGCGGGTTCCCTTAATTTGGAATCAATTGGAGAGGTGGTTCAGTACCCCTCTCAGACCTCCCAAGTTTTAAAAGCTTATAATCGAAATTACTAAAAATAGTTACTTAAAATTAAGATAGACCGTTCAAATTGTGTCAAGGGTTAACTAGTACTATAAGTAAAGCGCGGGCTGTATAAGGGCAAAATCAGCCCATGGGTTCGGATTCTGGACCTTTTAGTCGGTGTCAGGGATAACGAACATATATTAAAAATCACGATAACTCAACAACTAATGAGGCTATCTTTATGAAATTTGTGCTGTAGGTTATTGGTAATGAAACTACGGCGGTGATTACGTACGGTGAGGATTGGACAATGGGTTCGGAACTGAGAACTTTTTGATCGAATTTAGGCCAAACTAGCGTAATTCCGAAACCAATGAAGATATAACCTTCCAATTTGGTATCAAGTTGTCCCTTCTTATTGCGTAAGTGTCTTTGAAATTTGGGCCCCATTGGACTAGTGAGTCGGGGACCAGCCACTCAGTTCCGAGGACCTTAAAGCATATTTTCGAAATTAATAAAAATAGTAACTTGAAATAAATGTAGAAGCTTCAAATTTGGCCCAGGGTGTTCTTTACTATTTCTTCCGTGCCCCCCTAATTTGGGATCATTTGGACTGGTGGTTCAGGACCTATATTAGACCCCCCAAATGTGTAAAAGCTTATCATCGAAATTAATAAAACTAGTAACTTAAAATTAAGATAGAACGTTCCAATTGTATACAAGGGTTAACTACTATTGAAAGTATGACGGGACTGCATATGGGCGAAATCGTACCATGGTTTCGGGTTCAAGGACTAAAAAACATATATCTTAAAAACACCATAACTCAAAAAATAATGCCGGTATTTTGATGAAATTTAAACTCTAGGTTACTAGTAATGAAAGTACCATGGGAATTGGTTCTGGTCGAGTTTAATTTCAAAGCCAAAGAATATATTTCCTATGTCCTATGTGTCTCCGAAATCTAGACTTAATTGTAATGGTTCAGCTATGTTCAAAGGAACTTGCTGCATTTATGTAATATTTTTATATTTAAATGAATTATATGAAAAGGTCTAAATTTGTAATTGTATTTTAGAAATACATTTATTATTTATTTTGCGTTTATAAGCTTTTCTATTAGGTATATAAACTAACCATTTAAAATAATTGCAATTTTGAAAAATTTGGATTAGTAAATATATTATGCTTTGATTTTTTTTTTATCACAAAATTTAATAATTAGAATTTTTTCATTTTGTAATTGAATTGGAATAAATATATTTTCATTTATTGCAAGTTTGTTTGTTTTTTAATATTTTTAAATAGATAAATTAGTAAGAATTTGTAATATTTTTTAATAGATAGTGTAATTAGAAAATGTTTTTAGTATTATAAAGTTAATTTGGTTAGCTATGTCTTACGATCAAATTAATAACAGCTGTTAAATGGTGTTAAAATGACTTATGGATATGTCCTTAAATTTGAACCAAATAGGTGTAGGGTATTTCTAAGTCGGTTGCACCGACTGACTGTTTCTTAACTTGTTATTTTTTAATTAAACCAAATTTTTCAGATATTATTTTACTTTTTCCAACTCATCTATTTAATTTTATTTCTCAACAAGTATTCAATTTTATATACGATGTACGGAATTTTAATTGTACACACTAAATATCCAATTTTCATTCTGTTAAAGTTCCTAAATTTAGTCTATTCTAAAAAATTCATTTGAAAACAAAAAACAAATTCGTTTGTCTGCTCTTATTATTTCTATATTATTTCAATACGTAAAGAGGTAAAATGAATATTTTAAAAATATAAATTTGATTGGAAATTAGAAAAATAAATATTTATACATACATACATAATATAGTGTATTATTTATATTTGATTAGTTAAGCCAGTAGTTAAATATATGTATATACATTGGCATTTGGTTTTATCAGTATTACATTGAAACACACAAACTCATTAAAAAATAAAATGAATGTACCAACTCTAAACTTTTTTTTACTATTTTTTACTTTTTTTTACTTTTTTTTTTAAGAAAATAATAATAATATAAAACAATGTGTAGGATGAGAAAGATATATGTTTTTACAAATGTATAATATCGTTTTTTCTCTTTCGTGGGGCATTGGATTTCACAAAATATAGTGAGAGATTTTTTGTTCTACTTGTTTTATCTATATATGTATAATTTTTGCTTTTATATATTATATTATAACTAAATTTGATATTTCAAAACTTTCACATAAACAAATACACACACACACACACACACACACCCACACATACTTTTCATTTTAGAATTTTTTAGATCTATCTTATAGTCTTATACTCATGCGAATTCTAAATCAATTAGTTTAGACAATCATTTTTATTCAAATTATATATTGTCATTTTATTTTGCATAACTTCAAATCTCATCCTAAAAGTATGCAAAATGTCCCTTTTATATACCATAACCAGACGGGTACACACGCCATACACATAACTTAACATAAAAAAATAATTATATTTTTAGATGTTAAAAAAAATAAAATACAGATAAGAAACATTTTTGTAAACTTTTTAGGTTAAGGTAAATTTGAGAAATTGGAATAAATAAAGTTTAATTAAAAAAAAAAAAAGTACACACGCCATATACTTTATTTACAAACTGAATGTGAATATAAAAAAACCTTTGAATCTTTAAAAGAAGCTAAGGTAGAATGCTTCTCATATACTATGAAGAGCCAAAGACCGATTAGCCTTGTGTTAAAAGGCCTTCATAACGATTACGCACCAGAAGTAATACTAAACTTACTTAATTCAAATAATGTAGAACAATGTAAATTCTCTAAAGTATTGAGAATGACAACAAAAAAGTCAATAAAAGAAAATATAAAGTTACCAATTTATATTGTTCAAGCGGAACCACAAAGTTCAATTAACAATATTCTTAATATAAAATATATTGATCATCAGATAATAAAATGGGAGAAATTAAAAAAACCAACTATTACACAATGCAAAAGATGTCAACGATTTAACCACTCGGCTTATAATTGCAACATGGAATTAAGATGTGTAAAATGTGGCGGTAACCGCTTACCAGCAAACTGCACCATTAAAAAAGAAAGTCCAGCAGAAAAATTATTTTGTACTTTGTGTAAGTCATATGGTCACCCTGCATCTTACACAAAATGCCCAGTCTTCACAAAAAAAATAAATGATATTGAGATAAGTAAACAAAATAAAATAAAAAAAACAATAAATAAAACAACAAAAGTTGATTGTTTTGTAAAAAGCACCTGCTCCTATGTAAATGCTGTTTGCAACAACAATAACAATACTAATAACAACAACAATAACAATATTAATAACAACAATAACAATATTAATAACAACAATAACAATATTAATGACAACAATAACAATGCCTACAATAAAAATAATATTTCATCTGAAAAACAATACAAATAACAATAACACCACAAATTTAGATAAAATACTTTTAGCTATAAGTGATTTAACAAAAAATGTAAACAAATTAAATGAAGATTTTAAAAATGCACAAAATTAAATGCAAAAAGAAATGCAAAGTTTATCTGCAAGGGTAGATTTCTTATTTAAAACTGTCCATGATGATA
Source organism: Dolichopus griseipennis (assembly GCA_963082915.1). NCBI lineage: Eukaryota > Metazoa > Arthropoda > Insecta > Diptera > Dolichopodidae > Dolichopus > Dolichopus griseipennis. Next base: position 47,731,557 of record OY720444.1, on the reverse strand, counting down.
AATAAAACTTTGCTACAATTAAAATTAAAAATGTTTTCTATAAACGTAAATTCTTGTAGATCTTATCTTAAACAACTTTCATTAATAAATTTTTTAAATGTTCACAACCCGAATGTGGTTACCTTATGTGAAATGAAATTAGATAAAACTAGTCGTATAAAAATAAAGGATTATAAATTAATTCGACATGATACATCTGAAGCTACTTTAGGTGGAGGTCGGCCATTCTAATTAAAAATAATTTAAAATTTGATATAATTAAAGATTATACTCTAAATAGGTTTAAATGTTTAGAAGTATGTATTATAAAAATAAGACTTTTAAATAGAAATAAAAATCTTTTTATAATATCTGCTTATGCATCTCAAAATCATAATGCTAATTTTAATAAAGAATTACTGGAATTATTTCAAACTCTTCAATTAGATAACATTGATAATTATTTTATTTTGGCAGGAGACTTAAACGCTAAACACATAAAATGGGGAAATTAATCAAATAATGCTCGAGGATCTATTCTCGAAAAATTTATCGAAAGATTTAATTGTATATATAGGATTAAATTATATTCTTCCGATCGAGAATCGTATATCGACATATTCCTAACTGATATAAGAATTAATTTAAAAACTAATAATCAGAACCAGATAAAAACATATTCTTATGATAGTGACCATTTAGCTTTAGGGACTGAAATTAGTTATAATAATAGGGAAGAATATTTACTGGCTCCATCACCTGAAAAAATTTATTTATTTAGGAAGGCTAAATGGAACAAATTTAAAAAAGTGTTAAATAATTTAGTAAGAAATGATGATGTTCTTAAAAATATTCCTAACAATAAAAACCTAACAGATAGGGACATTGACTTTTATATCGAAAACATTGAAAATTCAATACGGAAAGCAATGTCGTTAACAATCCCATCCAAAAACAATAATTTTAATAGCCTAGATATTTACTTAAATCCAACTATTACTAGACTTAAAAAATATAAAAGTGAATTACTTACAGCTAAATTTAAATTAATTAAAATAAAAATAGACAAAAACACACCATCATTTCTAAGAATTAATTCACTACTGAAGAACATAAATTCGTTAATAAAACAAAATATTAAACTCTCAATAAATAATTATTGGACTAACAGAATCAAAAACATAAAATTATCAAACAATAAAAACTTGTTCTCTGAAATTAAAAAAATTTATAAAAAACAGACTTCAAACAAAATTGACTACTTAAAAATTCCAATCAACAATATGCAAATTCTAAACGACGCCCAATTAAATTTAAGTAAACTTAAAATAGAAAACAATAATTATATTATCAAAGAAAACGAACACATAAATGAAGTAATGGCAACACATTTATACCAAGTTCAAAAGCAAGTTACAAACAGATTTTCCCCGATAAGTAACAATGTAGAGCAAAGTATTAACAATTTAAACCAAATAATTCAAAATAACAAAACAAATAAAATATCCCTTGTTAAATTTAACAATCATTTACATTCAAATAATTTACTTGAAAATGAAACTTTAAATAATTATTTTATAGCTCAAAATGAACTCAAAGATATTTTATCAAAACTTAAAGGTAAAACATCGGCAGGTATAGATAAAATTCCAAATATAGTGTTAGAACATCTTCCTTCTCAGTAATTAACTTATACAAAATAATTTTTAACAATTGCCTTAATATAAGCTACTTCCCAAATAAGTGGAAAAAAGTAGTTGTTATTACATTAAAAAAACCAGGGAAAAGTGCTTCAGATCCTAGCAGTTATAGACCAATAAGTTTATTACCAAATATAGGAAAAATCCTAGAAATAATAATAAATAAATTTATAGTCAAAATAACTGAGATTAAAAATATTATACCATCAAATCAGTTTGGTTTTCGTCATAAACACAGCACAATACATGCTATGACGAAGCTTTCATTGGATATATGTAGAAATATAAACGATGATAAGGTTGTAGCAGCATGTTTTGTGGACTTTGAGAAAGCTTTTGACACCGTCTGGATTGATGGTATAATATACAAACTCTTAAAATATCAATATCCCTTACATTTAGTTATTCTGATTAACAACATGATTAGAGGTAAAACTTTTAGCACATGGGGGTCGGATAATCATTTATCCAAATTCAAATTATCCAATGGGTTACAACAGGGCACCGTAAATTCCCCAATTTTGTTCAATATATACATAAGCGAATTACTGAATTCTCTAAATAAAAATTTAGAGCCCAATTACAGTATAGCATTTGCGGACGATCTGACAATTTACGCAACGAGTAATAATCTAAGAGATGCACAATACATTTTACAAAAAATGTTTTATAAAGTGATATCTTATAGTAATCTTTGGAAGCTAAAAGTAAATTATCAAAAATGTGAAACTATGTTATTCAGGAATACTATTAACAAGGTAAAATATAATGTTAAATCATGCTGGAGAGATTTTTATATATTAACTCCAGACAAAACAAAAATTAAAAACTCTGTGAACTTGAAGTATTTTGGAGTTCACTATAATTATTTGTTAAACTTTAACTATCATGTTAAAAATCAAATAAGAAAAGCAAAGAACGCCTTTATTAATTTAGGAAAATTGTTCTTTTCCAGAACACTTTGCAACAATGTTAAATTGCTCTGCTACAAAACCTTAATCCGTCCAGTACTAACATATGCCTGTCCAATATGGTATAATGTTAATGCTTCTGTGATGGAAAAATTAAGAATATTCGAACGCAAGTGTTTAAGAGCATGTACAAATTACAATAGAAAACCTAACACTAATATGCACTATTATCCAAATAAATTTATATATGATAAGGCGAACATAATTAAAATCGACAATTTTATCATTCGTCTCATACGTAACCATATACAAAGGAGTAGTGAATCATGCGAGAACTCATTAATCTGCCATCCATGGTACGAAAATTGTGAGTACATTAAAAACTGCCTAGTTACAGGTTTTTTGCCTCCAGAAGGATTCGTGTTTTTGGACAAACATAATTACATCGAAAATAATCAAAATATTCCGATTTTATACCACTATAAAAGAAACGCGAAAATAAAACAAATACCTTTAAATTTAAATATAATAAATATTAATGACAATGAGTTGTTTAAATATGATAAGTATATTCCTGCAAAAAATAAATTAGAAATTAAAAAACCATACTTTTTAAGCTTTAACAATTTTGCGATGATCAGATGACCTGAAAAAGAATAGGAGTTATAGCACTCTTGCTTTAACAAACAAAAATCTAAAAAACAGAAAACCTGAAATAAAAAAAAATCCTGAAAACAAAAAGAAAAATGTTTGTTTTTAATTTATAGTATATTTTATTTAATTAATACTATAGGTATAACAATTAGTTTGTATAATCATTAAAAAAATTTAATATATTATATGTCTAACAATTTAAGAAAGCTGCTACAATATCAAATCGCATCAAAACTTAGTTATGATTCACAAAATAAACAAAGCTGTTAATAAAACACATCCAAAACAAAAGTGTTTATTAGAAATATTATTAACAAAATTTAAAAAATTTTATGCTAATAAATTAAATTTAAAAAGCAATAATATTATACATATTTCATAATAATAATATACATAGTTCATTAATCTAATTCCATAATATTAAAATGACCCCAAGGTAGCGTTTTATAATTGTTTCTTGAAACGTATATTTTATCATCATTTGAATTAAGTGCAATTTTAGTTTGTATTATACTGTATAACTTCGTGTTTTTGGGATTGTATTAAATTTTGTTTTATTGATATTTCATTGCTCGTATTCAAGCATTCGACGTAATCATCAAAAGTCATTCTATTTTTAATTATACTTTTTTTATTCCTTTAGACTTTTTAATTTTATCTTTATTCTCTACACGAATAGCATACATTTTAGATCTTAAGCCTACAAACTCAGTCATTATTTTCCCATTCAATTCATCTTTCATTAAACCAACTACTTTTATATTTACTTGAGGTATTCCCCAAATATTATCTTTTGGATAATCACTTGTATCATAATATGTGTGACAATCATTTTTTATTACTTCATATATATCTGGACACACTATCTCATAAATTAAAGAATCTGTATCAGTATATAATATAGAACAATTGGAATAAAATTTTTGAAGCATGTAATTATAATGGAAATTATAAATAGTTGTTTTCGCTAGTTCAAGAATACACATTCCAACATATATTGGTTTGTTGAAATAAATCTCTGTTTTGTTTAATTCTATTATAGATAAGTTTTCACTAAAAATAATTGAACCTTTAAACTCAGGTTTGGAAATTAGCGATTCTGCTCCATATCGACCACACCATTTAGTAACTAGCTTGACTATGATATGTTTTCTTACATTCTCCATAGTTTTTTAAAACACAGCATTATTCATCAATTTGTACAAGTTTTTCTCAAATACATTTTTTGATAATGTGCGCTGTTTAGTATTTAAGTCTATATATGACTTTAGCCAATTTGATTGATTAAATTTTAATATTCTATGAATTTTATTTAATTTAAGCCCATGTTTTAAGGCTTGCTGTAAATTTCGATAGTGGACTACATATTTTTTTTTTATTGTAAAGAGTAGCCATGAGTTTTATCTGTTTTGAATTGGGGGATGATTTATGTTCAGCGCAAAATGGTAGATCTGAATGTGAGTCATGTAAATAATCGGGGTAATCTAAGTCAACCTCCAAAATATAACCAATTGATGAGTTCGCATCTATATCATTAACATTAAAGTTTTTAACATTATCGACCCATTGGAAGTTGCTATGTGGAAGAAATTGTGACATTGCCCAACCATATTGATTATTAATATCATCATATATTAAATATGTTGATGGCTTAGAGGGGTCATAGTTTGTACAATATTTATTATTTGCTTTAGCATATCATTTTGAGCATTGGCTAAGACCACCACGAACGCCTCATTCAATAAACATCAACATATCTATATCTGTTAAAATCTCTAAATTTATTCTAGTGTAAAGTAGCATTGCATCCCAAGTATACCCCGGTAGGGTGAAATAATGAGCTGGATCTAGTTTATATGTCTTGATGCAACTTGAGCGAAACTGTTCAAACACGTCTGCTAAAAGAAGGACATCAGTTTTTAAATAGAGATCGGAGTATTCTCCTAAATTTTTTATGCCTAACTGATCCCACACATTTTTTGCATGCGTATGTTCCTCTTCACTAATATTACTTTCATTTAATTTATTATAAAACTTGTCAATAGGAGGTAATGAGCTTTCAGAAAATTTATCTGAAGAATCAAAGTAATAGTAAGGATAGACTCCTTTTCGAGTTAATAATGCTATTTGATTAGTTTCTAAATATTTAATCTCTGATTTCAAAACATAAAGTATCTAAACCGCCTGCCATGAATCTGTAGGAATCAATAAAGCGGAAATTTATAGGATAATCATTTAAAATTTTTGTAAATGAAATGTACTTTTCTTTATTGACTGGTAGTAAATTTATTCTACCCTCTATATCTTTTGGTAACTGTTTTATGAAATGAGAATCATATCCACTTAAATTATGGAATACAACAGGAACTGTATGGTTGTCTTGGAAATTTAAGTTACAGTTATTATGTGCAGCACCGCGAAATTTTCCTGTTAAATGACAGTGATCTCTGACTTTAATATTATTTTCATCAAACGCTTTTTCACAAATATAACAAACTTCAGATGATAAGAACAGTGCTTTTTCATCCTTTAACAATTTTTGCATTGGTAAAGGGTTAAGAAATATCGATGTTAAATTCTCAGCAAAATTTAATAATTCTTTAGTAAACCATTCAATACAGTTTTCATCCCGATAGCTCTTATAAAAAGATAGCTTGGGGTCATATGAGCTTTTAACGTAATATCCTACACTACAAGGTTTATGAATTTGATACTTATTTTTTGTTTCAGTTGATTCTAATAAGCATTCCAAATCCGCGTATATTACAAAAGGAGCACTAATTTTATTTTTATAATTTTTAAATTGCAAATTTTTTTCCTTTTGCGTTGGTAATCTTATTCTGCAGCTATTGTATAGTTTACAGTCTTCCATATGTGTATTCAGCTTTTCTTCAGTCCAGAAATAATGAAGGCACCTATCACAAAAATATTTTTGATGTCGGTTTTTGGCTAGTTGCGATGATAGTAATCGAGATAAACTTTTAATCCAAACATAATGATATTTAATGGGTTCTTACATTTCCTCATCTTCATTGGATTCATCTTGTTCGTCATATTCATCATAATATTTGTTTTGTATCATTAAAAGATTAGTATGCTTTGTTTTTTTTTTCTCAGTTAAGTAGTTAGGAATAACTACATAATTTTTTCCCAATTTTTTGAGGCCATATACATTTACCGAAACTTCGTTTTGTTTTTCAAATTTATGAATATGACAAAATTTACAGGAAATTGAATTCTACTAAAATTTAATAATGTTGAGTAGTCTGGATATTTTCCTACACGTTGCGGGTTTTTAGTTACAGGATATAACGCTGATGTTATCGCCCAAGCAAAACAAGCATTATCATTATTCTTTACATTTATACAAGCTTCTTTCTTCTTGATTTCTGAAGGAAGTTCTACGTTCTAGAGGACCCCAATATAGGTGTAAATTTTTTAATATTAACAACCAAATGAAGAACAGCCGATAATGCCCAGCCACTGTCTTTTTCTTGGAATTCTTCCAATTTTTTAAGCAGTTTTTCTCTAATATGTTCTAAAAATAATGCATTGATGTCAGTGTTTTTATACACAGGTACATTTTTGGTGTTCAAATACTTTATTTCATATATTTCATCATTTCCACTAGCTTTTATGAACTCCGAAAAACAAAAATTTGCATTTACTTTATAGCGTCATCTCTTTTGAGTGCGTTATTAATACGTGTTTTAAACAACTTTTTACAATCATTTAAAAAACTTTCTGGTTCTTTATGTTTAAGGTTAATGATAATTCCCGTTCTCATGCGTCCCTTGAAGCATGATTGTACATTTTCCCATTTAAAAAAATTATTAAATAACTTTGACGAGCTATGTCTTCCTCCCCTTAGCCTTAATAATTTCATTTTAGTTGTGTAGCTTTGCAAAACATGAATAGCATTCCCAAAATGCTGTTTTTTAGCTACAGTTTTTGCGATTTTGAGTTGGGCACACAAAACTCGAAGATATGTGGAACATTCTTTGATGGCATTTTCGCATCGTCTTTATTTTTTTCGAACATCTTTAATCATATCTTTAACATTAATTTCACTGCTACTGTTTTCCATGTTAATTATTGTTTTGATTTGTTTTTTTTTTTTAATACGTAGATTTATTTGTATAAGCACATTTTTCTTATAGATAAATTTATTTTTTTTTTTTTTTTTTTTTTGCTAATAAGATAATGGAACTATTTTTTTTAAGTTTACTTTTTTACAAGATTATAATTAATTTTTCAAATTTTCACAATCAAATTAAATTTTTTTTTTTTTTTTTTTTTTTATGCGTTTAGCACTTGTCACGACTAAGGCTGTAAGGGAACTGATAAAAAATAAATTACAGTTTCTTCTCCCATTCACACATTCTCAATTTTTTTGTGTTAATTATGTATTTTCCAATGCTGCCATTGCATATTACTATTTTGAAATATATATTACTATTTACTACTAACATGACTTGCATGATTTTCTATTTTTAATATGACTTGATCAGAAATGAGAGTATCAATATAGAAGCATAAAGAAGAACAAGAATTGTGAAATTACATGTATCAATTCGATTATGTTTGATGCAACGATCAAAGCTTTTCTTATATTTTTCTATAGGTGTGAATATAGGTACATAATATTATATTAACGAAATATAAGAAATATTGATTTATAACTATATCTTCATGTGTCAAGTTCAACATTGAAAGTTTTAAATTTGAATTAGTTTGTTTTCATTTAAAAGAATTTTTAATTTCATGCTATTTTTATTTCACCTTTATCTCTACAAATTTATTCTTAACAAAACCTACTGTTACATTTTTATTTTAGAATGCAGAAAAGAAACCTATAATTTTTTATTTTTCCATTAAAAAGTAGAATTAACCAAAAAATAAGAAAGTTGCTTGCATCTTACACTTTAAAACTTAATCTTACTTTTTATCTTTTACATCATATGTAACTAATTTACTTCATGCTATATTATTACATGAAAATATATATTTTTGGTCCCTCTACATTCCACTAAATGGTTACATAAAATTTTTATACAGATAAAATAACTAAAGCATAAACGAAAAACTTTAAAGAGTTCAAAACCTGACTTTAAAAATATAATTCTATTACATTTCCTGCATTTTGTATTACATCTACCGTGATAAAAGTTTAAGGCAAAAACAAAAATAATCAAAAAATTGAGATTGAAAAAGCCACATGATCCATTATAATCAATAGTTTTTTTCTTTTAACAAATATAAAATTTATGTTTTGCCGGCGGCAAATTGAAAGCGCAATAATATTATTTATGATACGTAGAAAAAATGTAGAGTAGATTTAGTACATTTATTTATTTTATTTTTTTTTTTTTTTTTTTACTAATATAATTACATTTTCTTATCACAAAAACTTTATTAGCATAAATCAAAAACTTATAATAGCACTTATAATAGCATTCATAAATGTTCCTTATTAGTAAAACTAGGATTTATATATAATTTCTGGAATTGGAAAATATCTGAATTTTGCCCCCTTTGAAATACATGGGATTTTTGTGTTCGGAGTGACATCTACTCAGTATGATTGTAAGTCATCTAAAATGGTCGCATAGTAGAACCTAGTTTTACTGCTATCGTCTCTCTGAATTCTGTTAGCCATCGCTTCGATTAAACCCTTGTGGGACTTTTGCAACTTTCATAATTTGTCCATCCTTTCGAAAATTTGCTTAGTATATTTGTTAACGTTAATTAATTACACAATTTAATACACTTCAATTCAACACAATGATGAATGAATGAATTCAAGATTAATAATGATTGTTAACGTTATATATTTATGAGGTATATGTATTACGGTTTGAAAATATGACTTAAGTAATTATAATAGAATATAAAGCTTGTTTAACTCAATGTAATAGTATGCAGTATGTAATAGTGTAATTATGTAATATGTAATAATATAATTTATGTAAAATATATTTTGTGATTTTAATTTTGTTGTACTTATGTATTTAATAATTTATTATTTGTTGTTAAATATCAACTTTTATTAAAAAATGTAATAATATGTTATGTATTCTATGTGTTACAATTTATATTAAATATATTTATATTAGTTGTAATTTATATAATTGTAATATTTAGTATATTTATGTAATTGAAATATGTAGTTTTTTATATTAATAGTAATTTATGTAATTGTAATATGTAGTGTGTTTATGTAATTGGAATATGTAGTTTTTTATATTAATTGTAATTTATGTAATTGGAACAGACTTACGTGAAAACTGGCAATACTTAGTTTGCTTATGGTCTTCTCAGCTTATGTACTTGACCGTTCGCGTCGCGTAACCGTTTTCTATCTGCTACCGTAACGCTTCTATCTGTTATATAAAAAATCTCTTCTCCACGGTTTCACACACTTAGTTCTTTATATATTTTTTAGTTTTTAGTTCTTTATAATTTTCACACAAGTAGTTCTTTTAGATTTTAATTTTTAGCTCTACACTATTTTTAAACTAATAGTCACAATTTAAAATTCTAACTAATTATATTAAATACTATTCGGTTCGAAGGACCAAAATGTTTGTTGCGAAAACATAAAAAAAAAATCCTTTTAATTTTTAATTGGTTAAAAAATCACTTCTTTATTTTTTCTTTTATAATTTTAATAAATTTTAATATAAACTCTTTGTAAATAAATTCTTTTATAATTTTAATATAAATTCTTTTATAATTTAATAATTTTAATATAAATTCTTTTTATATAAATTCTTTTATAATTTAATATATAAAACCTTTACAATAACTTAAATACTCTACTATCGATCGGTAAGACAATAATAATTTTTATGAAATTTTGCTCCCTTTATACACTTGAGACAAACGGTTTAGGATTAACGTTTAAACCAAGTTCATTAACCTTTACAAAAAAAATCTAAGCATGTAATACTTAAGTAATTTTAAACATGTGATCATTATAATTATGTAACACAAATGTAAAAATATTAAATCTATGTATTGTGTAAATTAGTTGAAACTAAATTGAAATTGAAAGTAAAAATGTTGGTATGACTGATAATAAACTTTTATACAAATTGAAATTGATGTATGATATAATTTGTTTATAGGTATGTATAATAGATATAAAACAAAATTGATTTGACATTTTGATTAGGTACCATATTAAAACGATAGTACAGAACCAAATGTAAACAAACAATTTCTTACATTTGTTAAAAGAAAACTATTTTTAGCTAAAAATCTCAAAATTATCAATGTTGCTGTTGAAATTATTAATTATCACTGTTGCTGTTTGCAGTTTCAAAGCAGAGTCCTGATGTTTGGAGCTTGGAGTTGTTTTTGACTGGATGATTAAATAAGTATTTTAATTTAATAGTTGAATATTGATTCTTTGTTGTATGTTTCTTTTTTTTTTTAGGTTGTAACAACTCAGCTTACGAAGCCTGAACAGCTCTTGAACTTTCTTTATTATCTTTATTAATTCCAAAAATATGCTTTTAAGTCTTCGGAACTGTAATAATGTTTTTAAATTTCTTTTATTTATACTTTTTTTTTTCTTTATTTTTAAAAAAAATAATATGATTTTGTACAATAGTTTACATTCCTTTTTTGTAATGTACAATATTTTTTTGAAATGCAATACAACTTTTGTAGGAATACTGCTGGTGCAAAAATTTATTTTATAACCGTATTTATTACATAATAATACCGAAATACTATCAAATGATTTTTCCACATTGCAATATTGAATATTGTTATATTCCTGCACTATGTATGTAAAAGTATTCTCAATTGTTAATAGTTCTTAAACTTCTTACATCTTTTCCACCTACATTTTGTGGTTTAATAATATCTGTATATATAAAAAATATATCAGGTTTTCCTAAAGGAATTAAACCTAAACTATTAATTAAAAGTTTGTAAGCTTCAAGTACTCGAGGTTTTTGTTGTTTAAGCTCCTTTGCTTTGAGTAATACTTGTTGAAAACATGCTTTTAAAAGTCCCGCTAAAGTATATGCGAAATCCTGTTCTGATATTAATATCTACCTTTGGTTTACTTAAACATATAGTCGTATAGGTTAATTTTATAGAATTTTCGTTTTTATCTGATGCATTGTAGTTTTTATCATCATTCAAAAGGTTAAAAATTCATTAAATCAACTGCCGCACAACTTCCTTCCTAGAATAACCAGGAAATGGTCGTTCATTTTGAATTAATGTAGGTATTAAAAATATTTTCCAGTCGCATAACATTTGTTTTGAATAGTATGGTATGGTATGTATGTAGTTCCTGCACCAACCATATAGTTTTTCATACCTGAGATATAAATTTGTGTACCTTTTTCCCACTCTTCACCGTAAACATTTAGTATAAAATTATAAACATATATTTCAGAAATACCTGCTTTCCAATTTTAATCAATCATGTATTTATTTCTAATAAATTTTATTTTTCTTAGATGTTCTCTGAAGCAGCAGACAATGCTTTTCTACAAACTTCTTCTTCTGTTTCGTCATCGAATACTTCCTCAACTTCTTTTTCATATACATCTTCTTGAGGAAAAGCTTGTGTTGCAGCATCTCTATATACAGGTTCATTTGATTGAGTTTTTATATCTGCATACATAGGTTTTGCACGAGTTTGAGTACCTTTTTTTCTCTAATTTTTACCTGCTCCTCTTTATTTCGACAAAAAACTCTATTTTTGTTTATTACTTTAAATAGATTTTGACGATATAAATACCATTTTTGTGTATCTGTCAGGTTTTTTTAATTACAAAATTTTTTCACAGCTTTTCCCAACTCATTCACTTTTTCGTCTGCATCTTTCATTTCCTCATAAACTTCTGGATTTAGTATAATCACCTTGTTAAATGTAGTATTATTCATTGTATTAAATTTCCTATTATTCCTGAAAGTAGTGCACCAAGAAATGTAGGTAAAAATCCACCTCGTTGAAAAAGTTTTTTTTTTATGCTATTCACAAAACGTTTTTATTACTTCGGCATCACAATGCTATTTTATTACTTTTTGAAATCTTGGTTTAGAACTTTTTAATACATGCAATGTGTGTCTATTGGTTTTTAAACGTTTCATATTAACCTCCAAATTGTTCTAATTGATCTCTTGTAGAAAAGCAGAAAAATTTTTTCAAAATATATGACTTCTTAATCGAAATATATCATTAACGTCTTGAGGAAGTTTTTTTAATATATACCCGTATGGGTCTGACGTCACTTCATTATATTCTTTTTATAATGCTTTGATTTGGATAAATCTGACGAGCTAAAGGTAAAAAGTGTGATTTATCTCTTGGTTTTTAAAAAGTACTAGATATTTACAGTTGAGTGAAATATCTCTTGCAAATTTACCTTGATGAATTATATTTTGAGTTACAAATATTATAGACAAATTCCTGTGATGTAAACCTCTAGTAAATAAATCACACACATACTTATCATGAGAATTTTACATCATATCATCGATTACAATCAACAAAGGTTCTTGATTATCATTAAAATCTCGTATAGTTGCAGTATATTCAACATCTTTCATATGTGGAACAGCATTTTTGTCTGGATTTCACCAAACAATTCTAATAATTTCTGGTTGTATATTTTCTTTTTTATATTTAATTAAATTATGAATAAAAGTTGTTTTACCACAACAAGATGGTCCTGCCACCATCATAGTAAATGGGTGAAACAACATAGTTGTATTAGTGAAAACTAATATTACTAACCCATATGTATATAAAAACTAGTTTTAAAAATTAATTTAAATAAAAATTTGAATAACGAAAAGGTTATTCCACCGATATCCTTTAACATGGTTAAACAAGTTTTAGTAGTTGATTTTCAATTTTTATCAGGAAATAATAAACAAAATTTCATAAAATAACTAACCATACTTGAAAAAGGAAGTCTAATTTCGACCGTGTATCACTTAAAGCCACCATACCCTGCCGAAGAACTTAGTCAAGAAGTCAGATATACCAATCAGTATTGCGAAAAAAAAATTAATGGACTTAAATCGGGTAGCGGTTTAGTTGAATATTTAGATGTAAAATGTATAATAAAACATTATTTAGAACCACAACCAGCTGAAAAAATTTACGTTAAAGGAAAACAAAAAAAATCTTTTACTTCAAAAGTACATTGACCGTGTCAAAATAGAAGATGTAAGCAGAGTTTTGCCGCCATTAGAAAAGATTGATAACTTTAAAACATCATATCCTATACATTTGATAAATTCAATATATTCAATTTCAGATGTGCAGTTAAAAATTGTTTAAATGTATATATGTATCTCTTAAAAGTAAAATTGTGAACTCAGACCTTCATAAATACGATATAAAATTAATTAAAACTAAAAAAGTTCACTTCAGCACAAATACAGAAATTCAAGTCATGCATGTATGGGACTATGCCAGTAAAATAAAAACAGGTGTTTTTATGATAAAAAAATAATATAATTAATTTTATTCTCTTAATTTTTTTAACTAATACAATATATTTATTATATATTTGGATTTTATAAAATCTCGATTAAATAAAATCCTTAACAATTTATTTTAATTATAACTTATAAACCTCGGTTTATAAGTTTTAATTTAAATTTATTAGTTCCGTTATTAGGAAAAGACAAGACTGAACCAATAGTGCCAATAACTGATAATTTTATATTATTATTTTATTAAGTCAGCCAAAATCATACTGTGAGAAACTTTCAATTAAAGAATTAATTTAGTAATCCAATGTTCTTGAGTTTAGTTTTATTTTTTCTTGTTTTAAAATACTTAATAATTAAAATAACATTTAACCCTAGTATTATTGAAATTAATATTTAGAATATTATAATGTTATATATTATTGAATGATTATTTGTTTAATATTTAATTTCATTTATTTCTTTTATATTTTTAATTTGTTGTAGATGAATTTTTTCGATATTTGTTTTAGAGTAACATTTTTTCGAATACTTAAATAGTTAGGTAAAATTATATGATTTTTTACAGATTTTTCTAAGTTTGTAAATGTAACATCATCAATTTTTATGGTACAATTATTGAATGTTATAATATTATTTTTTTCTAACTTATATTAGTGAAGTTTTGGGCATAAATATTGAAAAATGCGATATCACACTTGAACAAATGACACGAGTAACTATTGGAAAAACTAACTGGAACGCATTTTAAAACTTCGTTGCGCAAAAAATTCAAATGTATAACTCTTATGGTGAAATCACGGAATGTACAAATATAAGTAAATCATTAGCTTCTTCAATAAGAATAGTTAGAAGACGGAAAAAACACTACTGGATTACTCCTTTTATACTTAATGTAATCAAAATACGAAATAAACTTTATGCTAAAGTTCGTAAAAATAAAAACAACTATAATCTGCAAAATAGGTATAAAAAAATTAAAAATTATATTGAAAAATTAATAAAAGAAGCAAAGGGTAACTACTTTAACAACCAAATTAGTGAAAGTTGAAACCGTCAACAGCTATGGAAAGCTATTAATAAGCATTTAAATTTAAACATTTCTAAAGATAATTCGACAATGCACGTAATGAAAAACAGTTGAAATCACTACTTCTGATTTAGAAGCAGCTAATATTCTAAATTATCATTTCGCTACCGTCAGAAGCAAGTTATACAAAAATTTCGTCAACCAAATCAACAATGTAATAAGTAAACAGGATCACATAAACCAGAACTCAATTTATTTCTCTCCAACAGATAGTAATGAAATAACACAAATTATAAACTCGTTTAAAACTAATTCATGTCCAGGACCAGATGGCACTACAATAAAACATATCAAATCAATTAGGCACATAATATCAAACAAGCTTTCTGATATAATAAATGCAATTTTACTGGTGTTTCATTATTCAATGTTTGCAGATGATACAACAATTGTGTACAGAGGTAAAAACAAGAAATAACTGGAAGAAAATATTAATAATGATTTATACAAACTTATTTCAAGTTCACACTACGCAAAAAACCTACTAAATAGCCTAGTTTTAAAATCAACAGTTCAGACTACATCACTGTATTCGGATCGAAATTTACCTACAGTTGAACAAACAATATTTTTGGAAAACTGCAATTTGTTTTACAAACTATCAAATAACTTAATCAAAAGCAATTTAAAAATACAAACAAACGCTTCAATTCATAGCTACTTCACAAGAAGTGCGCATTATCGATTAGAAACACCAAGCACTCAAAGGGGTAAAAAAGATATTATGTTTATTGGCTTAAACATCTTTAATAGCCTTCCTGCGAATATAAAATATGCTTCAAACATAAAGTTGTTCAATAAACGATTGAAAGCTGTACTACCCCAACAAAATAATTGAAAAATAGATAAGAAAATGAAAAAAAAATTTATAAAATAAAAAAAAAACAAATGAAATGTATCTAAAATTTCAAACTGTGTATTCAATTTTTTATTAATATTTATTTTAATTTTAAATATTAAATTAGTTGTAAGTTAGTTTATAAGAGAGATTTATACCAGTTTTTACTGTCTATCTCAATTTTTTAATAAATAAATAAAAAAATAAATAAAAATCTTTTGTAATATTTGGAATTAATATTGCAAAAATTAGTTTATAATAAAATTTTTAGAAAAAAGCATTTTATATTCTCATATTTTGAAATGTCTTTATTATATTCGTCTATTTCTTTATTTGCTAGAATAGAGTTACTCATAATATTATACTTTTTCTTGTTATATCAGTTATTTGATTTAATGCTTTTAACTCTATTTTCTGTAATATGTTGGTTCAATGTTTCTATATTGTTTTGAAAATTCGAGTTAATTTGAATTAGTCTTGTCGAATTTGCTATAAGTTGATGGTTGCTCAAGTCTAAGTTTTTCAAATGTCCTTCAATTTCAATTTTGTCATCGTTATTCACAAATCCGAAAAGCCAGTTTGCAACTTCCCCGCCTATGTTCAAAAGTCCTCGTTTATGGCGGTGAAAAATTATAGTTTTATTATTAAGTCTTGTTTAAGTAACTTGAGCTACAAGTTGCTTTTTAAGTATTTTATCTTTGTCTAATGAGTATATGATGGTTATTGTTTCGTTAATTTAGTAGTATTAGGCTTGTTATCTAGAAGTGTAGGTTTTATTTTAATATATTTTTGGTTATGTTTATAACGGACTGCTTCTGGGTTTTCTATAAGGATTTCCTATTGTTTTATTTTTTACATTATCTAATCTTTCCTTGATAACAGATAAACTTGGAACTTTGTTTTTTGAAAAGCCAATTGGTCTTACTAACGTTACGGAGTGAAGTGAATTGTTATAATTTTCAGCTGCAAACTTCTCTTTCTAGAAGAGAATGTTTAGATTTTTAAGCTTCTAGAATTCGTAGGTGTTCGTTTAGCATCCTTTCTGAGCTCTTTCAATGGGCGAATTATGGCCGAACGTCATTTAAGCATATTAAATATGAATATGCAGGACTCGCATCAAAATGTAATGACACAATCAAATATAATTTGGCGTCATTTAACGATGGCAAAGTACTACGAGTCCTTTAACGCATCTTTGAGTAGAACGTCTGGCAAACAAAAAGCTTCTTTGTCGTAGAAATCAATTCCAACAATAGATGAGTTTCTTACCATATTAAATAATACTAGTATCAATTAAAACTCTGACGAATGAGCTAAAATCTTCAATTAATTTTCAACTTCAAGAACTCTTCGCCTCAAAGTTCAGCCAGACAAATGATTTTTAAAAAACTTTAAATGGAGAAATTGGATCACTAAAAAAATAAATTATTAATATGGGTGTCAAACTAGATGATAGTTTGGACAGATCTTTTAATACTTTTAGATACAACCAAATGTATCTATTTCAAAATTCAAAAGATGTATGGACTCAAACAGATAAACCAGTTCAACACAGTAATTTTCAAAATGCTTTCATTTTCAACCCGATTAATTCAAAAACGGTTGAATATTCAAGTAAATTGACGCAAGATGTTATAGATTCAAAATCTATTACATCCTTCGAAAATTCAAAAGTAGTCAAAGAAAATAATTCCTTACATGATGAATTACTGCAATGCGGTTCCTTCGTTATTTTGGATCCAATACCTGCTTCATTTGCATCACTTTCATCACCATTAATTTTATCAACTAAACTAGTTGATCACAATTCAACGTCTATTTCAACATCAACGTCATCATTATCATCATCATCACCACCTTCACCATCATAATCATCTTCTGCTTCAAAGTTAGTCGCCAGTAAAGTTAGTTTTACACTACCACTAGATAAGGAAGTTATTACAAAACAAAAGCTTAAATCAACTAAAGTTATAAACGAATGCAAAATGGGTTTGCATTCATTGTACATTAAAAAAATTGGCTGCATCAACAACTCCTAGTTACCTCAGTAAGTTTCTAAAAAATAAATTTTAGTTAAACAATATTGAAATACAAATAACTAATATTACTCCTAAAAATCTTAGATCTAAACCGAAATATAGGTCTTTTAAAGTTATGGTACCCCAATCTAAAATTTGTGAAATAATGAATTACAAAAGATGGAAAAAAGGCACTATAATAATAAAAATTCATAGACAATAAAAACACTTCCTTCACAATTTTAAAACATAATAATAAACTTTATACTCGACAAAAAACATTTCTTTTTAATCTGCTTGTCGTTTTTTTAATAATCATACAAAAAAACAAACATTTCCTAGTCAAAACACAACAACTATGATATTACTAATAATAATAATAATATTAATAATGATATTTCTTATACTAAAAATAATAATAACAATAATCTTAATGCTAATTTCTCGTTAAACCCTCTTTTATCTTCAATTGTAAGAAAGACTCAGAAATCTCTAACGGAAGACTCTACCTACACGCTTTCCAGATTTAGAGATGAAAAAATTCTAAATTATGTGAGGCTATTTTTGCCATCGTGCAATTGAGGGTAAAACAAGAACAAATTTATTTGTGTTGATACATCTTGGAGGGATACCATTTAATTACAAGGAATTATACGGCCTTTATTTTAAGTATCACATTAAAATTGGTTTCACTTCCAAACAGGTAAAAGAAGATCTTAGGGCTTTTCGTAGTCATTCCAATAGCAATTACTACAATCACTTGTATCAGTTTCGTGAAAACTATAATAAGATTTTCGGCCGAGCAGCAAACAACAATTTAAATTCAAAGTTCTATATCGATTCTCACACTAATTCCGATTTAGTTACACTGTCTAACAATAGTATCTACTACAATTGCGTAGAATAAGTTGTATGAGGGGAAACCTTAAGAAATTATATATTGACGCTATATATATATAGTCATGTGAATTTAATATTCTGGCTATCACTGAAACATGGTTAAACGATACCTTCGTAAATGAAGAAATTTTGGTCAGTACTTGGTCGATATATAGAAAAGATCAGGATTATCTTGCAACAAATTGTTCCCTTGGTGGTGGTGTACTACTTGCAGTAAACAATACCTTATCTAGTGTGGCATTAATCACTAGGACTTACCACTCTTTCGATCACCAATTTATTAAAGTTAACTTAGGTAACAATTTTTTAACCCTTGGTATTGTTTACTTTCCTCCTAATTCTGACAATTCGTAATATTCTGAATTTTTCGAGATATACTAGCATGTTATATCAATTATGAATGAAGATGATTCAATTATAATTTTTGGGGACTTACACTGTCCTTGTTTATCTTTTATTGTTGACGAATCTGATAATTTGTTACTACCATCAGGATGAAATTGATTTCGATCTTATTAATGGATTTTATGGTAATGATTTACACCAAATTATCAGCTTTCCGAATAATTTTTACAAGTGGTTAGATCTTGCATTCACTAATGCATATGATAAAGTGATGGTAAAGCTCGCTGATGAATCAGAAAACCTTTTACAAACACTCCTCATCATAGCGCCATCATCTTCGAATTTTCCACTGCTATACCACTTTTTACCAAATCTTACAATAATATTTTTGTATATGACTTTCTTAATGCTGATTATCAAAGCATTAATAATGCTTTATCATTCATCAGCTGGGACGACCTGTTAACCGAACAGGATATTGACTTGATTATCTCTCAATTCTATTCAAAGATATTTGAAGTAATTAACTCCTTTGTTCCTAAAATTTGCAAAAAGGACAAGACAACCGAACCTTGGCTGAACAGTGAACTTAGGACATTGCGTAACCAACGCAATAAACCATACAAAATAATTAAAAATTCAAAAGAGCTTAATAATGACTTATTGACTTAATAGAGCTTAATAATGACTTATGACTTAGGAACTTGCTTTTGAATTTAAACAAAAATTTAACCTGGCTTATGATAGATATCTCACTAACGTAGATAACAAATTAATTACACATCCTAAAAAGTTTTTTACTTTATTAACACAAAACGTAAAACTTATGTTAATGTTAAAAGACAATACGTTTTCTAATTGTCTTACAACTATCTGCGATTTCTTTGCTAATTCTTTCTAAAAGGTTTATCGTCCACAAGAGTTTCCATTTGATATTGATTTCTTTAACTTAATAAATAATTCAAATCTTATTATTACGAATTTATACCTTTCCGAAATTGAAATATTTGAAGCAATCACTAAACTTGATACCAAAAAAGGTATAGGACCTAACCTAATTTCACCGACTTTTTTATATAACTGTGTCAGTTATCTCACTTTTCCGCTTCATTTTATTTTTAATAAATCTCTTTCCTCAGGTATTTTTCCTCTTTTCTGGAAATCTTCTTATCTTACCCCTATCTACAAAAAGATGATAAATCATACGTCGAAAATTACCGCGGTATAGCTATTCTATCAACTATTCCAAAGTTGTTCGAAAAAATACAAAACTAAACGAACAACAACATTGATTCAGAAAAGGGCGTTCCACAACAACAAACCTTTTAGTTGTTTACTAAACCTTTAGTTTAGTTTTACACTTCTAAAATTTTTCATGAAATGGAAAATGGGCACCAAGTTAATGCTATTTACACGGACATTCGATCGTGTTGATCACAAAATTCTACTAAACAAATTTGCAGCTTTAGGTATTTCCTGCTCTTAACGCAAAATACCAAATTTCAAGGATTTTTGTCGGCCTCAATCAATGTTACATCAGAAGTACCGCAAGGTAGCCACTTAGGTCCACTCTTGTTTAATATATTCATTTCCGATCTTTCTAGTAAACTATTCGGTGTGTCTCATGTTGCATTTGCTGATAATCTCAAGATTTATCATGTAATTAAAAAGAGTTCCGATGTTGCACTACTTCAGACAAATCTAAGTCGTCTGCAAGAATGGTGCTTCTCTAATAAGTTGGATCTAAACATTGAAATATGCAAGGTTATAAGTTTTACACGTAGGAGATCTACCATTACTTTCGGTTATAATATAAATAATGCAAACTTTGAAAGAGTTAAAAATATTACCGATTTAGGGATTCTGTTGGATGATAAACTGAACTTCGATCTTTACTATGAGTATACAATTTCTAGGGCAAACAAAATGCTCGGGTTTATAAAAAAAAAGAACTAAAGAATTCAGCAACATCGCTGAAACTACAGCTCTTTATTGTTCCTCAGTACGATCTATTCTTGAATAAGGTAATATTGTGTGGGATCCCGCATTTCAAATACATTCTGATAGAATAGAATCTGTGGAAAAGAAATTTCTTTTATTTGCTTTGAGAAATAAATATAAGTCTAGAGATTCTATTGATTTCTCGTAATCGTAAGACTTAATCTCGTAAGACTTAATTCATTAAAGAGCTATCTCGTAAGACTTAATTCATTAAATATCTTAAATCGGCAAATTCTGTCTTCCTGCTTTACTTTTGACGTCTGAAGAAAAAACATTGACGTTCAGTTTAGCAGATAATTTTAAAATAAATAATGGGGGCAGAAATACGAGAAGCACTAAATATTAAGTTGAAAATACTCATAGAACTGAATATGGAAAAAACGAGGAAGATTATAGTTGCCCTTGTCAACTTTTAGATACCCGTGCATACCCACTATGGTGTATAAAATAAACCGTAATTTACTTCCCTTATACATTTAACTCATTACCCCATAATTTTGACGTAAAAAAAAAAAAAAAATTAACAAACAAAAAAAAAAATCACAAAACAAAAAACAAAATTTTCATTCATTGTCCCATAACTTTAGCTTAAAAAAAAAAAAAAAAAAAAAAATTAACAAAAAAAAAAAATTAAAAAAAAAAAAAAAAAAAAAACAAAATTTTCATTCATTGTCCCATACCTTTAGCTTAAACAAAAAAAAAAAAAATAAAAAAAAAAAAAAAAAACAAAAAAAAAAAAATTGGCCCACCCTAAAAGTCCGATGGTCCGAGTGATGTCCAACTTTGCCAAGTAACTTGCCCTATTAATTTACCTGCCCAATTTTAATTTTAACCTTGTAGCTTCATTAGATTCAAAGTTATTGAATCGAAAACTTTGTATGGCAGCCCCCCGAAAATGGGGCTCTAACATTTTGAAACTTCATATAAGTGCTCGATTCATTATATAACTAACCGTGTCTAATTTTCAGCCTCGTAGTATAATTAGTTTTGAAGAAATTCATATTGGTGCAAGGAAGTTGTATGGCAGCCCCCCGAAAATGGGGCCCTAACATTTTGAAACTTCATATAAGTGTTCGATTCATTATAAAACTAACCGTGTGTAATTTTCATCCCCGTAGTACAAATAGTTTTGAAGAAATTCATATTGGTGCAAAGAAGTTGTATGGCAGCCCCCCGAAAATGGGGCTCTAACATTTTGAAACTTCATATAAGTGCCGGAGTCATTATAAAACTAACCGTGTGTAATTTTCATCCCCGTAGTATAAATAATTTTGAAGAAATTCATATTGGTGCAAAAAAGTTGTATGGCAGCTCCCCGAAGCCTTGGTCCGATTTTAACCAAAAACAATAGGGAACCTACAAATTGTCTAAAAATTACTTTGTGAAAGTTTCAGAACTCTAGCTCTTATAGTTTTTGAGTTATCGTGCTGACGGACGGACGGACGGACGGACACACATAGCTAGATCGATTCACTTTTCGATGCTGATTCGATACGTACCCTTGACACTATATCTAGCTCTTATATTTCGATGCGTTACAAACGGAGGAGTAATTTTAATATACCCGATGTTCATATATGTATGCACGGGTATAAAGAAACCAATAAACAGATGTTGCATTACATTCAATAAACATAGTCATCTTTTTTCAACACAAATTTGTAGATAGACTTTTAAACGTAAATTAAAATTAAAATTTTTTAATGACCTAAGACAAAAATTTTAACCTTCAATATATTATATTACACTTCAACTTCACATTATTTTATAATTCTATAATTTAGTTATTTTTTTTTTTTTTTTGCTTTATAAATTGCATTTTAACTGTGTTTTTGCTATGTATGCATTTTTTACAATCTACAAAAAAAAATAAATAAACTTTTGATATTAATGTATTTAAATTTATGCCTTGTAATTAAATGTCATGTTAATTTTAAGTTTTAGCTATAAGAAATTTTTGTAAAAACCTTATTTTGGTTCAAATAAAATAAATAAATAATTAAATAAATTACCCGTGTGAGAATGAGGTGGAGTGAAATCTACTTCAATACCTTCTTGTCTCAAACAATCTTTTAGATTAGGTTTACCAAATATAGAAAATCTATTTTTTAAAGAATGAATGATAGTGATAGCGTTTCTATTATTCAGTCTTTGAATCATTATATGTTTTGTAAACTTATCGATGAGGGTGAGATAAACCTCTTTATCACAGAAGAATAAATCTCCGTTTAGGATTTCGTTGGGCTCAGAGGATGTTTCTTTAATTTTAAATTTACATTTAACTGGTTGTCTATCATATTTGGCTCAGTTGTATGGGTCGCAATTGTTAATGTATTTTTGAACTAATTCCTTAAATTTGGGAATGAAGTGGTTGGATTTTAATTCATTATAATTTTCAAAGATACCTCTATGATTGGTTCGTTTATGGATATCTTCAATTATTTTTATTGCTTCTTCTTCAGTACTTAAGTCAATTGCCCTATTAGAACATTTTATAAATTTAACTTTTCTGTCATTCAAAAACAGTTATATTAGTTTTTGTTGCAGTACGTTGTATCGAGAATCTTTCAGTTCCGAAAAAGTTCCCGTTCTCCTCCTTTTAATATATCTCCTTAAAATATTATTTAAATATTCTTCATAATTAAGTTCGTTGTCTGATATGTAAATTTGTCTAAAAAAATTATACTTTGTTAATGTTTCTTTTTTTTTTCTTTTACTAAATGAATTTGACTGAGTAATTTATTAACTATGTTTTCTGAAATGGGAAAGTGGTCGTCCAAATTTTCGACACCACTTTGAATTGTTGCAATTTCAGAAATATTTATTTCCTGTTTCCTTGGTTTTATATGAATAAATATTTTCATTCGTTCTATAGTTTCTGGTTCATGCCATAAAGAGCACGTATGCACGTATTGTCGTTTTTTAAATCTGTTTATTATTTGTCTAATTGTATTGTATTTGAGAGTGTTTATTTCAAATTTTTCCGAGTTGATACGACTTAGAAAGTGTGCAACCTTATTTTCCTTCCCTTTCACGTATTCGATATCGAAGTTGTATTCGTTAAGTTTTATTCTCCACCGTTGTAATTTTTCGTTACGTTCTTTGAGAGAATTGAGTCAAACTAATGGTCGATAATCAGTTTTAATTAAGAATTTTACACCGTACAAGTAGGGTCTAAAGTATTTAGTTTCCCATATTATGGCCAATAGTTCCTTTTCTATAGCCGAATATTTTATCTCGTGTTCCAATAGCATAATTGGATGTGTCTGTAACGAGTGTAATTTTCTTTCTAAAGTCAGGATAGCGTAATATGAGAGGACTGGTGAATTGGATAATTGAATTGGATCTATTATTTTAGTTTGGATAATATTATAATATGATTCTACTGTAAATTGAATTCAATTAGAATGAAAATTTTAAAAGTACATTGGTGTATTAATTCATTTAGAATTTTAATATAAAAATTATGTGTGTACAGGGTACATAACTCCTCCCCCCTTACTGTTGAGCATCGGCCAGGAGAATTGAATATTTTTTTGATTCGATGGTTTGTGCGATTGATAATTCTGTAGAATTTAAGTTGGATGTTGCTTGATGTTTTTTTTTGTAAATGATGAACATAATGACAATTTGAAAAATGCTAGTCGAGATTGCAAAAATGATGCATCCCATTGCGGTTTTGCTTTGTGGTTAGTGTAGATATGTTATTGGTATTTGAACTGGTTCTAGATTTTCAAATTTTTTTTTTAAATTAGAAAATGTTATATTAATTTCATTAAATATTATAGGATGTATTTCGATTTCATCCCAATATGTGTTTATTGCTGTATCGTATGTGTTGTCGTTTATTTTGACCTCACAATTGTCGAAATGCATTAATTTTGTGGCTTTTAAAGATTGTGTTATGCCATGCATATGCATGGTTATGTTATGCATGGGGTGATAATTTTGGTTTCTTTAATGTTAATTGGCAAAACGTAATTTGGTTCAGGTTGGTATATATGTGAAGTAGGCTCAATGTTGTGAAGTTGGCATTTTGCTGGTTGACTTCTCATGAGCTTACCTATATATTCGGGCATTCTACTTGCCTTTTCTTGACAAAAATAAGTGTCCTTTATTTAGGGACGTTTGTCATCTTGACATTGTATTTCGTCATTATTCATCAAGAGGAAAGGTTTTGGAAAAATGATTTTAGTTTGGTTTATCGGTAAGGGAATTATGTGTACCAATGAGTAAGAGTTTTCTGATACTATTGGAATTCTGACATTGAAAATTATATTAGTGTTATTGTAATATGCTTGAAGTTTTAATAGCTCATAAATATGTTCTGCAGATTTAAGTGTTAAATTTTGACTTTTGAAAAGTGAAGTGACGTCTTTAATTTCTTTTGGATTTAGGATTTGCTTGGAAATAATATTCAGTTTAGCTAACACAATTTCTTCGACAATGTTGTTCAAATGGGTGTGTAATATATCTATAACGTAATTTATTTGATTTAAGTATTGTAAGTTTCTCAATCTTATATCGTCCTTTCTTATACTGTTCCTGACTTTGTCTTGAGTATCTTTAATAAGATTGAGAATTGCATCCTGTTGGTAATTTATATGATCAGTAACATTTTCGAAACGTTCTATCATTTTGTTGTTCAGTATAGTTTGCTTGTCATTTTTGTCTTTTAGTATGTGATCGTTGTTGATTACAGTTTCAATGTCTTTAATAATTTTAATGGCGTCGTTATTGTCCATATTTCCAGTTATTCCTTTTATATAGATTCCTAGTCCGTCTAGGTCATCGAATTCGTCTAATGAATATTCAATTTTTTCGATGTTTTGTTGGTATTGTCCCAGTCTTATTATGTGGAGAAAGTTGCTATGTCCTTTGATTAATCTAACAGTTCCCAGTATCATAGATAAAACGCCTTTGTTACTAGACAGGTCTTGTATTTCGATCTTTTGTCAGGTTGTCGGATTTGTTGGAAGCATCAACATTTCTTTTTTAATTTAGCTTTGTGAATTTTTATTATTTGTTGTTTGAATTGTTAGATACTGCTTTGATTTTACTTTATCTTTTGTGAATCTTCAGGCTAACTTACTTCTTCTATTTTCCTTTTTGTAAATAATAGTACCTTCGTTAAGTGAGACTGGCTCTTCTCGGTTTTTGTTTAGTTTTTCAATATTCTATTCGACTCTATTTTGAATTCGTGATCTTATTTGGGTATAAAATTTTTACTGAAATTCGAGGAATTTTTCTAGATATTCATGAACGTTTGAATGATTTTGGCTATTGAATTGGTAGGGTCTACCATAAAATGCCTCATGGTGGTGGAGTGGATGGCATTGTTGTAAGTAATAAGTGTATCGGACAGGATTTCTTCATGGTCTCTGTTCTTTAGTTGCTCGTGTACAATTCTGTATATTTCTGTTAGAGTTGAATGGAGCCTCTCTACTGAACAATTTCCACTACTTTGGTGTACCGAAGTGTGATGAAGGTTTATGTCGTATTGTTTGTAAAAATCTTTAAATATTAAGGACGTAAGTTCAGTGGCAAAATCTGCAATTAATTTTTTTGGGATGCTGTGAAGGCTCATGTAATTCTTTAATGTTTTAATTATAAAAATACTAGTTCGGTCGGAGAGGGTGTACGCACTTGTAAATTTTGAAAATTTATCGATAATTGTTAGAATCATTTTATTATTTATGTGATAAACGTCTATGTAAACTATTTCAAAAGGTTTAGTTGAGGTTTCTGAAATTGTGAATTTGATTACTGGTGGATCTCTATCATATTTTAATGTTTGACATATTTCGCAATTGTTTGTTATTGTACTGGCCGGACAGGCCGGAAATACTTAGTGCCCCAGACAATTGCCAACAATTCCTTTTCAATTGTTGAGTAATTGATCTTGGTCTATCAGCGTCCTACTTCAATAGCAGATTGGGCGGTCACTTCCAACAGGACCCTGTGATAAGACAGCCCCGATAGAGTATTGGCTAGCGTCCGTCGTCAGTATAAACGGTTTTTCGAAGTCTGGATAATGAAGAATCGGGTCATTCATCAGCAGTTCTTTACAAATCTCAAATGAGTTTACAAATTGTTCATTATGAGTCACAGGTTTTAATTTTTTAAAGCATTCGGTCAACGGTTTGGTAATTTTGGAGAAATCCTTTCCGAATTTTCTGTAATATCCCAAGAGGTCCAGGAACGATTTTACGTCCTTCTGGGTTTTTGGTATAGGATATTCTTTGATTGTTTTGATCTTCAGAGGGTTTGCTTTTATACCCTCAGTTGTCACTAAGAAAAGATGATTTCTTTATGTAAAAACTCCGACTTGTCTAATTATACCTTCAGATTAGATTTTCTTAGAGCCGAAAATACCTTTTTTAGATTTTGCAAGTGTTCTTCAAGTGATGTGCTAAACACAATAATTTCGTCTAGATAAAACAGACAGATTGTACCTTATAGATCTTTTAGTATATTGTCCATTACCCTTTGAAATTTGCTGGGGGCATTTTTCAGTTCGAAAGGCATTCGAACATATTCGAAGTGTCCTCCCTCTCCCTGTAAACACTGTTTTAACTACATCCCTAGGATCCATTTCAATCTGGTGAAATCCAGATGCCAGATCCAATGTGGAGAAATAAATGGATTTCCCAATTTATCCAATATTTCTGTTATGTTAGGGATAGGATAGCGGT
This sequence comes from Dolichopus griseipennis, assembly GCA_963082915.1. Lineage (NCBI taxonomy): Eukaryota > Metazoa > Arthropoda > Insecta > Diptera > Dolichopodidae > Dolichopus > Dolichopus griseipennis. Next base: position 47,703,953 of record OY720444.1, on the reverse strand, counting down.
CACTAATCGTTTTTTCATTGATTTTTCGGTAATCAATGACCAGCCTCGATTTCTAGGGAACTCCATGGTGAGTAACTTAGACGCATAATTTTTTGAGAAAGCATATCGTCTATCTGGTTCCCTACCTCGTCTTTGTGTACATTAGAATACCTATAAGACTTAGTATAAATAGGTATGTCATCTATAGTACGTATTCTGTGTTTCACTTCATTAGTGAAAAATAAGTCCTGGTTTTGTCTAAAGAAGATATCTTCAAATTCTCTACAGAGTTTTACTAGTCTTGTAGACTCTTCCTTATTCAGGTGGGAAATTCTAAGTAGTTGGGGAATATATTCTATGTCAGGGTCGTCTCTGCTCTCATATTGAATGTTAAAGTTATTTATTTCATAAAAATTAATAGAGTCGTAAGCTTCCACCTTTATTGGTTGTTCCATGAAGATTTCTTGTTCATTATTGTCAGGATTGATAACTTCAATTGGGCAAAACAAGTTTTTGGCTGAATAAATGCCTTCAGATATATAGGGGTTTAATGTAAACTTCCCCATCTTTTTTATCGACTGGGAGTTTGACTGTTGTTTTAGAGTTTGGTTTAATGATTATTTTACTAGAAAAGAAATTTGGTTTAATTCGTATCGGAATTTTCGAATTTTTTGTTATTAGTAATTGTTTATCAAGACCCACTTTGGCCCCTAATGATTTAAGGATATCATAGCCAAGTTGACCATCAAAATAACCGTGGAATCGAAAAATAAGAAATCTTGCAAAGCCCCTTTGGTTAAATTCGCGAAAATTAGGCACACTTACTTGCGAATTTCCGATACGAATTAGACTAAATTTACTTCATCTTGTTAGATATATTTATTAAATATTGTAGAAATAACTGAGGGTTGTTTTAGTTTTTTTATATTATTTGGATGTACACATTCGGCATTTATCAATGAGAACGAAGCCCCTGTATCAAAAAGAAATTTCAAAGGGTGATTGAAAGTGGAATTGATTTCTATATGCGGAAGGGTGACTCCGTGTCTCTGTCTATGTATCCGATAGCTCTAGCAAGACAGGTTCTTGAAAATTTTTCATCTCAACAACTTTTATTTGGAACTTGGTCTGGTATTTGGTCGAAACTATTTTGCTTATTGATCGAACTATTATTGGTTTGGTTTGTATTGTTATAAAAATAATCTAGATTTTGAATATATTGTGGATTGAATGGTCTTGAGAATTGAAGTCTATTATTGTAAATTAGAGGCCTCTGTATATTCTGTTGAATTCTTGGTTGAACCTTTTGATTATTTAAAATTCTATTTTGAGTATATGTATATTTATATGATTAGTCATACTAGAGAAAATTTCAATAATTTCTCCATAAAATTTTTCTACTGTGGAAGCATTTTGTTTTACTTTATGCAAATCCCTAATGACGGATGTTCCGTTTCTTTTGTCTGAATAGTGGAAGATTAAATTATTTCTAATATCATCCCAGACAAACGAGGTCCCATACATGTTTAATACCTCATTTGCAGGTCCCACGATTTTATTTCTTATTTCTCTAAGCAATAAATTACCATAAAAGGTCCCACTAGTAATTCTGATTAAATTAAGAATTTCTTCGCATTATCTAAAAAGTCGAATAGTAATCTATGATTCCCATCGAATTGTAGTAGATCTTTAACTGCATCCGATATGCGTAATGAATTAAAAACGTCTATCACTGACATTGTAGGTAGACCATTGTTTGCCTGGATTTGGACCTGGATTCGGACCAGGGTTAGAACCTGGGTTAGGACTTGGGTTAGGACCTGGATTAGGATCTGTCATAATTATGTTTTTATTAAAAACCGGAAATTCCTATACTTAGGGCAAGGATTCATTCACTCCTTATAAGTCAATAATTTATTTATTTATTAAAAATTGAATTTATATCTATTATTAATTAAAAATTACTTTTTAAAAAAAAATTAATTTATTTTATTAATTTTATCAAATTTCTAATACCCTACACCTTTGAAATAGGAAAAGGGTATATTAACTTTGGTATGGTGTTTGTAACCACTTAAAGGAAGCGAGGTAGATATGGAAAAGTATATATATTTGTGATCAGCGAGACCTCCTGAGTCGATATAACCATGTCCGTCCGTCAGTCACTAGGCACGATAATTCAAAAACTAATGGAGCTTATCTTGATGAAATTTTAAGTGTAGGATAGTAGAACTTAAAGTACGACGGGAATTGTATATGGGCGAAATCGGCCCATGGGTTCAGATTCTGGACCTCTTAATTGTTCTAAGGGCCAAGGAATATATAAAACAATTAAAGAAAAAGTCAGTCGGTGCAGGCGACTTAGAAATACCTATATCTATTTAGTTCATATTTAATGGAAAGTCCATAAGTCATAAAAGCTTTTATTAGTTTGATCGTAAGATATGGCTAACCAAATTTAATTTAAAATACTAAAAACACTTTCTAAATTTTTTATCAATTCAAAAATATTAGCAATTCTTACTAATTTATCTATTTAAAAATATTAAACAACAAATAAAGTTGATAAAGAGATAAATGGATTCGTAAAATGCAATTAAAAAATTACATATTTAAAATTTTTATTTAATTCAACAAAATTTCACACACATGAAAGCAATTACTTTTTTCAGGATTTTTAACTGTTGTGCATTTCCTGTTGAATGATTTAGTACCCTTGATTAATTATTTCAATTTTCAATAATGTTTAAATCTATTCTCTTATTTTATATATTTCTTAATGTTCTATATAACTAAACTCAAAGTTATTCGAAAAAAATATTAATTTGTAATAATATAAATATAAAGGTTTATATAATTTCATGGTTTTTAATGTTAGTTAAAACCATTAATGCTTTCATTAGCTTTTTATCACAAAATTTAATAATTAAAATATGCAATTAATGTATTTTTAAAATACAATGACAAATTTACAACTGTTCATATAATTAATTTATATATAAAAATAAATTTTACAACTTAAGTATCGTACACAATTTCTTAATTATATATTACCTATCGTAATAATTCAATAAAATATAGATATGGTATAATAAAAATTTAAAACAAAAATAGTTTAGTCGTTTATTAAAAAAATATTTAGTTTTTAATTTATAAAATATATTACATAATAAGTTTTATAGTTAAACTCTTAGCCTTTTAAAAATATAAAAGTGTTACATAAGAACGGAAATAGGAACTAGTGTATCAAATTTAATTTTTTTTTTTTATTTATTTATTCCAATTCATCCAAAATACACAAAACAAATAAGAAGAAACACCTGTGCCCCAAATATAAGGTTCTATCTTCTTTGGTTTCGAAATTATAAGTTTCTAGAATTCGAAATCGACCAGAACCAATTTCCATGGTAATTTCATTACTAGTAACCTAGAATATAAATTTCATCAAAATAGCGTAATTAGTTTCTGAGCTATGGTGTTTTTAAGATATATATTTGCTAGCACTTGAACTTTTCAAAGGTTCCAGAACCCGAAACCATGGTACCATTTTGCCCATATGCTAACCCCTGTACACATTTTTTTTTTTTTTTTTTTTTTATTTATTAAACCAAAACAAGGTTTTTACAAAAAAATATCTTACAGCTATTGAAAAAAACAAAAAAAAATTTAAAGCTAACAAAATGCACAAACAAAAAAAAAAAAAAAATACAAATTTGATTACTAAGTTAAAAATTTAGAATGAAAAATTAAAAAGTTGTACTATATACTAAATTTTAAAACAAAAAAACAAAAATGCTTACAGGACAAAAACACAGTATGAGATATAAATAATTGGAATGTATGTGATATGTATATGATCTTGAACTTGAAATAATTTTAAATGTTTACAAAGTAATTAGGTAATTTAAGTATTTAGGTCATTTAGGAATTTCTGTTTTAATTTATGTTTAAAAGAGTTTCTTGATATGTCTGATGAAAAAAGATGACTGTGTTTGTTGAATATAGTGCAACATCTGTTTATTGGCTCATTTCTTCCGTATTCTGTTCTGTGTGTATTTTCTAATAAAAATTTAGTGTTTCTTGTATTTGGAACATTCTATATTGATTTTAAGTTACTATTTATATTAATTTTGCTGATAAGCCTTTCAACCTTTAGAGGTCTAAGAGCGTTACCTGAACCAACACAGCAATTGATCATACATTAAAGGAACACGTAGGAAATAGAAAAGAACACCCTTGTTAGAAATTTGAAGCTTCTACATTTGTTTGAAGTTACTATCTTTATTATTTTCGAAAATATGCTTTAAGGTCTTCGAAATTATGTGGATGGTCCCCGACCCACTATTTCAATAGGTTCCAATTTTCGAGGACACTAAGGGAATAGAAAGGGATACCCTGATACCGAATTTGGAGGTTCTAACTTATTTGGATTTTGGTGTAAATTCGATGAAAATGTTCCAGGATCCGGACCCATGGTCAGATTTCGCCTATATGCAATCCGCGCCATTCTGTCAATACTAGCGAACTCTTGTACACAATTGGAACATTCTATCTTAATTTTAAGCTATTTTTTTTGTTAATTTCAATGATATGCTTTAAGGTCTTCAGAACTGTGTGGATGGTCCCCGACCCTCTACTCCAATTGGTCCTAAACTTCCAGAACTCTAAGGACATAGGAAGATGCACACTGATACCAAATTTGAAAGTTTTATCTTCATTGGTTTCGGAATTATGCTTGTTTGGCCTAAATTCGATCAAAAACTTCTAGGATCCGAACCCACGGTCATTACAAATAACCAACTCCATAAAATTCATGATCGGAGCGCCATTAGTTGTTGAGTTAGCTTTATTTATTTTATATGTTACTTTCAAAACCAATGAAGATAAAATCTTCAAATTTTGTATTAGTGTGCCTCTTCCTATGTCCTTAGAGTCCTGCACATTTAGGACCAATTGGAGTAGTGAGTCGGAGACAATCCACACAGTTCTGAAACGTGAAATTATTAAAAAAAAACCTTAAAATTAAGATAGAACGTTCCAATTGTTTACAAGGGTTCACTAGTATTGAAAGAACGGCGCGGACTGCATATGGGCGAAATCCGACCATGAGTTCGGATCCTGGAACATTTTCATCAAATATAGGCCAAACGAGCATGATTCCGAATTTAAAGAAGTTAGAATCTCCAAATTCTGTATCAGGGCTCCCGTTTTATTCCCTTAGTGTTCTCGAAAATTGGAACCAATTGAAATAGTGGGTCGGGAACCATCCACATAGTTTCAAAGACCTTAAATTATATTTTCGAAAATAATAGAGATAGTAACTTCAAAAAAATGTAGAAGCTTCAAATTTGGCACAAGGCTTTTCTTTACCATTTCCTACGTCTTCCCTTAATGTATGATCAGTTGGAATGGTGGTTCAGGTAACTCGCTTAAACCTCCAAAGGTTTAAAGACTTATCATCGAAATGAATAAAAATAGTAACTTAAAATTAATATAGAATGTTCCAATTGTGTACAAGGGTTAACTAGTATTGAAAGTATGCATGGTACTGGATATGGCCGAAATCGTACCATGGTTTTGGGTTCTGGAACTTTTGAAAAGTTCAAAAGCCAACAAAAGTATATCTTAAAAACACTATAACTTAGAAACTAATTACGCTATTTTGATGAAATTTATATTCTAGGTTACTGGTAATGAAAGTGCCGTGGAATTGGTTCTTGTCGGGTTCAGATTCTAGAAGCTTTTGTTCGAATTGAGGTCAAACTAGTATAAATTCGAAACCAAAGATGATAGAACCTTATATTTGGGGCACAGGTGTCTCTTCTTATTTGTTTTATGTACGTGAAATTTTGGATGAATTGGAATAGCGGTTTGGATACCAACACCACTACTCCAAAGACCTTAAAGCATAATATATTCGAAATTAATAAAGATAAAAAAATCAAATTTGCTACACTATTTCCTATTTCCGTTCTTATTTAACACATTTATATTTTTAAAAGGCTAAGAGTTTTACTATAAAACGTATTATGTATTATATTTTATGAATTAAAAATTAAATATTTTTTTAGGTAATATATAATTAAGAAATTGTGTACGTTACTGAAGTTGTAAAGTTTATTTTCATATTAAAACTAATTAGGTGAACAGTTCTAAATTTATTATTGTATTTCAGAAATACATTTATTGCATATTTTGATTTTTAAATTTTATGATAAAAAGCTATTGAAAGCATTAATGGCTTTAACTAACATTAAAAACCATGAAATTATATAAACTTTTATATTTATATTATTACAAATTAATATTTCTTTCGAATAACTTTGAGTTTAATTATATAGAACATTAAAAAATAAGTAAATTAAAAGAATAAATTTAAAAATTATTGAAAATTGAAATAATTAAGCAAGGGCACTAAATCATTCAACAGTAAATGCACTACAGCTAAAAATCCTGAAAAGAAGCAATTGCTGCATGTGTGTAATATTTTATTGAATTGGGTAAAAGTTTTAAATATGTAATTTTGTAATTGCACCTTACAAATCCATTTATCTCAATTTTATTTGTTGTTTAATATTTTTAAATAGATAAATTAGTAAGAATTGCTAATATTTTTGAATTGATAAAATAATTAGAAAATGTTCTTAGTATTATAAAGTAAATTTGGTTAGCCATGTCTTACGATCAAACTTATAAAAGCTTTTATGGTTTTAAAATGACTTATAAACTTCCCATTAAATTTGAACCAAATAGGTGTAGGGTATTTCTAAGTCGGTTGCAACGGCTAACTGTTTCGTTACTTGTTTTTTTTAAATGTATCGAAAAAATATGTTATTTTCATTTAAATTAATCTTTCTTAATAATTTTAATATAATGCTCGTAAAAAAAATTCATAAAATTTGTTATTTATGGTTTTATATATAAAAAAACTTTTTTTTTTCTTAATCAATAATTTTCTTGTTAATTCTTTGATTTTAAAAAAAATATATTTCTTATAATATTCAAAATTAAAAATTAGGATCAAAATTTACTTCTTATTAATTTTCTTTATAATATTCACACGTGATCAAAAAAATTTATTCAATAAACACTAGGTAAATTATTCATTTCCAAAATTCCAATATGTATACAAGTAATTCACCTTATAACACATGTCTTCAACCAGACGCTAACTCAGCATATTTTTTATATGAAATATTCACCTGAGAAAATTATTTTATTATTATTCCCACAAAACAATAAATGCTAAATAAGCAATTAATGCTAAATAATAAATTTAGCAATTAAGTAACATTTTAAGTTTATACTTTAAAAAAGTAATAACTTGTAATGAGGTGGACATTTATCCTAAAAAATAATTTTTTTATAAGAAAATCTTTTATATTTTCTTAACTGGCGCCAGAGTAGCAGGGACCTGGAAGTCACAGAACGTTATTACCTATGCCTATACCTCTGCCTATTTAAGTGATACCAATCGTACCGCATTAAGCTTATTGCAATTTTTAACGCTTTAAGCTAAAAGGAACACTACGATGTATCCAGAAAAGTTCAAATGCGAATTATACTCTTAATGTGAGTTCAACCAAAAAATTTAAGTTTTAAAAATACAATAAAAAACTTTTCGAGCTAGAAATAGCAAAATTTATAATTTAAAAAGTAAATAAAAAATAATAATAAACAAAAATAATGGAAAAATCTATAGAACAACTACAAGAAGCAGTCAAACAAATGGCCGGAGCAATAAATGCTTAATTAGGAATGATAAATCAACTACAATCTAAAATAGAAAATGTCTAAAAAAATAATAACGCCATTAATCAAAGCTTAATTCAACAAAGAAATAAAAACTTAATAAATACAACACAACAAATGGTTCAACCAAGTTTACAAGGTCCTAGAACTGAACAAGACCTAAAGGACATCAGTAAAGTACCTGACGCAGGAAAGGAAGTGCAAATATTTGATGGAAATCCTACCCATTACATATCTTGAATTCATAATGTTGAAAACATACTAACCGACTATGAGATAGTAAAGGATAAACCCATATACAAAGCAATCTTGCAAAATATCCGCCAAATGATCCGTGGGAGTGCAAATGGCGCTCTTATTTCACACAACATCTTCGAAAACAGCTGGGGAGATATAAAAAAATGCTTTCTCCATTATGCAGATAAGAGGGACATAAGAACTTTGGTACATCAACTATCTGGACTGACGCAGAAAAACAATACAATCGACGAGTTTTATGACAACGTTGACTATCAGTTATCATTGATAATCAACAAGATTAAAACCGAGTCATACAGTGCAGAAACAATGGAGGCACTGAGCGAAACGCATCGTAACACCGCGCTCGATGTTTTCATAAGAGGACTAAATGGTGGGCTCTCCACAATGCTTATGATACAGAAACCTCAATCATTACCGGAGGCATATTCTTCCTGTCTCGAAATCCAGAATACGAATGTCAGAAACATTCCAATACATAACAAAAATACCAGTAACAGGATTGCCCCTCCTATAAACCAGCTTTCAAGAAGAAATCCAACGGTCAACCAACAACAGATAAATTACCAACCACCGTACCAAAATCAATACAACTACAACAAAAATGTACCACAGAAAACTAATGAAGATTCACCAAGTAGGCCCAGTCAGCCAAAAACACCGGTTCCGATGGATGTAGATCATTCAATACAAACAAAACAAGTGAATTATATGAATCATCCTAATCCAACCTTCAACGATTCATACCATGCACCAAAAGAAATCAAAAAGTATTCAACTTGGAAATACCTGAGTACGAGCCATACAGTGAACCAATAGAGATCAATTATGAACATGAGCCGTATAATGAAGAATATGAAGTCGAAATGGCACCAGAGGAGGAAGACGAGTTAAATTTTATACTCCCAGCCTCTCGAGCATACCTTACCTAGAATATGCCACAGCCGATGGTAAATTGCTCAAGTTCCTTATAGACACTGGAGCAAACAAAAATTTTATTAAATCTGAATTGGCACGTAATCCAAGGTCAACAGAACGACCATTCACTATCCGCTCGGCAGGAGGAGATATCACAATTACCCAAAAAATTAGTGCAAAACTATTTCAACCATTCGGAAATAATACCAAACTCGACTTTTTTATACTACCAGGATTAAAATCATTTGATGGAATCATCGGCGATGATACATTAAAGCAGCTACAAGCCATTATCGACCGCAAAAGAGCGTACTTATAATTTCACCAAACGTCACAATACCACTAAAAGATAAAAAGTCGATTCAAGTGAACGGAAATTCGAGCTAATCATTTAAACACTGAATCTAAGGAACAAATTTCTACGCTCGTTAATAAATTTCATAAACTCTTCAGTCCTATAAATGACCCCGAAACAATCGATACAAACGTTCGAGCGGAAATAAAAACTTCAACGACCGAACCAATATATTCAAAAATATATCCACACCCAGTCAACATGAGAGCTGAAGTTGAAAGTCAGATTCAGAAACTCCTACAAAATGGAATCATAAGACCTTCTAAAAGCCCCTATAATTCACCAATTTGGATTGTCGAAAAAAAGATGGACTCTTCAGGAATTAAAAAATACAGGATGGTGGTTGACTTTAAAAAACTCAACGCCGTGATCATCTCAGATGCTTATCCCATTCCGGACATTACACACACCATAGCAAGCCTAGGAAGTTCAAAATATTACACCACGATCGATTTAACTTCTGGATTCCACCAGATTAAAATGAAAGATGAGGATATAATGAAAACGGCATTCTCCACCTTAAATGGCAAATATGAATTCACGCGTCTGCCCTTTGGATTGAAAAACGCACCGTCTATATTTCAACGGATGATCGACGACGTACTGAAAGAATTTATTGGAAAAATATGCTACGTCTACATAGACGATATTATAATCTTCGGTGGAAAATCTGAGGAAGAACACTTGCAGAATGTCGAAAAAATCTTCAATAGATTGGAGCACGCTAATCTAAGAGTTAATTTGGACAAAACCGAATTTATGAAGAACGAAACCAAATTCTTAGGTTACATCATTACTAGCAAGGGCATAAGAGTTGACCCCGAAAAAATTATGGTTATTCAAAATATCAAACCACCAGAGAACCTAAAAGAACTAAAAAGATTCTTAGGTTTGGCATCATATTACAGAAGATTCATCAAGGACTTTTTACTAATAGCTAAGCCTTTCACCAATTTGACGCGCGGGGAAAACGCCCAGATAAGAGCTACCCAATCACGGAAAGTTCCCATAAAATTTAACGAATATGAACTTCATGCATTTAAGGATCTAAAATATGCCTTATTGTCCACAGAACATACAATTGAAAGGGTCCACTCCACAATAGAGGAAATATCCAGAAGTTTACAACAAGAGCATAAAAATCTGACCTTAAATGAAATAGTTAGTATAGCAGTTGACCGCTATAACAATACCATTCACTCCGTTACTGGAAAAAAACTTTCAGATGTTTTCTATGGTAGAACACAATGGATTAATTACAAAAACCTACTAAATTTCAAGGAAAAGGTTTAAGTAGATCTCGCAGAAAAAATTTGACAAAATCAGAATTACAAATTAAATAGGGAAAAATTTAAAAGGAAATTACCCAAATCATATCAACATGGCAAAGCCATTTTTGTTGTTAATAAACAAAAAACAAGTAAAGAAACAGTCAGTCGGTGCAACCGACTTAGAAATACCCTACACCTATTTGGTTCAAATTTAAGGACATATCCATAAGTCATTTTAACACCATTTAACAGCTGTTATTAATTTGATCGTAAGACATAGCTAACCAAATTAACTTTATAATACTAAAAACATTTTCTAATTACACTATCTATTAAAAAATATTACAAATTCTTACTAATTTATCTATTTAAAAATATTAAAAAACAAACAAACTTGAAATAAATGAAAATATATTTATTCCAATTCAATTACAAAATGAAAAAATTCTAATTATTAAATTTTGTGATAAAAAAAAAATCAAAGCATAATATATTTACTAATCCAAATTTTTCAAAATTGCAATTATTTTAAATGGTTAGTTTATATACCTAATAGAAAAGCTTATAAACGCAAAATAAACAATAAATGTATTTCTAAAATACAATTACAAATTTAGACCTTTTCATATAATTCATTTAAATATAAAAATATTACATAAATGCAGCAAGTTCCTTTGAACATAGCTGAACCATTACAATTAAGTCTAGATTTCGGAGACACATAGGACATAGGAAATATATTCTTTGGCTTTGAAATTAAACTCGACCAGAACCAATTCCCATGGTACTTTCATTACTAGTAACCTAGAGTTTAAATTTCATCAAAATACCGGCATTATTTTTTGAGTTATGGTGTTTTTAAGATATATGTTTTTTAGTCCTTGAACTTGTCAAGGGTTCCAAAACCCGAAACCATGGTACGATTTCGCCCATATGCAGTCCCGTCATACTTTCAATAGTAGTTAACCCTTGTATACAATTGGAACGTTCTATCTTAATTTTAAGTTACTAGTTTTATTAATTTCGATGATAAGCTTTTACACATTTGGGGGTCTAAGATAGGTCCTGAACCACCAGTCCAAATGATCCCAAATTAGGGGGGCACGGAAGAAATAGTAAAGAACACCCTGGGCCAAATTTGAAGCTTCTACATTTATTTCAAGTTACTATTTTTATTAATTTCGAAAATATGCTTTAAGGTCCTCGGAACTGAGTGGCTTGTCCCCGACTCACTAGTCCAATGGGGCCCAAATTTCAAGGACACTTACGCAATAAGAAGGGACAACTTGATACCAAATTGGAAGGTTATATCTTCATTGGTTTCGGAATTACGCTAGTTTGGCCTAAATTCGATCAAAAAGTTCTCAGTTCCGAACCCATTGTCCAATCCTCACCGTACGTAATCACCGCCGTAGTTTCATTACCAATAACCTACAGCACAAATTTCATAAAGATAGCCTCATTAGTTGTTGAGTTATCGTGGTTTTTAATATATGTTCGTTATCCCTGACACCGACTAAAAGGTCCAGAATCCGAACCCATGGGCTGATTTTGCCCTTATACAGCCCGCGCTTTACTTATAGTACTAGTTAACCCTTGTACACAATTTGAACGGTCTATCTTAATTTTAAGTAACTATTTTTAGTAATTTCGATTATAAGCTTTTAAAACTTGGGAGGTCTGAGAGGGGTACTGAACCACTTCTCCAATTGATTCCAAATTAAGGGAACCCGCAAGAGATAGTAAAGAACACCCTTGTGGCAAATTGGAAGCTTCTACATTTTTTCAAGTTGTTATCTTTATTAATTTTAAAGATATGCTTTAAGGTCTTCGGAAATGTGGGGCTGGTACCCGACTCAGTACTCCAATGGGACCCAAATTCCCAAGACACTTAGGAAATAGGAAAGGACACCCTGATACCAAATTTGAAGGTTCTATCTTCATTGGTTTCGAAATTATGCTCGTTTGGCCTAAATTCGATCAAAAAGTTCTAGGTTCCGAACCCATGGTCCAATCCCGACCTTACGCAATCCCCGAAGTACTTTCATTACTAGTAACCTACAGCACAAATTTGATGAAGATAGCTTCATTAGTTGTTGAGTTATCGTGATTTTTTATATATGTTCGTTAGCCCTTCGATCGATTAAAAGGTCCAGAATCCAAACCCATGGGCCGATTTCGCCCATATGCAATCCCCGCCGTACTTTCAGTCCTAGTAATCTACAGTTAAAATTTCATCAAGATAGCTCCATTATTTTTTGAGTTATCGTGCCTACGGACGGACGGACAGACGGACGGACGGACATGGCTATATCGACTCAGGCGGTCACGCTGATCATAAATATATATACTTTTCCATATCTAGCTCGCTTCCTTTAGGTGGTTACAAACACCATACCAAAGTTAATATACCCCTTTACCTATTCTATAGGTGTAGGGTATAAAAAGAAAACAAAAAGTCTCTCTACAAAAAAGAAACAATCGCAAGGGATAATAAAGTTACTGTAACAACAGAAAGCGGAAGAATAATCCACAAGGCACACATAAAAAATTCATCCAACTAACAAAAACCTTTTTCTTTTCAGTTTTCTCCTTAAGGTATCAACCAAAGACTTTCAGGTATATTAATATAAGTCACCATTGGTTACAATAAAAGAAGGCGTAGGACATGTACTAAATGGGAACCCAAAACTAATCCACAAAGTTGACCTTAACAACTATAAAGAAATAGTGAAAAGACTAGAACTGGAAGTCAATCAAACATCATCAAGTAATTTCATTAAGACACAGCTTATATTTCAAATTCAGCAAACCAAAAAATTGTTCACCGAACTTACTGAACATCCTTCAAAAGCCAAGCGCTCAATAAACTGGATTGGCAGCGCATGGAAATGGATATCCGGCAACCCCAACGCCACCGACTGGGATGAAACACTCAGAAGTCACAATAACAACCAGCAATATAAAATCAACCAAATTCTAACAAAAACAACCAACCATATCCTTATGCAGTACAACAAAATCATTCAAAGGTTCAACAAAAATTCTGGCGAAATTAATAACCAAACTCTCTTAAATCAACTGAATATGGTAAAAGAAGAAATAAAAGAGATAATAAGAGCAGTCCAATTAGCAAAAGGAAAAATTGTACATACAAATTTACTAAATAAGGAAGAAATCAATCGCTTAATTATGGAAATGGAAACTCTACCATACTCCAACATCATCGAAGCAATTGAGTATGCAACACCAACTGTTGTTGTCAAGGATATGACGCTTCTTTATATTCTATCACTTCCAAAAACCAGAGCCCTCGAATATAACCATATCAGGATTAGAGCAACCACCAAAAATAACAAAATGCTACACCTGGCTCACAGAAGTCTGTTAACAAGTCTCAATAAAATATTTGGTATCTCAGAGGATTGCAAAAATTACAAGAACAACGTTATTTGTAGAACAGATCAAATCGAAGAACTTCAAGAAAACCATTTCATCGTCCAAATTCTAAGAAACTCGAACTATGATTGCGAATTCGAATTTAACAATAAAGAGATAATCGAAATCATCAATGAAGGCACAATATTTCTCAACAATTTTAATGGAACAATCCAATCAAATAATACCATAAGAAATCTCAAATGCAACTTCGTGATTGAATTGCACAATGAAACTATACAAATAAAAAATTGGACATACACCAACAGAGAAATTCAAACATCGCAAATCATTTTACCACCTACAGTGAATGGCAACTACTCACAGGAAAAAGTAAAGCTAAACTTAGAATATCTACATAACCTCCACTTGAACAATGTCAAACAACTAAGTAAACTTTTTACGATTTCAATGGTTAGTACAACATTTGACGCTACATTTGTCGTAATCATCATTGCAGCGCTAGTAGCAGCCATCTTAAAAAAATTTAAAAACCGTATGAGGGTTAAAATCTCTTCAAAAACTGCAACAATCAAGGAAACGGACTCAAATCTCCAAACAAATCTTCAACCAATAAAGTTAAACTTCTGATCCACGGGGTCGTGGACTTTTAAGGAGGGAAGAGTTAAATCACCTTATAACACATGTCTTCAACCAGACGCTAACTCAGCATATTTTTTATATGAAATATTCACCTGAGAAAATTATTTTATTATTATTCCCACAAAACAATAAATGCTAAATAAACATTTATCTATATATATAAAAGGGAATGTTTGTGTGTATGTTTGTTTGTTTGTTTGTTTGTTTGTTTGTTTGTTTGTTTGTATGTAGCGAATAGACTCCTAAACTGCCCAGCCGATTTTCATGAAAATTTGTATATAGGGGTTTTTGGGTACGGAAAGAAATCGTGGCCCAAAAATTTTGCTCTAACGGACCGCCAAGTTGGGGCTGTGGTGCAAGTATTTAAACTTCTTTGTTCTAAAATGAAAACGGTTTGACCGATTGACTTCAAATTTTGTATACGTGATGCTCTTTGAGAATTGAGTAGACACTATTAACAGTTTTGGAATTTGTTAACCCATGTCGGGCCGACGGGTGGTCAAAAAAAATTTTGGGTCCAAACTTTGTCCGATTTTACGAAATTCTGCTTTGGTTTAAAAGAAAGCCCCAAAAAAATTTTTGTTGAGCTCCATTAACCCTTTGCGGCCCAACAGCTTTTTATAGGTTTTTTCAATACTTTACTCTAAATTCGAAACGGTTTGACCGATTGACTTCAAATTTTGTATACGTGATGCTCTTTGAGAATTGAGTAGACACTATTGACAGTTTTGGAATTTGTTAACCCATGTCGGGCCGACGGGTGGTCAAAAAAAATTTTGGGTCCAAATTTTGTCCGATTTTACGAAATTCTGCTTTGGCTTAAAAGAAAGCCCCAAAAAAAATTTTGTTGAGTTCCATTAACCCATTGCGGCCCAACAGCTTTTTATAGCTTTTTTCAATACTTTACTCTAAATTCGAAACGGTTTGACCGATTGACTTCAAATTTTGTATACGTGATTCTCCTTGAGAATTGAGTTGACACTATTAACAGTTTTGGAATTTGTTAACTCATGTCGGGCCGACGGGTGGTCAAAAAAAATTTTGGGTCCAAATTTTGTCCGATTTTACGAAATTCTGCTTTACCTTTAAAGAAATCCCCAAAAAAAATTTTGTTGAGTTCCATTAACCCATTGCGGCCCAAAAGCTTTTTATAGGTTTTTTCTATACTTTACTCTAAATTAGAAACGGTTCGACCAATTGACTTCAAAATTTGGATACGTGATGCTCCTTGAGAATTGAGTTGACACTATTAACAGTTTTGGAATTTATTAACCCATGTTGGGCCGACGGGGTGTCAAAAAAAATGTTGGGTCCGAATTTTGTCCGATTTTATGAAATTCTGCTTTGGCTAAAAAGAAAACCCAGAAAAAAATTTTATTGACATTGCATTAACCCATTGGGGCCAACAGCTTTTTATAGGTTTTTTCAATACTTAACTCTAAATTAAAAACGGTTTGACCGATTTTCTTTAAATTTTGTATACGTGCTCCCCTGTGAGAATTGAGTTGACACTATTAACAGATATGGAATTTGTTAACCCATGTCGGCCCGACGGTTGGTCAAAATAATTTTGGAAGCTAATATTGTCAAAATTTGCGAAGTACTGCTTTGGCTAAAAAGAAAGCCCCAAAAAAATTTTGTTGAGTGATTTGGAAGCAAATTACGTCCAATTTTGCGCAATACTGCTTTGCCCAAAGAGAAAGTGTAGTTCCGTTGACCCAGTGGGGCACAGTGGCTTTTAATAGATTTTTGCGTTACTTAACTCTAAAGTAGAAACGATTTGACCGGTTTACCTCAAGTTTTATATGTGTGAAGCAACTTGAAAATGGAGTTGAGTCTGTTAACAGTCGGTCTTGCGATTTTTCAAAAAAATTTTTTGGAAGTAAATTACGTCAAAATTTGGAAAGTAGTTCGTACTGCTTTGAATTACAGAAATTTTCAAAAATTACTAGAATAATCCTAGAAAAATCGTTTTAAAAAGATTGCTTTCACACATTTTAAAATTTACATGTTTAAACCGTGTGAAGTTTTGTGTTAACTTTTTGCAGTAACATCAAATTCAATTAAACCTCCATTGAGAGGCGCAGCAACGCGCACCGGGTATTAGCTAGTATACTATAAATTAGGTTAAATTTAGCAATTAAGTTAAATTTTAAGTTTGTACTTTAAAACAGTAATAACTTGTAATGGACATTTGTCCTAAAAAATAATTTATACATATATTTTTTTTGTTTTATTTTAAATAAAATTACTAAAATAATTTTTTTCTTTCCTAAGATTAAAATAACGAAAAAATGACTTGCATGCAAAAAAGGCAGCAGAGATGGTTCATTTCCTTCCAGTTACAGATTAAAGAGTTCAACTCACGAGTTTCATTTGGTTTACCAATTTTTCCTTGGTAAAGCTTCCTCCTAAAGATAAACCGTCACTGAATTCAGCAAAATAGTAGGACCACAATCACAATAAGTTATATATATATTACACAAATATTATATATAAAATTTTATTTTGATAAAGTGTTCTTTTTTTTCTTTATATATAATATATATATACAGGTTTTTTTTTTATATATTTTATAACTATAATAAAAGATTAATATTGGTTTAACTCAAACTTTACAAAATTTTAACAATTAGTTTTATACAACGTATAAAAAAAATAGCTTATGAATTAAGTTACAATTTCATATTTCTTAAATTAAAATTTAAGTGAACAATAAAAACAACTAAATATATATAAAAACAAGTAAAGAAACAGTCAGTCGGTGCAACCGACTTAGAAATACCCTACACCTATTTGGTTCAAATTTAAGGACATATCCATAAGTCATTTTAACACCATAGAAGCTGTTATTAATTTGATCGTAAGACATAGCTAACCAAATTAACTGTATAATACTAAAAACATTTTCTAATTACCCTATCTATTAAAAAATACTACAAATTCTTACTAATTTATCTATTTAAAAATAATAAAAAACAAACAAACTTGAAATAAATGAAAATATATTTATTCCAATTCAATTACAAAATGAAAAAATTCTAATTATTAAATTTTGTGATAAAAAGATAATCAAAGCATAATATATTTAATAATCCAAATTTTTAAAAATTGCAATTATTTTAAATGGTTAGTTTATATACCTAATAGAAAAGCTTATAAACGCAAAATATGCAATAAATGTATTTCTAAAATACAATTAAAAATTTACACCTTTTCATATAATTCATTTAAATATAAAAATAAATTTTACATAAATGCAGCAAGTACCTTTGAACATAGCTGAACCACTACAATTAAGTCTAGATTTCGGAGACACATAGGACATAGGAAATATATTCTTTGGCTTCGAAATTAAACTCGACCACAACCAATTCCCATGGTACTTTCATTACTAGTAACCTACTGTTAAATTTCATCAAAATACCGGCATTATTTTTTGAGTTATGGTGTTTGTAAGATATATGTTTGTTAGTCCTTGAACTTTTCAAGGGTTCCAGGACCCGAAATTATGGTACGATTTCGCCCATATGCAGACCCCGCCGTACTTTCAGTCCTAGTAATCTACAGTTAAAATTTCATCAAGATAGCTCCATTATTTTTTGAGTTATCGTGCCTACGGACGGACGGACGGACGGACGGACGGACATGGCTATATCGACTAAGGCGGTCACGCTGATCACAAATATATATACTTTTCCATATCTAGCTCGCTTCCTTTAGGTGGTTACAAACACCATACCAAAGTTAATATACCCCTTTACCTATTCTATAGGTGTAGGGTATAAAAAAGAATTTATATTTTTAAGGGGTGTTGAAAATTGAGGTATCATTTTGATTTTGCCGCCATTTTTTTTCTACCTGAAATTTTTATACGAGGTTTCTTTAGGTGTATTCTAAATACTTTCCGGTTAGTTAATATGGAACGTTACACGAAGGAACAACGTGTTTTTGTTATTACAATATTTTTTGAAAATGGAAAAAGTTTTCAAGATGTAATTAGGAAATTTCGAACAAAATTTGGTAGAGAAAATGCTCCAACAAATCGTTGATGGCTGGTGGTTGATAATTTTTTTTTAAATTGAATATTTTTTTTAAGGGTTTTGTGAAATCGAAAACAGCAATAATCCCACAACAATTCAAGAACTTAAAAACAACATTATCGAGCAGATTTCAACCATTAAGAACAGTTTATTGAACAACGTGATTCAGAATTTTGGTGAAAGATTGGAAGCCTGCCGAAGTAGTAGGGGGGCCACTTGGTCGACATAATTTTTCATTATTAACTGGAACCTATTTGTAATAAATGAAAAAAATATATATTTAATATATCAAAAAAAACGTCTGTTTTTATTAAAATTAAAATGATACCTCAATTTTGAACACCCTATACAATTTAAGTTTTTGTTGTGAAATCGATGTTGTTCTTGTGTTTATTACCCATTATCAACATTATCAACAAGACAAGAATATAAAGATTTAAGAACATAAGGATCATTAAATTCTTTAGACCAATGTTTTATAAAACCAAGCATAGAATTAGCTTTATTTATAATATAACAGAAATGAAGTTTAAAGTTAAGCTAATCATCGAAGTAAACGCCTAGGTCTTTAATAGAATTCGTTTTAGGAATGCTAATTCCGTTAGAGCAGTAATTAAAACAAATCGGAATAAGACGACGTGTGAAACACATAAGTGCACATTTATTTACATTTAGAAGAAGATTATTGTTTTTACACCAATTAAAAAAATTATCTAAATCATTTTGGAAGAGTAAAGCATCATTTAGTGACTCAACCAAGTAGTTTTCGGAAAAGTATCCAAATGAGAGAAATCATTATAATTTGGTGTAAAAATAGAATTACTATAAGAAAAGAAATATTCACGAAAGAAATTAGATATTATTTTAGAATCATGCAGCTACACAAAGAGTAAAACTTAATGGTGGATGAAACTTATCAACACCTATTAAAGGAAAGGTATTTTCGCAGAAAATTAAATTATTCCATTCAAAAGTAAACACTAAATCAAGTGGTTTATCCCGAAAGTTACAAATTTCTGAGACTTGTTGCAAATAATTAGTATTTAATTTATCAATAAATACATATTCACATTCGGTTCTAATATGTTTCGGAATCATAAAATTTTCCTCGTCATGGTTTACCCATTTAAGATTGGGTAGATTAAAATCACCACATAAAATCAATTCATCTTTAGGACTAAAGTCATTGCAAATAAAATCTATCGTTTTACCTACAGAAGTATAAATATCAGAATCAGACGAAGGAGGAATATAACAGTTAACAAGATATACATTTTTAGAAGGAAGTTCAATTTTCACAATAATAACTTCAAGGTCTTCTAATCCAGGGACATTGACTTGATTTGCATTAAAGTTATTTTTTAACGCAATTAAAACTTCACCCCCTTTAGCAATTCCACCATTTGGGTAATCGGATGGATTAGATTATCTATCCTTCCTAAAAACTGTGTAACAGTTATTAAAAAGTTCTAAGTCCAATATGGTTGGATTTAAACACCTTTCAGTTAATGCAAATACGTCAAAATTTAAAATAGATGAATTAAAAAAACATCTCTAGTCTTTGTTCTCAAGTCTCTAATATTTTGATAATAAGAAGACATATTATATTTATTTAAGTTACGGTTGATAGATACTTTGAGAAGATTATGTCGAGGCACTGTATAGTATATATTTAATAAAAGTTTTGTTTTTATATATATCTCAATATTCCCCTGAGATTTGTTATCCTCACAGTAAGCCGCTGCGATTTTAACACTTTCTTTTATTTTACTTTATCAATTTGTAGAAAAACTCGATGCTTATCCTACCGACTGCGCCAATTATCTTCTTGGCCACCTTTACATTTGTAAAACAAACACTTTTTTATTATTTAGTTTTTTATTTAAAATTTTATTAACCTTTTAATTTTTGCTTCTTGTTCTTTCAGGAATCTGACTATAAGTGAAGTACAGTTTTTATTCAAATCGTTTACAAGCTATTATTTTAACATGGATAATGCTGATTCTACATTATTACATTTTTTTGTTATAATATGATTCCACATTAAATTGAATTCAATTAGAATGAAAATATTAAAAGTACATTGGTGTATTAATTCATTTAGAATTTAAATATAAAAACAATGTGTGTTAAATATGCTGCTTATGTTACATTTGTGATTATAAGTTTATGGTTTAATAAAAAGTACAGTTATGTAGGAATTTATTAGTAGTTTAATTTATTAGCTTAGTACAGTGTACATAACTCCCGTTATACCGAGGAAACTTTTAATGTGTTTGCATGTTTTGGGGAGTTCTAATTTTTTAATAACATCAATTTTTAGCACATTTTCAAAAAATTTTGTAAAAATGTGCCTATATAGCTTCACTCTGTCCGTCCGTCCGTATGTTTACAAAAAGTTTTACACCGTTTGAAATAGAGTAAAGAAATTTTAACCATGGGTAGTTTTTGCAAAAAAAATAATTTCGTAGAAGAATTTTTTTCTATAGCCCCACCTGTTACGGGGCTACAGCCCCCCAAAGTTGGAAAAAGCCCTATATTTAAATGGTTATAACAAGAGTTCTGTTAGATATATTTTCAATCTGAAAACGGCAAACGATAGCTGGTTTCATACGGGGGTACAGCCTCCCAAAGTTGGAAAAAGCCCTATATTTAAATGGTTATAACAAGAGTTCTGTTAGATATATTTTCAATCTGAAAACGGCAAACGATAGCTGGTTTCATAACCTTTATAAATTTTTGACAGGCAAATGTTTAGGGTTGCCATACGGTACTAAAATTTAACATTACACAAAACTTAAGTTTTGTAAAATTTTTGACCACACATATCTTCTGAACCCACACATATCTTCTGAACGGCTCAAGCTAGGGTCTTGAAATTTTGGGATAAGTTAGATAATCAGAAATTAGTAGGAGTTCGTTAACAAAAATTTTTTGGCCGAGCCCTCTGTTTAGGAGCTATAAGGGCTCGAAAATTGAAATTTTGCTATTTTCAAACACCTGTAACTTGAATATCTGTCCAAATTTTTTTTTAGTGATATACAAAATTCAAAGCTCTATTATTATATTTCAACATGTGTCAAAGGTTTTTCTTAATTTTGAAGGGTTACGAAGCTACAGCCCCTGCAAATTCCAAAAAAGCCCTATATTTAAAAGATATAACATGAGTTCTGTTAGGTTTATTTTCAATCGAAAAACGGATAAGAGAGCTGCTTTTATAGACTTAACAAAAATATGTCGATTAAATATATAGGGTTGCCATACGGTACTAAAATTTAGCATTATATAAAACTCAATTTTTGCAAAATGTTTGGTCCCTCATATCTCTTAAACGGTTTTAGATAGGATCTTGAAATTTTGGGAGAAGTTAGATTCTTAAAAGTTAGTAGGAGTCGGTAAACAAAATGAAGTGATGAAGTTAGGTCCTTGAGAAATTTGGCAACCTTCCCCATTGAAGGGTTATTAGAACTTTAAAATAAAAAATTTACTGTTTTTTTACTGTTAGATGAAGTTAGGTCCTTGAGAAATTTGGCAACCTTCCCCATTGAAGGGCTATTAGAACTTTAAAATAAAAAATTTACTGTTTTTATAATTAAGCAGTAACTTAGTCACCAACGTATATATTTCCCTAATTAAACGTTAATATTGAAGCTTGAACATTATATTCCGATAAAGTACTTAGTATGAAACACTACATTATTTTGAAAATGTGCTTGGTTTTTTATCATCACTTGTTTTTCGTTCGGTTTAATTTCTTCTGATTTTAAAATATGTCCTAAGTATTCCGTTGATATGCAAAAAATTTGCATTTGTCAATCTGAATTTTTAAGTTGTATTCCTTTAATTTTTCTAAAATTTCTGTTATTGTATATTGGTTGGGAATTAGTTGTTATAATTTGGTGTTTTACACCGTTAACACAAGTTAAATTATCACCTTCTTTAAAAAAGAGATCTTGATTTTTTTGTAGAATTTTTCTTAGAAAACTTTTCTCTTCTTTGTTTAGAAGATCGTTTTTTGGTTTTTCAAATAAGTTATGGTGATTTAGTTGCAACAATTCTGATTGGTTTATGCTAGTAATGGGATAGGCGTAATTAAACTTAATAAGTTTGCTTTTGGCCTCAATTGCACCATTGAGTAAGTCAATTTTAGCAACTATTGGCAAAAATAAATTTAGACCTAAAATTGCTTTAAAATTTTAAATTTAAGAGTTTCGTTACCTTCCACGACTTGAAAGTGTTTTCATTGAATTCGCTTAGAGTTTCAGTGATAATTTCGTTAAATATAGTGTTGATTGCCGGTAATTGTACTTAACTCTATTGGATTCTTTAGTTTTTTAAATCTGCTCTGAGCAAAGATGTTTTCGTCTATAAGGGGGGTAGCTGCTCCAGTATCTATCAAACAATCTACCTTTTTCCCTTCTATGTGAAAAGTGATTATGGGTAATCTATTATTCGATTCGTTGAAAGAAAATTTTCGAAAGGTTCTGTCGTGTCCATTGGTTTGACGTATCTATTTCTAAAACTACCTACATTACCATTTGCTTTGTAATTACCACTATAACGAGTTTGATTAGAATTAAAAATTTCACGGCTGTTATAAGGAATTTTATTTTTAGAAAAATTATGGTTGTTATTTGTAAAATTTCAGTAATTAGTCTTTCCGTAAGTTAAATTTTAGTTTTATTTCTTCTCTGGATACTGCTACTACTACTCTGGCGCCTGAGTACTTCAAACCGGCATCTAGGGTATCACTTGTCAAAACAATGTCGAGTTCATCCGCTAATGCTTCGAAGGACATTTCATTACATAGTGAATTAGCAGACGCGGAATCTTCTAACTCAACTATTACTGTTACCTTACGAACCAACGTTTCCGCCAACATTTCAAATCAACCAAAACTGAATATCTAGTAACATTGCCCTCTACTTTTCAAAATACCCATCATATACAACTGTAAGTAATCTAAATAGTCTTTTAAAAAATAAGTTTAAATGTATTAATATTAGTATTGTTAACAGTACACCAAAAAATTTAAAATATAAACCGAAATATAAATCATTTAAGGTTATGGTACCTATTTCTAAAGTTGATGATATAATAACTAATAAACACTGGAAGAATGGTACCATAGTTCAACATTTTAAAGACTCTACACTTAATAAGTCAAACACTAATTCAAACAAAACTCTTCTTAATCCATTTGCTATCTCTTCTAATAATGCTAAACCAAAAAAAGTTCGTTTCAACATTCAGACAATATACACAATCATCGGTTAGAAAAAAATGAGAATTTTGTTCAAAATTTAACGTTGAAAGCGGGTTTAAATAGTAGCAATTTTCCGAAAGTAAATAATAATAACTATCCTAATTTTTTTCAGGGAGACACATTGGTACCGTCACCTAATTATCCAATTGTTAAAATTAATAGTAATAACATTAGTGACAACGATAATAAGAATATTAGCAATTTCAATAATAATAATAATAGTAACAATTATAATAATAATAATTATAATATTAATAATAATATTAATAATAATAATGATTCTAGTAATAATATTAATAATAAATATAATGATACTATTAAAATGATAATAATAATAATGATAATCTTCATAATAATAATAATAGCAATAATAATAACAACAGCAATCAACATATTTTAATTATCCATAACAATAACAAGCTCGCTCATGATCCGCTCATACCTCCAATTATTAGAATGACAAAACAATCATTCACTGAAGATTATAGATACGCACTGTCTAGATTTATAGATGAAAAAATTCTTTATAATGTAAGACTTTTCCTTGCTTATCTTCATAATGATTCGCATAATCGCGTCTTAGAAGGCAAAATTAGGACTCACTTATCAGTTCTTATTCACAATTAGGGCCTGCTATCTAATTATAAAGATTTGTATAGTCTTTATCTCAGATTTTATGAAAATATAGGCTTTACTGCAAAAGATGTCGATGAGGACCTTAAAGATTTGCGTAGTCATTGTGATTGTAATTATTACAATCACTTAGTACCAATCTCGCGAGAACTATAACAAGTTTTTTCGTCCAAGCACGAATATTATTTGTTCTGCAATATATTTAAATATAAAACACAAAATAAAAATTAACTTTTAGAAATTAATTTTATTTACTTCTTATTTCTTTGAAGGGAATCTTAAGACTCTGCTTTCTTTAATTTTTTACAATCGTATTTATAATCAATATTTTAAATTTAACATTAATTATAATTTTTTATTAGAAATCATCTTTCGAAACAAAATTCAGTATCGAGTTACAAAACGAAAATCACTTATTACAATATGTATACTTGTTACCAAATCATCGTACTGAATTTTGTGTGTCATAATTTCGACATAATATGTCTTTTATCAAATTACTATCATATTTTATTTAAATGAAAAAAAATGTTCAAATGCAATTGAACTCATTATGCTGATTATACAAAATGTATTTAATTGCATTTTTGTATAAGAATAAAAAAATGAAAAATAAAAACAAGTAAAGAAACAATCAGTCGGTGCAACCGACTTAGAAATACCCTACACCTATTTGGTTCAAATTTAATGACATATTCATAAGTCATTTTAACGCCATAAAAGCTGTTATTAATTTGATCGTAAGACATAGCTAACCAAATTAACTTTATAATAAAAAAAAGCATTTTCTAATTACACTAACTCTTAAAAAATATTACAAATTCTTACTAATTTATTTATTTAAAAATATTAAAAAACAAAAAAACTTGTTATAAATGAAAATATATTTATTCCAATTCAATTACAAAATGAAAAAATTCTAGTTATTAAATTTTGTGATAAAAAGGTAATCAAGGCATAATATATTTAATAATCCAAATTTTTCAAAATTGCAATTACTTTAAATGGCTAGTTAATATACCTAATAGAAAAGCTTATACACAAAATCTGAAATAAATGTATTTCTAAAATACAATTACAAATTTATACCTTTTCATACAATTCATTTAAATATAAAGATAAATTTTACATAAATGCAGCAAGTTCCTTTGAAGAAAACTGAACCACTACAATTAAGTCTAAATTTCGGGAACACATAGGTAACAGGAAATATATTCTTTGGCTTCGAAATTGTACTCGTTCGGCCTCAAATCGATCAAAAGCTTCTAGAATTCGAACTCATTGACCAAACTCGACCAGAACCAATTCCAATGGTCCTTTCATTTCTAGTAACCTAGAGTTTAAATTTCATCAAAATAGCGCCATTATTTTTTGAGTTATGGTGTTTTTAAGATATATGTTTGTTAGCCCTTGAACTTTTCAAGGGTTCCAGAACCCGAAATTATGGTACGATTTCGCCCATATGCAGTCCCCGTCATACTTTAAATACTAGTTAACCCTTGTACA
Source organism: Dolichopus griseipennis (assembly GCA_963082915.1). Taxonomy (NCBI): domain Eukaryota; kingdom Metazoa; phylum Arthropoda; class Insecta; order Diptera; family Dolichopodidae; genus Dolichopus; species Dolichopus griseipennis. Next base: position 47,677,931 of record OY720444.1, on the reverse strand, counting down.
CAATTGGAACGTTCTATCTTAATTTTAAGTTACTAGTTTTATTAATTTCGATGATAAACTTTTACACATTGGGGGGTCTAAGAAAGGTACAAAACTAGAGGGACACGCAGGAAATAGTAAAGAACAGCCATGTGCCAAATTTGAAGCTTCTAGTTACTATCTTTATTAATTTCGAAAATATGCTTTAAGGTCCTTGGAACTGAGAGGCTGGTCCACACCCAGTACTCCAATTGAGCTCAAATTTAAAGGACACTAAGGAAATCGAAAGCGACACCCTGAAACCAAATTTGGAGGTTCTATCTTCATTGGTGGAATTATGCTAGTTTGGCCTAAATTCGATCAAAATGTTCTAAGTTCCGAACCCATTGTTCAATCCTCACCGTACGCAATCGCCGCCGTAGTTTCATTACCAATAACCTACAGCACAAATTTCATGAAGATAGCGTCATTAGTTGTTGAGTTATCGTGATTATTTATATATGTTCGTTAGCCCTGAAACTGATTAAAAGGTCTAGAATCTGAACCCTTGGGCTGATTTCGCCCTTTTGCAGTCTACGCTTAACTTTAAGCACTAGTTAACCCTTGTACACTATTTGAACGTTCTATCTTAATTTTAAGTTACCATTTTTAATAATTTCGATTATAAGCTTTTAAAACTTAAGAGGGTCTAAGAGGGGTACTGAACCACCACTCCAATTGATCCGAAATTAGGGGGACACGCAAGGGATAGTAAGGAACACCCTTGAGCCAAATTTGAAGCTTCTACATTTTTTTAAGTTGTTATCTTTATTAATTCTAAAATTTTTTTTAATTATTTCGATTATAAGCTTTTAAAACTTAAGAGGGTCTAAGAGGGATACTGAACCACCACTCCAATTGATCCCAAATTAGGGGGACACGCAAGGGATAGTAAGGAATACCCTTGAGCCAAATTTGAATCTTCTAAATTTTTATAAGTTGTTATCTTTATTAATTTTAAAGATATGCTTTAAGGTCTTCGGAAATGTATGGCTAGTCCCCGACCCTCTACTCTAATGGGTCCCAAATTTCAAAGACATTAAGAAAATAGGAAGGGACACCCTGATACAAAATTTGGAGGTTCTATCTTCTTTGGTTTCGGAATTATGCTCGTTTGGCCTAAATTCAAAAAGTTCTAGGTTCCGAACCCTTGGTCCAATTCCGAAATTATGCAATCCCCGAAGTAGTTTCATTACTAGTAATCTACAGCACAAATTTGATGAAGAAAGCGTCATTAGTTGTTGAGTTATTGTGATTTTTTATATATGATCGTTAGCCCTTCGATCGATTAAAAGGTCCAGAATCGGAACCAATGGGCCGATTTTGCCCATATGCAATCCCCGCCGTACTTTCAGTCCTAGTAACCTCCAGTTAAAATTTCATCAATATAGCTCTATTATTTTTTGAGTTATCGTGCCTACGGACGGACGGACGGACGGACAGACGGACGGACGGACAGACGGACGGACAGACGGACGGACGGACGGACATGGCTATATCGGCTCAGGAGGTCACGCTGATCACAAATATATATACTTTTCTATATCTAGCTCGCTTCCTTTAGGTGGTTACAAACACCATACCAAAGTTAATATACCCTTTTACCTATTCTATAGGTGTAGGGTATAACAAGAAAAATAGAAAGAACAGAATTAATATTCTTAGAGTTGTTTTTATTGTTTTAAATTTTATATTTATAAAGTGAATTCTGTTGAAGGTTAGTTATACTATTTAGGGGTAGGGTTACCAGCTGTGGCGTAACTCCTTCCTCCTTATGATTAAGACTCTCCTGAGTCGAAAACTTAAATAATCTAAATTTTTTAAAGAATATTATTACAAATATTGTTATAACTATTATTATAGAAATTACAAAGATCATTAAACTTAAATATATATAATAATTATTTTTATGATACTTTATTTATTTTATTTCTTCTATGTTTTTTATTTGCTTTATTATTATGTCATTGAATGTTAAATTTAAATTAATCCCTTCGTTCATATCCAAATAACTTGGTATTATAAAACTTTGTTTAAATTCTCTTAAATTATTACTATATACATTTCCATTTATTTCTATTGAACAGTTGTTAAAGTTAAAAATGTAATTTCCATTTAGTTTAAAATTACGTTCATCACAAGTATTATTAAATATTGAATTGATTTGATTTTTTGTAAGTACTAGTCCTGTTTTTAAAACAACTATTTCTGTTATGTTATTATATATTTTTAAACAATTTCTACTATATACAATTTTTTAATATTTGTAAATTTTTTAATTCTTTATTGTTTTCAAACTTATAAACTTTCTTATTATACTTTACAATTTCTCGTGGTTCAAATACTAATTCATTATCGAACTTATCTCCTACTGGTATTACTAGTATTTTAGGTACAACAATTGTTTTATTAGGAACTTTAATAACAAATATAATATTATTTTTATATATACAATAGCTAGTTTAATATTTTGCAATTTATTAAAATCTATATCGTATTCTAAGATTTCCTCGTTTGTAAGTATGTTGCTGTGTATTGTTTCTAGTCTAGCTAAAGCAATATTGTCTTGTATGTGTTCAATGTTATCTTGTAAAATTTTTAGCTTTAGTACAAAATCTGTGTAAAGTAATTGTTTGTATAGTTTTTTATGTTAGGTTTCTATTTCGTTCAGTGTATCGTTTATTAATGATCTGTCATTTTCGATTATTTGTTTTAGTTTTATGAAAGTGTTGTTGAAATTACTATTAATTTTGATTTGAGAGTTTGAATTTTCTATAATATTATGGTTGTTTTGGTCTATTACTTTTAAATGATCCTCTATTTCTTGCCGATCATTATCATCCATGGTGCCGTATAGCTATTTGTGTACGGTGCCAACCAAATTAAGTAATCCTCGTTTATGTCTATGTGGGATTAATGTTCTAATTTTATTTTTTACGAAATTTAATTGTTGTATTAAAAGAGTTGAATTATTTCCTATTTCAGACATTTTTATATTATTTTCTAGATCATCTAATATTTTTTCAATTTCCTTAGGATTAATTATATGTAAAATTGTATCATAATTTTCTACTTAGATTACATTTTCTATTTTGATCTCCATGTATCCAAAGTCTGACTCGACCTTCTCAAAGGTGAGATGGGCCTGGGTGGTCGTCAGTATGGTCGACAACATCAGGAATATTGTGAATATCAATTTTGCCTGAAAATTTATAATTTCTTTTAATATTTGATGGGTGTATGTTCTCCAATTTGGATTTTATGAATTTAGGTTGTTCTTTATGTCTAAGATAATCTTTGATATTAACGCTAATAAATTCGTTATCAGTTATTAATTTTTTGAAATTCCCTCTTTGTGCTTTAAGTTCCCTTAGTTTTTCTATTATCGTTTGATTGTTTCTATGTTAAAAAGTTTTGTTTTGTATTGGTATATATGTCCATATGAATGATCTCTTTAACATCTTTAGGTGTTTCTGTAAGTTCGAATTTTCTCTTTATTGGTCTTCTATCATATTTAACTCGATTACAGATATCACAATTATTTATATATTTATTGACAATATTTTTTAATTTTGGAAAATATATGACCTTTTTCAAACCTTCATAATTTTCGTTAATACCGGTATGGCCTGTTTCGTTTTTATGATATTTATGTATTTGTTTGAGAGTCTCTTCTTCTGTCGTCATATCTTTGGTAAAATAATTACATCTAACGAATTTTATGTTATGACAGTTCCCGTATAGTTCAATTAATTTTCTTTGCACAATATTATATTTATGATTATTTAATTTAGTAAAAATTCCTATTTTACCTTTGCCTATATTTCTTTTACCATATATCACTCAAATTCTTATTTATATTTTCGGAATTCAAAAATATCCTTTTATTATTGAAAATTTTCTCAAAATCTCTTATTTTGTTGTCAGTAAGGAAAATTTGAATTTTAAATCTATTTACTACTGAATCTAAAATTGGAAAGTGGTCGTATGCTTCTTCTTCTTGAGAATGGATAGTTTGGTCAGAAGGGTTTTCATTATTCTCATGATATGAATTTTCAGATATTGCTATTGCTACTACATTCAGTTAGAATATCATCATTATGATTTGTATCTTCGGATACACTTTGCAAGTCTGAGGAATCTCTGTTATTTTGAAGCGAATAATTAGTAGAGGCTGTTTCAGATTGGTTGTCAGAATTGTAAAGATTTTCTTCTCTTTTTTTCTAGTACATTTATTTCATGTTTGTCTGTGTCTATTCGACTTAGAAAATCTGCTACTTTGTTTAATTTGCCTTTTATGTAATCTATCTCCATATTATATTCTCCTAATTTTAACAACCATCTATTCAATCTAAGATTTATATCCTTTACTTGAGACTTTAGGTACAACCATTTTAATGGTTGATGGTCTGTCAAGAGTTTAAACTTATTACCATATAAATAGGGTCTAACTGGTTGTCCAAAGGAGTTCTTTTTCGATCGTAGAGTAGTTTTTCTCATGATCATTCAACGTTCTGCTAGCATAGCATATTGGATGTGAATTTTGTTGCAAGGTTGCACCAATAGCAAAAACACTAGCATCGGTCACTAATGAGAAGTTTTTATTAAAGTCAGGATATTTGAGTATAGGATCTTCTGTTTTAACTCTTTTTAATTTTTCAAAGGCATTTATATAATTTTAATCTTTTATATTTACTTTAGTATTCTTTTTAAGATAGTTTGTCAATGGTTTTGCCAATTTGGCATAGTCTTTGATAAATTTACGGTAATATCCCGTTATACCTAGAAATGATTTTATTTGCTTCTGTGTGGTTGGAAGCTTTATTTTAAAAATATCATCCACTTTTTCGGGATTTGGTTTTACTCCTTCTGAAGTTAATATATGCCCTAGGTATTCAGTCTGTTTGGCAAAAAATTTACACATATCTATTTGAATTTTTAAGTTATGTTCTCTAAGAGTATTAAATATTTTTTTTATACTATTTGTATGTTCTTCTAATGAAGTAGAAAAGATAAGGATGTCATCTAAATAACATACACATATTTTATTGATATAATATAGTCCTTAATGAACATTATTCATAAGGCGTTGGAAAGTTGCCAGAGCATTCTTTAATCCAAATGGCATCCTTATATATTCATAATCATAAGGTGTGAAAAATGCTGTCTTTGTACAGTCTTCCTTTTTCACTGAGATTTGGTGGAAACCTTTAGCCAAATCTGGTGTAGTAAAATATTGCGAATTTCCTAATTTATCTAATAAATTTTCAATATTAGGTATAGGAAATTTATCGTCAATCGTTTGTTCATTTAACTTCCTATAATCCACGACAAGGCGCCATTTTTTCTTGCCAGAGTTATCTTCCTTTTTAGGCACTATCCATAAAGGGCTGTTATAAGGAGAACTACTTTCCTTTATTTTATTTTGCTTAAGCATGGCTAAGATTTGTATGGATATCCCTTGTTCATGGATACGTGGATATTCATATATTTTTGAAAATATAGGTCTATCGGTTTTAGTTATTATTTGATGTTGGATGTTTGAAGTGGAAGTTAATTGATCACCTTCTTTATAGATTAATTAACTTCTTTATTAATTAATTATTAATTCTTTATTTACTATTTTTAACTTATAATAATATTCACTTACGGTTGTTTTCTTTTTTGAAAGAGCTTCCTGGTATAGTTGATGATATGATTCCTTTACTCCAAAGGCGTTCAGCTTTTATTTGGTCCCAGTTTGCATCGCCTAGACACCGCAATACATTTAGTGCTTCCCCTTGCATTTTGTTTATTATTATCCTCTGGAATACATAGTCTTTGATTGTTGGACTTGATGCAAGAAGAGGTAGTATAGTGTCTACCTCTCTTATAAATGATGTGAGGGCATATTCATTGTCTCCTCTAAATTCGTGAATTCTCTGAGCATCTTTTACTAGATGATCGATGGTCAGCAATATACTTAAATATAAAACACAAAACACAAATTAACTTTTAGAAATTAATTTTATTTACTTCTTATTTCTTTGAAGGGAATCTTAAGACTCTGCTTTCTTTAATTTTTTACAATCGTATTTATAATCAATATCTTAAACTAATTATATGAAATCCTTAGCAACAAATATGAGTTCGAATTACAAGTACTTATAATATAATATTGTTCAAACTTAAATTTGTGTACAACATTAGTTTCATATTACATATTTATTTATTTCTTATTCTAAAATGAAATTTACTTATTGTGACATTAATTATAATTTTTTATTAGAAATTATCTTTCGAAACAAAATTCAGTATCGAGTTACAAAACGAAAATAACTTATTACAATATGTATTCTTGTTACCAAATCATCGTACTGTATTTTGTGTGGCATAATTTCGACATAATATGTCTTTTATCAAATTACTATCACAACTCATTATGCTGATTATACAAAAATGTATTTAATCTCATTTTTGTATAAGAATAAAAAAATGAAAAATAAAAACAAGAAAAATAGAAAGAACAAAATTAAGAATATTGAGTTGTTCTTATTGTTTTAAATTTTATATTTACAAAGTGAATTCTGTTGAAGGTTAGTTATACTATTAAGGGGTAAGGTTACTAGCTGTGGCGTAACTCACGTAATAATTATCGAATTTAATTTCGAATTCTAAGTACCGAATTCTAATCTCATTTCATTATCTAATGTTACGAGATCTAAAAAAACCTCTCAATCTACTGACAATATCAATAACATCAGTATATTTTATCATAACTGTAGTGGTATGAGAGGCAAGTTAAAAAAGCTTTATGTTGATGCTAAGTCATGTAATTTCAATATATTAGCTATAACGGAAACATGGCTCAATAATTCGTTTAAGAACGGAGAGATTCTTGATGGTAATTGGTCCATATACAGAAAAGATCGTGATTATCATTCTGTAAATTGTTCGCGAGGGGGTAATTTACTCCTTGCTGTAAATAATTATATATCTAGTGTACCAATAATTACTGGTACATACCATTCCTTTGATCACCAATTTATTAAATTAAACCTAGGTAGGAATAACATCAGTATGGAGAACTACTGTTATAAGGAGAACTACTTTCCTTTATTTTATTTTGCTTAAGCATGGCTAAGATTTGTATGGATATCCCTTGTTCATGGATACGTGGATATTCATATATTTTTGAAAATATAGGTCTATCGGTTTTAGTTATTATTTGATGTTGGATGTTTGAAGTGGAAGTTAATTGATCACCTTCTTTATAGATTAATTAACTTCTTTATTAATTAATTATTAATTCTTTATTTACTATTTTTAACTTATAATAATATTCACTTACGGTTGTTTTCTTTTTTGAAAGAGCTTCCTGGTATAGTTGATGATATGATTCCTTTACTCCAAAGGCGTTCAGCTTTTATTTGGTCCCAGTTTGCATCGCCTAGACACCGCAATACATTTAGTGCTTCCCCTTGCATTTTGTTTATTATTATCCTCTGGAATACATAGTCTTTGATTGTTGGACTTGATGCAAGAAGAGGTAGTATAGTGTCTACCTCTCTTATAAATGATGTGAGGGCATATTCATTGTCTCCTCTAAATTCGTGAATTCTCTGAGCATCTTTTACTAGATGATCGATGGTCAGCAATATACTTAAATATAAAACACAAAACACAAATTAACTTTTAGAAATTAATTTTATTTACTTCTTATTTCTTTGAAGGGAATCTTAAGACTCTGCTTTCTTTAATTTTTTACAATCGTATTTATAATCAATATCTTAAACTAATTATATGAAATCCTTAGCAACAAATATGAGTTCGAATTACAAGTACTTATAATATAATATTGTTCAAACTTAAATTTGTGTACAACATTAGTTTCATATTACATATTTATTTATTTCTTATTCTAAAATGAAATTTACTTATTGTGACATTAATTATAATTTTTTATTAGAAATTATCTTTCGAAACAAAATTCAGTATCGAGTTACAAAACGAAAATAACTTATTACAATATGTATTCTTGTTACCAAATCATCGTACTGTATTTTGTGTGGCATAATTTCGACATAATATGTCTTTTATCAAATTACTATCACAACTCATTATGCTGATTATACAAAAATGTATTTAATCTCATTTTTGTATAAGAATAAAAAAATGAAAAATAAAAACAAGAAAAATAGAAAGAACAAAATTAAGAATATTGAGTTGTTCTTATTGTTTTAAATTTTATATTTACAAAGTGAATTCTGTTGAAGGTTAGTTATACTATTAAGGGGTAAGGTTACTAGCTGTGGCGTAACTCACGTAATAATTATCGAATTTAATTTCGAATTCTAAGTACCGAATTCTAATCTCATTTCATTATCTAATGTTACGAGATCTAAAAAAACCTCTCAATCTACTGACAATATCAATAACATCAGTATATTTTATCATAACTGTAGTGGTATGAGAGGCAAGTTAAAAAAGCTTTATGTTGATGCTAAGTCATGTAATTTCAATATATTAGCTATAACGGAAACATGGCTCAATAATTCGTTTAAGAACGGAGAGATTCTTGATGGTAATTGGTCCATATACAGAAAAGATCGTGATTATCATTCTGTAAATTGTTCGCGAGGGGGTAATTTACTCCTTGCTGTAAATAATTATATATCTAGTGTACCAATAATTACTGGTACATACCATTCCTTTGATCACCAATTTATTAAATTAAACCTAGGTAGGAATACTTTATACCTAGGTATTGTTTATTTTCCTCCGTGCTCAGACAGTTCCTTATATTCTGAATTTTACAATGTGTATCACAACATTATTTCGGATATGCATGAGGATGACTCAATCATTATTTTCGGAGATTTTAATCGACCTTCTTGTTCATTTATTGTCGATCATTTATTATTACCTATTAACTTCCAAGATGAAATTGACTTCGGTCTCATTAGTCAGTTCTATAGTAATGATTTACAACAAATTATTAGTTATCCTAATAGTAATGACAAGTGGTCAGATCTTGCATTTTCAAATGCATATGATAAAGTGGTGGTTCATAACCCAACCAAAATAACCCAATAATTTTCGAGTTTTCCACTTCTATCCCACTCTTCGCTAAATCTTACAATAATGAAATTGTATACGATTTTTTTAATGCTGACTATCAAAGTATCATAAATGCCTTGTCACTTATTAACTGGGACGAACTGTTACTTCAACAGGATGTCAATTCGCTTATCTCTATTTTTTATTCTAGGCTGTTTGCAATTATTGACACTTTTGTCCCTAAAATTCGTAAAAAAACTAAAACAACAGAAGCTTGGTTGGATAGAGATCTTAGGAATCTGAGAAATCGACGCAATAAAATATATGAATTATTATAAGGAACTTGTCATTGAATTCAAACATAAAGCCAATACAGCATACGAGAACTATGTTGCTGACATTGGCAACAAGCTTATTGTTGAACCCAACAAATTTTTCAATTCCGTTAACACAAAGCGTAAGTTATTTGGGTATCCAAACTCAATGATGTCCAACGATAATATGCTTTCTTCTTCTCCTAAAGAAATTTTTAACTTCTTTTCAGATAATTTTCAGAAAGTTTATCGTCCTAAGGGTCCAATATGGCATCTTCCGCTAATTTTTTATCTACCAGCTCAAATTTTCTAATTTCAAACTTACATCTTTCATATAATGATATTCTTAAAGCAATTTTTAGTCTGGATATAAAAAAGGGTGCTGGTCTTGATCTTATCCCCCTAATCTTTTTACACAACTGCGCCCGCTTCACTCAATTTTAAACAAGTCGCTTTCAGATGGAATTTTTCCACAAACGTGGAAATCTTCACATTTGACTCCCATTTTCAAAAAATGCAATAGAGCTGTTGAGAACTATCGGAGTATAGCCATCTTATCGACTATTCCCAAATAATTTGAAAAAATTGTCGTTAACAGAATTACTCTCATCATTAATGTTAAACTTAATGAACAGCAACATTGTTTCAGAAAAGGTCTTTCTACCACTACTAACCTTATGGTGTTTATTTCCGAAATACTGAACCATATGGAGAAAGGACACCAAGTTGATGCAATTTACACAGATTTTAGTAAAGCTTTCGATTGTGTAGATCATTTTATTTTGCTAAATAATCTATCAACTTTTGACATTAAGGGCTATTTTCTTTCGTGGCTTAAATCTATCAGAAAGAACCCAAAACGTCAAATTTCAAGGTCTCTTATCCAAATCGATTAATGTCACTTCCGGTGTAGCACAAGGAAGTCATTTGGGGCCATTTCTTTCAACGTTTTTATTTCTGACCTTTCGGGATATTTTGTTGGAGCTCAACATACAAAAATTAACCTTGCATTTTCATCAGTTTTACCCGAAAACGTTCTTCTTTAGTATATGACTATAAAATAAATAATCTTATACTTGAAAGGGTTACTATTATTACTGACTAGGAATTGTTCTCGATAATAAACTCAATTATAATCTTCACTATGACCAATTAGTTTCGAAAGCTAATAATATGTTAGGCTTCATTAGGAGAAGAGCTAAAGAATTTAATGACAAAAAATCGGTAACAAAATATCTCTATAGTTCCCTTGTTCGATCTATTTTAGAATACGGTAGCATAATTTGGAATCCAACGTTTCTATTCACTCCAATAGAATTGAATCAGATCAAAAGCAATTTCTCTTATTGGAATTAAGAAGTGTATATAATCCTTACAATTTTGTTAATCTTCGCCTAGCTACAATTCAAGACTTAAGTTATTAAACTTGCTGTCTTTATCTTCACGAAGACAACTCTTGACATCATGTTGAACTTTTGATATATTAAATAACAATATTTAATATCTTAATAATAAGTTTAGATTAAATACTATTGTTTGGAAAACTAGAAATACAAGATTTTTAATTGATTATCAACACAATACATAGTATCATAAAGAAATCATATACATAGAGTATTCACGTAGAACTAAAAAGTTAGACAAGTTTTTTTATTTGGTAAATTCAACTTGATTGTTAATTCGTTTATTTTTATTTTAATTTTAGTTTTTTTTATTTTTTTGTTTTTATGTCAATCGATGTGAGCATTTGTACATATTTCTTCTCTTTTTTGTGGACTTCGATTTCAGCTGTCAAGCGATCAAGTTATATTATTCTTTGTGAAAATTAAAAATAAAAATTATTATAAAAATCAAAAATTTAAAAATTTTTAAGATTAAAAATCTGATTAAAAAATTTAACGAAAAAAAAAAAAAAACTTTAATAAAAAAAAAAAAAAATTTTTTAAAATAAATAAGTGGTGTAATTACAGATTGCATCCTATCAAGGATAGCAATCATGCCATCGAAAAAAAAAAAAAATATATTAAAAGAGACAATAAATGTCAGATTTAAAGAAATTCTAGACAAAAGTGAAACTAAAGATCAACAAAAAGTTAAAAGCGGTGCAAGCCGAATAGAAAATTTAGTTGAGCATTTAATAAAAGAAAACAATGAATTAAGAAAAGCCGTAAAAAAGTTTGATCCTTCAACATCATCTAGTCCACCAAGAGACGAGTCGAACTATTACAGTTCATTAATGGATCTTACCGATGAATACAGCGAAACAGAAGAAGATAACAACGACCAAGCAGAGCCAAAAATTGTTGAAATTGACGAAGAGGACACATTTGACATCCTTAACCTCAAAAAAACATCAACAAAAAAAAATGAAAAAGAAAAAAGACCATCAACTATTAATTTGCTGCGCGGAAAAGGTGAAAAAATGCCACCAATAAATATGTTTGATACTAGAGTTGACAGGCTAAAATGTCTTATAAAGAATAAACTAGGTATAAAAAATTTTGCCATAAAAGAGCACAATGAAAAGCATTCATCGTTGTATACATACAATATGGAAGATTTTAAAAAAGCTCGTGCACTGTTAGAAGAAGGTAAAATAGACCACTTTACATTTACACCTAAAACGGAAAAAAAGAAAACCTTAATCCTAAAAGGTTTAAATAGTATGTACTCACCAGAGGAAGTTCTTCATTTCTTGAAAGAACAAGAAACAACAAACATAAAATTTGAAAAGGTTACACGATTAACCACTAAATATTCCATTAACAACGGAATAACTCTTCCATATTATATCGTTCAAGCTTCAGCTGATAGCTTGACAAATGATATTATGAATATTAATGTGCTGGACTACCAAATAGTAAGATGGGAAAAACTAATAAAATCCCATAACTTGCAATGTACAAAGTGTCAACGCTTCTCACATTCAGCGGCTAATTGTTATATGCAGTTGAGATGCGTTAAATGTGGCAATAATCACAGGCCAGAACAATGTTCAATATCTGCAGAAGATCCAAAAGATAAATTATTCTGCACCTTGTGTGGGAACCACGGGCATCCGGCATCATACACCAAATGCCCAGTTTATATTAAAAAAATGGAGCTTCGCCAAAAAATTAAAGATAATTCAAAACAAAAAATTGTAAGTAAGCACTTTAATTCAAATTTTATTGATAAAAATATTTCATTCTCAAATATTGTAAAAAATAGCACAAAACAAAATAATTCTAACCTTAAAAATAACAATAGTAATTCTAATAATATAAACTCAAATTTAAACACCAATAATAGTAATGATAGCATTTTAATTGAAATTAAAAATATTTTAATTAATATGCAAAATGAAGCTATTACACTAAAAAAACAAATTAACCAAAATTCTAACAATATTAAAATTTGTATGCAATCATTAAAAATTAAAAACTAATTTGTAAATGAATATTAACAATACTAAATTAAAAATAATATCCATAAACGTCAATTCACTAATCTCCAACAATAAAAAGCTTTCTCTTATGCACTTTGTAGAGTTCAATAAACCTGACATAATTTGCATGAGCGAGACAAAATTAAAACCAAATAACCATATGTCATTGGATAATTATGACATAATTAGAAATGATCGAAATATCGATATTGATGGTGGCGGTGTTGCCATATGCATTAAAAAATGTTTCCAATATGATATTGTAAATAATCGCATTTTCGATAGTTTTCTATGTATCGAACCATGCATTATATCATTACAATTAAAACAAAGAAAAAAATTATTTATAATTTCTATTTATGCATCAAATAGAAATTCAAATAGTTTTCTAACAGAATTAGAAAAAATATTCGAAATATTAAATCTTTCGAATCTCAATAATTTCTATATATTAACTGGCGACTTTAATGCCAAACATACTTCTTGGTTAAACTGTGTTAACAATACTCGAGGCAATCAATTATACAAATGGTTACAAGACAACAAAATTTTATACAAGAGTAACTTACTCTTAACCGATGCACCAACACTACCACGTGCAAATTCTTATATTGATTTAGTGATAACAGATATTAGAATAAAAATTTGTTTTGAAACAAATCAAAACAAACTCACCACTCTCCCATACGATAGTGACCATAATGCCATTCAAATTCCAATGTCACTAAAAAATGAAGAGCTTTTATTGCAAGAGTTACCAAGTCATAGTAATAAATTCATATTTTCAAAAGTAAACTGGGGCAAATTTCAAACTAAATTAAATTCAAACTATTTTTCCAAATACAACTCCAACAATTGCAATAAAATTTTCGATAACTGCAATTTGTCTAACCAAAATGTAGATTATCATCTTTTACAGCTGAACGAAATAATTCTTAAAACTATGGATGAAGTTATACCAAAAATTAAAAATCAAAATAATTTAAAAAAATTCTACTCAGTTAAGCTAAAAATTCTTTTAAACAAAAAACACAGCCTCATGAACGATATACATAAGATCAAAAAACAAAGATTAAACTTTTCTAGTCAACAAGTTCAACTGCTCAAAAGCCTCCTAAATAACATCAATACATTAATTAAACAACAAATTAAAATAGAAATTAATAAATACTGGCAACTTCGTCTCCAAAAAATAACTCCAACAAATAGTTCAAACATGTTCCCCGAAATAAATAAAATATTCCGCAAAAACAAATACAATCAGATTTCAAAATTACACATAGACCAAAATGATATAACTTTACTCTCTCAAAATAACATAGACTTCAACAAATTAAATAAAACCACCACAAATAAATTTATAGTAGAAGATCAATCACAAATTTACAATGTACTTGGCACATACATTGAAAACACTCACAAAATCAATATACCTACAAATAACAGAATACATAACCAAATCATAAATAAAATAACACAATTCAATAATTCTCAAACATTAAATTTCAACTCAACTCTGAGTAATTTCTCCAACACAAACAAATCATCTGAGCAAAGTGGTGAAAATAGCGAATTCACGAACCAGTCAGAGCTTTCTTTAAAGTTTAAAGCTTTAAAAAATAAAGTTTCTTCTGGTATCGATAAAATCCCAAACATAGTTTTAAAAAATTTAAGTGGTGTAATTATTTCGAAATATGTTATCCTATTCAATAATGCAATAAATAATTCGTATTTTCCGCATATTTGGAAAACATCGAAAACGATATTGCTAAAAAAACCTGGCAAAGATCCAACCAATCCCAGCAATTATCGACCGATAAGTTTACTGCCAAACATTAGTAAAGTATTTGAAACCTTAATAAACGATAAAATTTCAAATTATGCAAAGTCAATCAATCTTATTCCAGAAAATCAGTTTGGGTTTAGGCACAAACATGGTACTGTTAATACTATAACCAAATTAACTTCAGATATCTGCTGGTTCATAAACAAGAAATACGGCATTGGTGCCTGTCTGATTGACTTTGAAAAGGCTTTCAATTCAGTTTGGTTGGATGGATTAATCTATAAATTAATAAAATATAAGTTCCCGCCACGCTTAATTATACTGATTAAAAATATGTTATATAACAACAAATTTTTAGTATATAGCAAAAATAACGAGTCTGACAAATCATTCCTAATTGAAAACGGTCTTCAGCAAGGTATTGTTAACGCACCTATCCTTTTTACTATATATACAGCAGATCTTTTATTCTTGCTAGAACGAGTAAAAGGAAATAACTACGCCCTGGCATTCGCAGATGATATTATAATATACTCTGCGAATGACACTATAAATAGCATTCAATATAATGTACAAAAAATGTTTAATATTGTGCAGGATTATTGCAAGATATGGATATTAAAAATGAACTACAACAAATGTGAAACCATATTATTTCGTAATACGGTTGACAAAACTAGTTCAGACATTAGAAAAAATTGGAAACAATTTAAAATTAAATCGCCTATGTCAACTCTCGCAAACAAAAAACTCGTTAAATATCTCGGAGTTCAGTTACATCGAAACTTAAACTTCATAGATCATGTAAAATACTCAATAGATAAAGGCAATAAATCCTTTATGGCAGCTAAAAAACTCTTTTACAACAAAAATATTAGTAATAGAGTTAAAATAATATGCTACCAGACATTAATTAGGCCAAATCTTGTCTATGGGGTACCAATATGGTACAACATTAGTGCAAGCTTAATGGAAAAAATACGTAAATTCGAAAGAAAGTGCATAAGAGTTTGTATTAATAAACATAGAAAGCCTGAGTCCGAATACAAGCATTTTTATTCTAATAAATATTTGTACAAGGAAGCCAAAATCATGAGAATAGATAATTTTATGATAAAATTAATCAGAAGTCATTTTGATAGAGCATTAAAAACTCCAGAAAACGGTTTAATATCACATATATTTTACCACAATGAGGAGTACATTAAGAAGACCTTGCTCACGGGTTTTATAGCTCCTGAGCACTTCATCTTCTTAGACAAATATAGATACACTCAAAACCAAGATCATGTCCCTATACTATTTCATTATAGTAGACGGGCTACATGCAAAAAAATCGAGTATATCCCAGGCAATATTAACGGAGATAATTTAAGATACGAAATGTCCATACCAGAAAAAGATAAAGTTATAAATAAAGATTATTGGTGGTTAAATACATCTTAATATAATTTTTAAAAGCATTTGTGCTATTTTTAGTCAATAAGTTAGTTTATTTAAATTTAAGTTTAGGTTAAGTTAGGTTAGGTTAGTTAAGTTTTATAAAAAAAAAAAAATTATTAAACATTGGTTTTTTAAAATTTTTCAATGATGTATGAATAAGATTGTACTACAATAGTTTTGTACTTTAAAACAGAAATAATTTTTTTTATTATATATTAAATTTAACATAAAAAAATTCAAATATTTTTAAATGTTAAAAATAAAAGAGTTATACCTTGTTTGTTAACTTTGTTTTGTAGGTTAAGATATTTATATGTAAAAATTATTACAAAATAAAAGTTTATTTAAAAAAAAAAAAAAAAAAACTTCTCTTTTTTGTTTTCTGTTTTTTTTTATGTACATATATCATATCAATCGCTGTATCATGTATATACGTAGTTTGTGTATATTTTTATTAAAAAAATATTATTGATAGAAAAAGAAGAATGAAATTTCTTTTTTTTGCTTTATATCTTTTTACTTGCATTATTTACTTATTCGAAATCTTTCATATCATTAGAAAATAATTCTATAAATTGTCTTCTAAGGTACCTATGTATTTTAAAATTTCATTAGTTTAAAATACATAAAATTTTGTATCATCTGTAGGTTTTTAACTACTTAAAAAAATATAATTAAAAATTTTTGTTTATCTTATTGAAAGTTTGTTATATTATTTAATTTAGAATTCTAAAATGGAAAAAACCGGGTGGAATATTTTATGGAAAAGTATATAAATTAGCTTTAAAAATGCATATTCCACTCGGCATAAAAAACCCTTTAGGTAGAACTTTTTTAAGAATTTTTTTATAAAAATATTAAAATTAATAAAAAAGAATAAAAATTATTTTATAACAAAAAACAACAACTTTTTAAACAAAAACAATTCAAAAAACAATTTAAACAAAAACATAACAAAATAAAATTTGAAATAAAATAAATTATTAATAAACAAAACAAAATAATATTATAATAATGCACATTAAGCAATAAATAAATCCATAAATATGAAGACCACCTTCATCCAAGATGTACCAATTTGCTCGTATTCATGAAAAGAAATTATGTTAATGTATGTAATTTTATTCACTGTATTTTGTACAAGTAAAGTAAGAACTGTGATGAGAATAAATTTTTAGGGATTGAAAATAGAAAACTAATTAATAATTTTAAGTTTCTTTTTACTTTTATCCGAACTGCTTTTATCTTCATTTTTCAACAATTTTTCTTTTAACCATTTCACTTGCTTTTTTAAGAAGAGGCTAATTAATATTTCTAAAAGTGTTACCTTATGTATATAGCATTTTTCATTAGTATTAAACCAAGTAGCATATTTTGGTGATTTATTTGTAGCTTTTAAGCAACATGTTAATATATTTTTTATACCCTACACCTATAGAATAGGTAAAGGAATATATTAACTTTGGTATGGTGTGTGTAACCACCTAAAGGAAGCGAGCTAGATATGGAAAAGTATATATATTTCTGATCAGCGTGACCGCCTTAGTCGATATAGCCATGTCCGTCCGTCCGTCCGTCCGTCCGTCCGTAGGCACGATAACTCAAAAAATAATGGAGCTATCTTGATGAAATTTTAACTGTAGGTTACTAGGACTGAAAGTACGGCGGGGACTGTATAAGGGCGAAATCATCCCAAGGGTTCGGATTCTGGACCTTTTAATCGTTTCTAAGGGCTAACAAACATATATAATAAATCACGATAACTAAACAACTAATGACGCTATCTTTATAAAATTTGTGTTGTAGGGTACTGGTAATGAAACTACGGTGGTGATTGCGTACGGAGGGGAATGGACAATTGGTTCGAAAGTTATAACTTTTTGATCGAATTTAGACCAAACAAGCATAATTCCAAAACCAATGACGATAGAACCTCCAAATTTGGTATCAGAGTGTCTCTTTCTATTTCCTAAGTGTCCTTGAAATTTGGGACCAATTGGAGTAGTGGGTTGAGGACCAGCCCCACAGTTCCGAAGACCTTAAAGCATATTTTCGAAATTAATAAAGATAGTAACTTCAAACAAATTTAGAAGTTTCAAATTTGGCACATGGGTGCTCTTTACAATTTCCTGTGCGGTTCCTCAGAACATATATTTTAAAAACAGCATAACTCAAAAAATAATGCCGCTATTTTGATGAAATTTAAACTCTAGGTTACTAGTAATGAAAGTACCATGGGAATTGGTTCTGGTCGAGTTCGGACAATGAGTTCGGATTCTAGAAGCTTTTGATCGATCTGAGACCAAACGAGCATAATTACAAAGCCAAAGAATATATTTCCTATTTCCTATGTGTCTTTAAAATTTAGACTTAATTGTAGTCGTGGCTCAGATGCCTCCTAAGAAATCCCAAAATTAAAAAGCTTATCTTCGAAATTCATGAAGATAGAAACTTTAAATTTGATACACGAGGGTTCCTTCCTATTTCCGTTTTTATTTAACACTTTTATATTTTTAAAAGACTAAGAATTTTACCATAAAACATATTTAGTATAATATTTTATAAATTAAAAACCATAGGTGATATATAATTAAGACATCGTGTACAATACTTAAGCTATATTCAAAGGTACTTGCTGCATTTATGTAAAATTTATTGTTATATTTAAATGAACTATATGAAAAGTTCTAAATTTGTAATTATTATTGTAATTAGGTATATAAACTAACCATTTAAAATAATTGAAATTTTGAAAAATTTGGATTATTAAATATATTATGCTTTGATTAGCTTTTTATCACAAAATTTAATAATTAGAATTTTTTCATTTTGTAATTGAATTGGAATAAATATATTTTCATTTATTTCAAGTTTTTTTGTTTTTTAATATTTTTAAATAAATAGATTAGTAAGAATTTGTAATATTTTTTAATAGATAGTGTAATTAGAAAATGTTTTTAGTATTATAAAGTTAATTTAGTTAGCTTGTCTTACGATCAATTTAATAACAGCTTTTATGGTGTTAAAACGACTTATATGTCCTTAAATTTGAACCAAATAGGTGTAGGGTATTTCTAAGTCGGCTGACTGTTTCTTTACTTGTAATTTTTATTTTTTAAGTAAATAATGTTTTTTTTTAAATTAAATTTTATTGTTTAAAGAAAGCTAACCTTTTATGAACTGTCGAATACTTTTTTAAATAAAAATCTGCATTCTTCTGAAATTTTAAACAATGCCTGAAAAAACTACTTTTTTTGTCTGATGAGAGAGTTTGAAACTTTTCAAAAAGTACATTCCAATTTCTTGCATTTTTGTTAGAATAGCATTTAGTGCTTGAATAATTATTATTTATTTTCAAAGGTTCTCTGTTTTCTTATTAATATTTATTTCAGGCAAAAACAAGGTAGGAACCGCTCCAGTTTTTAGCCTATGGCGCAAAAATTTTTTCTCAAAATGATTTCGATACTTACATTACATTTGGATTTCCAAATTTCAAACATAGTTTTCTCTTTTGGAAAACTATGAAACCTACCATCAAAATTCCGCTTGGTTCTTTTACATATTATGCAAGAGTAACGTGACTTGCGTGAGTCTGATCTTATATCTTGAAACATTCTAATATATGTATGTACATGCAATAAAATAGATATTAGTTGTAGAAAAGTAAGATACTTAAAAACTAGTAAGTTTAAAATTTTAAAATGTTTTTTTAATACTATTTCCCCACGGGGAATCGAAACAAGTATAATTAGAGCAAAAAATTTATAATTATAATGCATTTACTGTGATCTAACTAACTAGGTGCACTAACTAACTTTTTTAAAAAAAAAATCAATTCGCAGAAAATTAATAAATTATTACTTTAATCAAAAAAAATAAATTTTTTGTTTTTTTTACAGAGCATAATTATGTATATTCTTTACGTAGATACATAAGGTATGTTTAAAAATATAAAATATTTTTAATGCAACGTTTTTTGTTTCTATTTATTATGTACCTGTGTTCTTTGATATAACATTGTCAACTATTCGTATAATTTACTTTAAATAGGTCTTGAATTTGTGCCAACGTAATTTTATTTTGGAGGAAAACAAAAGTTCATATTTCGACAAAAATATATTTATACAACAACAAAAAGTTTGTGTACTTACATGATAATGATCTTAATATTGCTAAATATTTCAGATTAAAATTTGTTATCACCACTTTTATTATTTTAATTAAGGAAAAAAATTTAAAAAGCACTTGACTTTGAAGTCTGTAGAAATACTCGTTTTAATAAAATTTATCAAAGTAAAAATAAAACAAGTAAATCAACAGTCAGTCGGTGCAACCGACTTAGAAATACCCTACACTTATTTGGTTCAAATTTAATGGGAGGTCCATAAGTCATTTAAATACCATAAAAGCTGTTATTAGTTTGATCGTAAGACATAGCTAACCAAATTAACTTTATAATACTAGAAACATTTTCTAATTACTTTATCTATTCAAAAATATTACAATTTCTTACTAATTTATCTATTTATTTTAATTTCTTACTAATATATTTATTTCAATTCAATTACAAAAGTGAAAATATTTGAATTATTAAATTTTGTGATAAAAAGCTAATCAAAGCATATTATATTTAATAATTTAAATGTGTCAAAATTGCAATTGTTTTAAATGGTTAGTTTATATACCTAATAGAAAAGCTTATAAACGGAAAATATGTAATAAATGTATTTCTAAAATACAATTACAATTTTAGACCTTTTCATATAATTCATTTAAATATAAAAACAAGTAAAGAAACAGTCAGTCGGTGCAACCGACTTAGAAATACCCTACACCTATTTGGTTCAAATTTAATGGGAGGTCCATAAGTCGTTTTAACACCATAAGAGCTGTTATTAATTTGATCGTAAGAAGACAAAGCTAACCAAATTAACTTTATAATACTAAAAACATTTTCTAATTACACTATCTATTAAAAAATATTACAAATTCTTACTAATTTATCTATTTAAAAATATTAAAACAAAAAAACTTGAAATAAATGAAAATATAAATATATTTAATCCAATTCTATATCTAAATTACTAAATGAAAAAATTTGAATTATTAAATTTTGTGATAAAAAGCTAATATATTTAATAATTAAAATTTTTCAAAATTGCAATTATTTTAAATGGCTTGTTTATGTACCTATTAGAAAAGCTTATAAACGCAAAATATGCAATAAATGTATTTCTAAAATACATATACAAATTTAGACCTTTTCATATAATTCATTTAAATATAAAAATAAATTTTACATAAATGCAGCAAGTACCTTTGAACATAGCTGAACCACTACAATTAAGTCAAAATTTCGGAGACACATAGGAAATAGGAAATATATTCTTTAGCTTCGAAATTAAACTCGACCAGAACCAATTCCCATAGTACTTTCATTACTAGTAGCCTAGAGTTTAAATTTCATCAAAATAGCGGCATTATTTTTTGAGTTATGGTGTTTTAAGATATATGTTTGTTAGCCCTTGAGCTTTTCAAGGGTTTCAGAACTCGAAACAATGGTACGATTTCGCCCATATGCAGTCCCCGTCATACTTTCAATACAAGTTAACTCTTGTACACTATTGGAACGTGTTATCTTAATTTTAAGTTACTAGTTTTATTAATTTCGATTGTAAGTTTTACACATTGGTGGGTCTAAGAGAGGTACTGAACCACCACTCCAATTGATCCAAAATTAGAGGGACACGCAGGAAATAGTAAAGAACACCCATGTTCCAAATTTGAAGCTTCTACTTTTGTTTCAAGTTATTATCTTTATTAATTTCGAAAATATGCTTTAAGGTCCTCGGAACTGAGTGGCTGGTCCCCACCCATTACTCCAATTGGGCTCAAACTTCAAGGAGACTAAGGAAATCGAAAGCGACACTCTGATACAAAATTTGGAGGTTCTATCTTCATTGGTTACGGAATGATGCTAGTTTGGCCTAAATTCGATCAAAAAGTTCTAAGTTCCGGACCCATTGTCCAATCCTCACCGTGCGCAATTGCCGCCGTAGTTTCATTACCAATAACCTACAGCACAAATTTCATGAAGATAGCGTCATTTGTTGTTGAGTTATCGTGATTTTTTACATATGTTCGTTAGCCCTGTAACCGATTCAAAGGTCCAGAATCCGAACCCTTGGGCTGATTTCGCCCTTATACAGTCCGCGCTGTACTTATAGTACTAGTTAACCCTTGTACACAATTTAAACGGTCTATCTTAATTTTAAGTAACTATTTTTAGTAATTTCGATTATAAGCCTTTTAAACTTGGGATGGCTGAGAGGGGTACTAAACCACCACTCCAATTGATCCCAAATTAGGGGAACACGTAAGAGATAGTAAAGAACACAATTTGAACGGTCTATCTTAATTTTAAGTAACTATTTTTAGTAATTTCGATTATAAGCCTTTTAAACTTGGGATGGCTGAGAGGGGTACTGAACCACCACTCCAATTGATCCCAAATTAGGGGAACACGCAAGAGATAGTAAAGAACACCCTTGTGGCAAATTGGAAGCTTCTACATTTTTTCAAGTTGTTATCTTTATTAATTTTAAAGATATGCTTAAAGGTCTTCGGAAATGTGTGGCTGGTCCCCGACCCACTACTCCAATGGGGCCCAAATTCCCAAGACACTTAGGAAATAGGAAGGGACACCCTGATACTAAATTTGGAGGTTCTATCTTCATTGGTTTCGGAATTATGCTCGTTTGGCCTAAATTCGATCAAAAAGTTCTAGGTTCCGAACCAATGGTCCAATCCCGACCTTACGCAATCCCCGAAGTAGTTTCATTACTAGTAATCTACAGCACAAATTTGATGAAGATAGCGTCATTAGTTGTTGAGTTATCGTGATTTTTTATATATGTTCGTTAGCCCTTCGATCGATTAAAAGGTCCAGAATCCGAACCCATTGGTCGATTTCGCCCATATGCAATCCCCGCCGTACTTTCAGTCCTAGTAATCTACAGTTACAATTTCATCAAGATAGCTCAATTATTTTTTGAGTTATCGTGCCTACGGACTGACGGACAGACATGGCTATATCGACTAAGGCGGTCATGCTGATCACAAATATATATACTTTTCCATATCTAGCTCGCTTCCTTTAGGTGGTTACAAACACCATACCAAAGTTAATATACCCCTTTACCTATTCTATAGGTGTAGGGTATAAAAAAATAAAGGGCACGCTTTTAAAAAAGTTCAGAAGTAGAATATGTACATCAGTGCTGTCGTTTGTACTCCGATCGGAGTATTTTAGTACATTTTGATAATACAAACTCCGCAATTACTCTTTTGGGCAAAATACTCCGATTTGTGTTAAAGGAATACAAAATACTCCCTTTTTTATTTAAAAGCAAAAAACATTTTTTTTTCCAAATTCTGCCCAAGTAATGCAACCTGATAATATTCTATTATAATATTATCAGTTATTTTATTACAATATTAACTAATATATTAAAATGAAAACTTTATTATATCTAGTACAAATTATAACATTTTCAAAACTCAAACCTATTTACATATTGAACACAGCATTTTTATACCCTACACCTATAGTATCCTACACCTTTGGTATGGTGTTTGTAACCACCTAAAGGAAGCGAGCTAGATATGGAAAAGTATATATATTTGTGATCAGCGTGACCTCCTGAGTCGATATAGCCATGTCCATCCGTCCGTCCGTCCGTAGGCACGATAACTCAAAAAATAATGAAGCTATCTTGATGAAATTTTAACTGTAGGTTACTAGGACTGAAAGTACTGCGGGGATTGCCAATGGGCGAAATCGGCCTATTGGTTCGGATACTGGACCTTTTAATCGGTCCAAGGGCTAACGAACATATATAAAAAATCATGATAACTCAACAACTAATGAATCTACCTTCATGAAATTTGTGCAGCAAGTTACTAGTAATGAGACTAAGGCGGGGATTGCGTACGATCGAGATTGAACCATGGGTTCGGAACCTAGAACTTTTTGATCGAATTTAGGCCAAACTGGCGTAATTCCGAAACCAATGAAAACAGAACCTCCAAATTTGGTATCAGGGTCTCCCTTCCTATTTCCTTAGTGTCCTTGTATTTTGGGCCCCAATGGAGTAGTGGGTCGGGGACCAGCCACACATTTCTGAATACCTTAAAGCATATTTTTAAAATTAATAAAGATATCAACTTGAAAACATGTAGAAGCTTCAAATTTGGCACAATAACTAATGACGCTATCTTTATCAAATTTGTGTTGTAGGGTACTGGTAATGAAACTACGGCGGGGATTGCGTACTAGAGATCTGCACAAATATATTCCTTTATTAAAATTATCGAATATATTCAAATACTGTATTCTAATTCAATACATTCGTTCTCAAAGCTTTAAATATGGTATATTCTCAAACTACAACTTAACTATATTTAATCTATTCGTTTTATTTCAAATAACAAATTGAAAAGCTTTTTTTTTCATAAATACTTGATGTCTTGAAAATCAAATTTCAATTCTTCCAAATCTTTTAAAATACACCAAGTATACCGAGTACTCTAAATATAATGACAAAGAAAAAAAGAAAACAAAAGGAAGATAAAAAAACAAACAAAGCAGTGACAAAACAAACAAAGCTACATATTACTCATCGATATAATACATACTGGTTATACGTACTGCATATTAAAATTGTTTTTATTATATTTGGTGTACTCGGTATATTAAAACAAATACTATAAATATTTTTATTATATTTGGTGTACTCAGTATATAAATACAAATATAATAAATATTCTATTTTCGTGTACACATAATAAATCAAATACATATTCATTCTATTCTATAATAATTTTGTATTTCATTTACTCTATTCTATAATCATTTGTAATGAATGCATTTGCTTTGAAAGCTTTCAAAACGGAATATGAAAAGTTTTACTTATTATAGAATGATTTGAAAGCGCTTTTGAATACAATTGTGCAGATGTCTATTGCGTACGATCGAGATTGAACCATGGGTTCGGAACCTAGAACTTTTTGTTCGAATTTAGGCCAAACTGGCGTAATTCCGAAACCAATGAAGACAGAACCTCCAAATTTGTTATCAGGGTGTATCTTCCTATTTCCTATGTGTCCCCGAAATTTAGAATTAATTGTAGTCGTGGCTCAGATGCCTCCTAAGAAATCCCAAAATTAAAAAGCTTATCTTCGAAATTCATGAAGATAGAAACTTTAAATTTGATGCACGAGGATTCTTTCCTATTTCCGTTTTTATTTAACACTTTTATATTTTTAAAAGGTTAAGAATTTACCATAAAACATATTTAGTATAATATTTTATAAATTAAAACCATACTTGATATATAATTAAGACATCGTGTACAATACTTAAGCTATATTCAAAGGTACTTGCTGCATCTATGTAAAATTTAATGTTATATTTAAATGAACTATATGAAAAGTTCTAAATTTGTAATTATATTTTAGAAATACATTTATTGTATATTTTGCGTTTATAAGGTTTTCTAATAGGTACATAAACTATCAATTTAAAATAATTGCAATTTTGAAAAATTTTAATTATTAAATATATTATGCTTGGATTAGCTTTTTATCACAAAATTTAATAATTCAAATTTTTTCACTTTAGTAATTGAATTTAAATAAATATATTTTTGTTTATTTCAATTTTTTTTGTTTTTTAATATTTTTAAATAGATAAATTAGTAAGAATTTTTTAAATAAATTAGAAAAGTAATTAGAAAATGTTTTTTTTAGTATTATAAAGTTAATTTGGTTAGCTATGTCTTACGATCAAACTAATAACAGCTTTTATGTTTTTAAAATGACTTATGGACTTCCCATTAAATTTGAATCAAATAGGTGTAGGGTATTTCTAAGTCGGTTGCACCGACTGACTGTTTCTTTACTGGTTTTATGTTACGCAGTTAGAAACAATAAAACAATAATTAATAAATTTTTAAAATAAATTAAAATGAATTATGGGATTTTTATTTTATTTTAAATAGATTTTATTTTATGTTGCTTTTGTTGTTTTTATGTTTTTTTAATTTTTATGTTAAATGAAATGTTATGCGAATGTGAATAATTGTGAAATGAATAAAGAAATCTTAATTATAAGTAAAAAATAAAAAATGCTTGTGTTTGTTTCTAATAATTTGGTTATAAGAACTTGCGCGTAGAAATTTTGAACAGAAAAATATATAAGTATTTACATTTTTCTATATAAAATGTAGCGTACTCCTTTTTTGTGTGAAAAGCTCCGTTTTAAATTCTGAAGTACTACTTTTGAAAATTTTAAAACGACAGCACTGATTTACTTACCTAAATAAATTGTTTAGAAAAAGAATCATCCAAATCGTCCAAATTGTATAAAGAAATATATAAATACAAAATACATAAATGTGCATACATACATCGACTAACATACAAATAAAAAAACAACAATAAAAATGTCAAATATAAATTTTTTAAAAATAAATCGTCCAACTTGATAAGGAAATATAAACAATTGTACATATGTACATCGATTGACAAACAAACAAAATAAAAATAAAGCAAAGAAATAATCTCAATTTGATTTTACTATGTATACCAAAAATACGGTCATCTTTTTACGATAATGATTTCAAATATCGTATTGGGGTGATTTCAAATCAACAAAATTGACTAAAATTTTTTGTTCTAGATGAATGAATACTCAATGTATATGATTTCTTTATAATAGTATGGAAAAAACGAACCCATCAATAGATATTGCACTGCTTTCAACAAAATTTGTCATCCTTCATCTATCTCCAAACTACTTTTAGGCATACTTTACAAAAAAAAATTTTTAATTTAATGACCTCAGACAATTAGTTCTTATCGAAGCAAAATTTTGTTTTTTTTCGTATATAGTTGGCAATAAACCTTGGTTTATAAGTTTTAATTTAAATTTATTAGTTCCGTTGTTAGGAAAAGACAAGACTGAACTTTTAGTTCCAATAATTGGTTATATTATATTATTATTTTGTTAAGTCAGCAAAAATCATACTGTGGGAAGCTTTCAATTAAAGATCTAATTTAGTTAATTCTTGAATTACTTTAAGTAAAACATGTTTCAATTTTGGTCAGTAAATTCCAATTAGAATTTTCTCAAAAAAACATTTGCTGAAATTAATGTTCCACCAATAAAAAATTTATTATATTTAATATTGGTGGAACATTACACCTTTATATTTTGTGGATGAGAACATTCTAATTAGAATTTTCACATTTTAACAAAATATTCTAATTTAAAATAAATAAAATTATATATAAAAAATTATTTTTAGACCTTAATATTTTATGGGAACATAATCTGCCTACAGTGCTGCTCGCTAAGGTTATTGGCAACAATACGTATGTGATAGAAGTAGATTTCAAAGACGAATTCAAACTACTAAATCATTCTACAGTAAATGCACTACAGCTAAAAATCCTGAAAAGGAGTAATTGCTGCATGTGTGTAAAATTTTATTGAATTGGATAAAAAGTTTTAAATATGTAATTTTGTAATTGCATTTTACGAATCCATTTATTTGAAGTTTATTTGTTGTTTAATAATTTTAAATAGATAAATTAGTAAGAATTTTTCATATTTTTGAATTGCTAAAATATTTAGGAAATGGTTTTAGTATTATAAAGTTAATTTCGTTAGCTATGTCTTACGATCAAACTAACAAAAGCTTTTATGGTCTTAAAAAGACTTATGAACTTCCCATTACATTTAAACCAAATAGGTTTAGGGTATTTCTAAGTCGGTTGCACCGACTGACGTTTCTTTACTTTTTTTACTAATTTCATTGATATGCTTTAAGGTCTTTGGAACTGTGTGGATGGTCCCCGACCCACTACTCCAGTTGGTCCTTAATTTCAAAGACTATAAGGACATAGGAATAGGCACACTGATACCAAATTTAAGAGGTTCTATCTTCATTGGTTTCGGAATTACGCTTGTTTGGCCTAAATTCGATCAGAAATGACGTCGCCTGTACGTAATCCGCGCCGTAGTCTCATTATTAGTAACCTACAACACAAATTTCATGAAGGTAGCGCCATTAGTTGTTGAGTTATCCTGACTTTTTTTTAATGTTGGTTAGTCCTTAGAACGATTAAAAGGTCCAGAATCCGAACCCATTGGCCAATTTTGCCCATACGCAGTCCTCACCGTACTTTAGGTACTAGTAATGTACAGTTAAAATTTCATCAAGATAGCTCTATTAGTTTTAGAGTTATCGTGCCTACGGATGGACGGGCATAGCTATATTGATTCAGGAGGTCACGCTGATCACAAATATATATACTTTTCATATCTAATAAAGGAATCAAACTAGATATAGATAATAGTTATTCTTGTCGTTGTCGTTATCGTTGTGCATGGCCAGGAAATCTATATCAACGACAACGCAATGACAATTTGGTTTTGTATTGTATTGTAATAGCTGGTGTCGTTATCATTGTGTAAATCATTCAACAAAAATAGACGATGTTAACAGTTGTTGTATTCACATCGTTTTTTCTCTTTCCCACTTCTACAAAAAAATTTTAAAACAAAAAAAAATGAGGAAGTGGGAAAGAGCAAAAACGATGTGAATTCAACAACTGTTAACATCGTCTAAATGGACCCATAGAATTACTAGTACTAGAATGGCAATAGAGAAAAAATTTTCTGACAAATTTCAAAATTTAGTACGTGTACCGTTTGTGTGTATTTACTAGTTTCTCCGCGATTCATTTCATTTTGAAAGTGAAATATAAAAGAAACTTTTAAGTACGATTTAAGTAAGATTTCAAAGTTAAAAGTAAATGAAAACAAATTAGAAAATATTATATTCAAAAAATTTGTGTGGTGTTGTGCTTTTTGAAGTTTTTTAAAAAAATATTAAATTAAATAAAGGATTTAATTAAATAAAGAGTGGAAGAAAGTGTTGTTTAAAGAATTTTTTTTTATTTTTTGCGGTTTTACAAATTTCAGCCGATTTTTTTAAATTATTTTAAAGGTATTTTCCTTTTGGTTCCTGCTTTCCATTTTTCGTTATTATTAAGTGACCGTTCTGTAAATTTACCAAAACATTGTCTATTTTTGAACAGAATCAATTTGAAAATCATATTGTAATGCTAAAATTTTTAAATAATAAGTAAAGTTTTGATTGAATAAAAAAAGGGTAAAGAAAAAATCTTTTAATTCTTTATTCGGAAACGTTAAGTTATTTGAAACAGAAATCAAAACCCTCCTTCAAAAAATTATGATTTGTTTTTGATTTACTTATTTTCATTTCCACGATGAATAAATACCTTAAGATAAATCAAAATATATTTTTAAAAATAATTGACTGCAATTTCTTCTAATATTATTCAAATTTTTTTCTTGATATTTTGTTCAATTATATATTTAATATTAAAAAGTAAATATTTAAAATAAAAGTAAATTAAACCAAATAGTAAATATTTTTATTCGAAATAACTTACAATATACAAACTGCCCAATCCAAATGTATTTCTATGTAACAATGTAAACAAACTGCCTGTTAAAAATTCAAAAACTAATGAGAAACTGCCTGTTAAACATTCTCATTTACTCAAATTTATGGAATGACAGATGAAGTAGCCGTATCATTTATATACGCATACTAAATTGCATATGCACTTTTTTGTCTGAATACCTTAGGATAGGAAATCACATTAGAAGAAAAGAGTCGGGAATATTCTTTTGCCAGTCTAGTACTAGTATTTCTATGGTAAATAGTGAGATAAAAATCGTACCAAATGTAAGTAATTTTAATAAAATTGTAAGAAAAAGTACTTTTTTCTTTAAAAAAAAAAATTGACAGTCCGTGAAGGGAGTCTATGGAAAAGTCAATTGTGTTGTGTCAAACCAAATAAGTTTTAATAAAAAACTTGTTTAAAGTTTATCAAAATATTATTTAGTACTCGATCAAATTTTGGGAATATACTTTTTTTTAATAAATTTATTCAATTATACATTCAGTTTTTTTTTTAATTATTATTATTTCAATTGCAATGTAATTCCCTTGCTAAAAATTTAAAAATATCAATAAAATTAAAACTAAAACACTCTTTGGATATTAAAAATATTAAGTAATGCTTCAAACAAAAACAAAAGTTGAAGGACATGTCAAAATTAAACTAGAGATATGCTATTTTAATATTTATTAAAATGATAGGAAGTTTTAAGTGATAAACAGAATGAATATGTTTTAATGTGTTTTAAAATAAAAGTAATTTAATAAATGAATGAATGTGACCTCAATTTAAATGTCAATAATATTTTGAAAAATTGCTAAATATTCATAACAAAAACTACAAAATTAAATGATTCGCAATCTTTATGTTGAACTAGACGAAAGTTTGGAAATGATAATTATGGTATAAGTATTTAATGACCATATGAGTAATAATGAAATAAGTTATTTGAGAACAAAAAAAACGATATATTCATAACTGCGTTTGATGTCTTTGGTGTATCTGAAGATTTTTAGAAAATAAGGTATTTTAATTCAACCATGCTGATAATTTCATTTCGGCGTTTTAAATTATAACGGTCGGCTTTACACAATACAACTACTCTAACTAAAATTGCCAACTATATACGATTAAATTTATTATGTCATCAGTTAAAAAAGTCTATAAAAAATTGATTAACTTAACATATCTAGTTATAAAAAATAATTTAATTTTAGATTTGAAAAAATTTACCATATCCTAAGTTTGTACAATATTCTGTGATGTGGAGCAACTCCAGAAACGTGAAATGCAACAACCCACTAATACTTCAGCGTCAGTATCTGATATTTATGGAATCGATGAGATAGATTTCCTACTGGACGAATTACGTGATTTAGAGCCGGCCTGCTGTCAGTTGGACGATGTTCAAGATTTTGAAATAGCTGGTAGTAGAGCCGGAGAGTTTTCAATAACTCTAGATTCACCTATAGGAACTTGCACCTCGTGGGATTCGCATGCACAATATAAATACAAATGCAATGAAAATCAAAATGCGTGGGGAGTTACTTTACACTGTGATGGTTCACATTTAAAAACATCTACTGGAATTGTTCGATTTCTTTTAGTGGTAAATATATATTTCGTTTTGTCATTTTCATATTCTGAAACTGCCAGCAAAACTTTTATTCAGATAGTAGTTATTTCAGACTTGAATTAAAACTAATTAAATTCTGTTCATAATGAACAATTTTCATCTGCAACTTAACTGCTTTAAATAATTATGAACAAAATTACAAAACCCAAACCACACCAACTTATATAGAAAACAAGCGTTTTTGTTAATGTAAATCTTAATATTTATTTTATAGATGAGCTAAATAATTAAATTTTGAATAATTTATACGAGTATTTAATTAAGTAATCTGTTTCTGCTATACATTATTTAGTTTTACAAATTGTATTATATCAGACACTTAGTTTAATACAAACTTCAGTTGTATATTCATTTAGAGAACTATAAATAACTGATTAGGTCATCATTTACAGATGTTTCCAAATTTTAAATGATAAAAAACATTAGTTTGTATTATTAAATATATGTATTAAAAAAACAACCAGCTAGAAATATTAAGCAATTTAAGTAAATGCATATGTAAAAGCAATTAGAATTTTACTAAGTACTTGGTTAAGAATAAAAGAAAAAGAAATATATAAAAATTACTTAAACTAAACAATGCGAGGATCATGATCAACTCGCAATGTAAAAGAAGCATGCACATCTCACACAAAGAGCAAAGACTTATGAGGATAAAAAAGATACAAAGAAAAAAGATTCTAGAAACGCTATGTGTATTTTGTGTGAGGACCTCTCACTTTCTGACAAAATATGGAGAAGTTCTCGAATTTTTTTGATAATGGTCAGACTGAGTTCTTTTTTTTAAATTAGTTTGGTACTCAATCGACGGAAGAAGAATGGAGTAAGAGGATTGCAAAGTTTATTGATTATAATAATTCATCACTGAAAAATCATAGATATCATTCGTACTTCTTTGTAAAATGCGTTTCGATTTCTTTTAATGAAAGTAAATTATCCGGCTTTCTAAATTGCGAATTAAACATTAGTTCGGTTATCTGTACTAGTTTAACTCGAAGCGAATGAAAAGAGTAGAATAAGATATCATTGCTTTTTAATTAATCTCTGGTTTTGTTTTACTATAATTTGAAGATTTGAAATCATCTTAGTAATATCAATATTTGGAAGAAATTTGGTGTAGTTACTTAATACCGTAAAACTCAGATAAAATACCTAAATGTTAATTTTTTTTAAACTAAATTTTTTTTTGACTTCTGGGTTAAAACCGAATTTGGCAGAACGCAATTTGCGTCCAAATTTGTTTGCAGCTCCTAGAATATAGTCAAGGTGATTATAATTTTTGGTATAAAAGACACTTGAAGTTGTATGGCAGCTATAATTCCAGCGCAACCTACAAAACAAAATTTTAAGTGTTTACAATTTATAGTTCTGATACCTTCAGCCTCATCACTTTCCAATATTCCAGCTCTTGTGCCTTTTCAAAAATCTTCGGCCGGACTTCGTGTTGTAATAATGCACAATTTGCATTATTCTGTCTAAGTTCCCTACCTGGTTTTCCTCTATTTAGGCAGTTCCCTGCCATGTATATTCGAAGAGAAGTATATATAGTTCTTCTCTTTATCTTATTTCAAATTAGATAGAACCCGATATTACCAAATAGTAATGGAGTTGGATTTGAGTCAGTGTCTTAATATATCTCTTCATTTTGATGACAAACTAGCATGCTTTGCTATCATTGGTCTTATAATACACGTACATCACATCATTATTTTCGTATCAACACCATGTTTTGCTGGGTGGCCTGATGTCGTGTGGCTGAAGGGAGTTCATATTAATAAGAAGTTTATCTTTATAATGAAGACGACGTATTGGATCAGCCCAACAACATGTTTTATCGACTGAATTTCTGCAGCCTCGTATGGCTTTTATCTCTTTTTCTTTATTTTCGCTGACATGTTTGCTTCATCAGAGCTTCTCATCGAGACATATACCTAGGTATTTGTCGTTGACAGAGAACTTCAATGGGGCATTACCTACTTCCGTTACTTGCGGGTTAGCTACTAGAGATCTGCACAAATATATTCGATATTAAAATTATCGAATATATTCAAATACTGTATTCTAATTCTATACATTCGTTCTAAAAGCTTTAAATATGGTATATACTCAAACTACAACTTAACTATATTTATTCTATTCGTTTTATTTCGAATAAGAAATTGAAAAGCTTTTTTTTCATAAATACTTTGATGTCTTGAAAATCAAATTTCAATTCTTCTAAATCTTTTAAAATACACCAAGTATACCGAGTACTCTACATATAACGAAAAAGATAACAAAAAGAAGATAAAAAAACAAACAAAGCAGTGACAAAACAAACAAAGCTACATATTACTCATTGATATAATACATACTGGTTATACGTACTACATATTACAATTTTTTTTATTATATTTGGTGTACTCGGTATATAAATACAAATACTATAAGTATTCTATTTTCGTGTACAAAAATAAATCAAATACATATTCATTCTATTCTACAATAATTTTGTATTTCATTTACTCTATTCTATAATCATTTTGTAATGAAAGCATTTGGTTTGAAAGCTTTCAAAAGCGAATATAAAAAGTTTTACTTATTATAGAATGTTTTGAAAGCGCTTTTGAATACAATTGTGCAAATGTCTATTAGCTACATCCCTTTTCCTATAAAAGAACCATATCTCTCTCTTACTCGAATTCAGATTTTGGCTGACTATCCACATTGTGGCTTTGTCGATTGGTATCTGTATTTTGGGACTTATTCTACTTGTTTCCTTTTCAGTAACAAGTATCCCAACATCGTCTGCGTAGCATACGATCTTATAGTTTTCCACTACCAAGTTTTGTAGTAGGTAATCGATTACTAGCAGCCACAACAATGGTGATAGTATTCCCCCTGCCAGGTGCCACTTGCTACTGTCTTATTCTTTTTGCTGAGCCGTAGATAGATGTTATCACTCTGTTTCCTAGCATTGATTATGTCCATTGTAGGAGTGTTCTGTCGATATACATCTTCCTCTAAGGTTATATTGATTTTCACATTATTGGCGTATACTCCCTTTATGTCAATAAACCATCCGAGGGTTACCTTCCCTTTACTAAAACCCTATCGTTGGTACGGCTTCATGAAACATTTGCCCAACTGGGTTTAAAGTGCTATTGTGATTTCCAACACAACCTAAAAACGGTTGCCATTAATAACTTTGTTGTGATTCTCTATTATGATTAACAACCTAATTATCTGTCAAAATTACACAACCTATTTTTTAAGTTGAGTTGTGTTAAAATATAGTTATTGTCAATGAAAACACTTTACAATTATGTAGTTTGAGACAATTTAAAAGTAATAATACGTTCAGACCAGTTGCCTGTAAGTTAAATATATAAGAGTAGGTACTTAATTTTAGAATTTTAAAAGAGAAAAAGTAGCTAATAAAAATTTTTTTCTTTGTTACTTAGTACGGTTTTTTTTTTTAAAGTGAGTAAAATAGTTTTATCAATAAAAATTTTTGAAAAAGGTGAGTTATATACCTATGAATATATTTTAAATAAAATTAAAAATTATTGTTAAAATATTTTTATTTAATTTTTATATTTAGTAATAAAATAAAAGTTACCAATTCAAAAGAGTTTGAAAAATTAACTTCATTCATTCACAATAAAAAAATTTGGTTGTGTTCTTTATTAGGTTGTGTGTATTATAAACAGCTCAACTAAAAAGTGTTAATCACAATAGCACCATTAAACTCTTTGAAAACTATTTGTGGAAACCCATTCAATGTGGCTACTCTGCCGAGTCTTGGAAACTTTATTTTGTCAACATAATATAAGAAAGGGGCTCGTGGTGATGTCAATTGCTAAACTTTCATTGATTGAATTAATAATTAATTGAAAAAATAATTTGACCCCCTTTCGCACTTCTTGACCATTGTCAACAA
The DNA here is from genome assembly GCA_963082915.1 of Dolichopus griseipennis. Classification (NCBI taxonomy): domain Eukaryota; kingdom Metazoa; phylum Arthropoda; class Insecta; order Diptera; family Dolichopodidae; genus Dolichopus; species Dolichopus griseipennis. The sequence continues at coordinate 47,642,786 of OY720444.1, read as the reverse complement.
TTTATACCATCAGAACAGCATGGCCTTCAAAAGGGTAGGTCTACAGTTATTCAACAGCATTTGTTTCTGATACATTAAAAACCATGGAAACCAAAAACAAATGGTCGTGGTATTTACTAAGACTTTCGACCTATTATTCCCTTATAAAATTGTCCTTGAAAAGCATATAGCGAAAGGTTTTTTAAGTCATAGCCTAAAATGGCTATCATCTTATCTATCATACAGGTCTTACCAAGTCCTTTTTAGATCTGTAATTTCAGTAACTTACGTCAGCAGCTCAGGAGTCCCAAAAACAAGCCATCTAGCTTTGCTGATGATTCCAAAATCTACACAACTATAACCTCACTCCGTGATTGTGAGTTTTTGCAATATATCAATTAATTTGGCTCATGGTGCAGGAACAATAATATCGTATTTAATGTTGGCAAATTCCAAATTATGAGATTTTCAAGGTTACGAGCTGACTCAACTATCAAATACGATTACAATATAAACGATCAACGCATAAAAATCGTGCTAGATTTTAGATCACAAAATAGAGATCGTGCTTCTGATTTGGGACTGATTTTTGATAGTCGGTTAAATTAAGAATCACTTTCTTTAGCTGCTTATCCACTACTGGATGTCTGCGATCACATTTCTGAAGCTCTCTCTATCTTGTGCTGCGTGCATTAATTCTCCCACCGTTTGGAGGCCGGTCCATTGCCTGATGTTTCTAAGCCACGACATTTGCTTTCTGCCGACACGTCTTCTGCCTTCAATTTTACCTTGCAGAATCAGTTGTAGAATATAATATTTGTCATTGCGCATTATATGACCTAGATAAGATGTTTTCCTACGCTTGATTGTTAATAACAACTCACGGTCTCTGTTTATTCTACTTAGAACCTCACTATTGCTCACTCGATCTATCCATGATATTTTCAATATTCTACGGTATATCCACATTTCAAATGCTTCAAGCTTATTGATGGTCGTTATTTTTAGAGTCCACGCTACCATACCATAGAGGAGTATGGACCTCAAACCGGATTTTTGTTTCGAGATTGATATCACGGTTGCATAAAACTTTTTTATATTTTACAAAACTGCTACGAGCATATTCAATTCGGCATTTTATTTCCATATCTGAGTTCCAGTTTTCATTTAGCCAACATCCTAGATATTTAAAACTTGAAACTCGTTCAATTATGGTGCCATTTATGGTTAATGTTGCGTTGTTGAATGTGTTGGTTCTAGAAATAACCATAAACTTGGTTTTAGCGATATTAATATTTAAGCCGAAAAGTCTGCTGCGGTCGCTTACTGAATTTATAAGTTCTTGAAGTTCAGTTATATTATCGGTAATTAATGTTGAATCATCTGCGTATCGTATGTTGTTGATATTAACCCCATTTACTTTTACTCCAATATTTGTGTTATGTACTGTTTCCTCAAATATAGCCTCGGAGTACAAATTAAAAAGTAAGGGTGACAATACACAGCCTTGCCGTACTCCTCTTCTAATTTCAACGTCTTTTGTAATGAAGTTTTCTGAAACTACATAGGCTTCCAATACAAGTTCTTGATACACTGAATTTCTTTTTGATCTATATTAATTTTACTCAAAACCTCCATAAGTTTATTATGTTGAACGCGGTCAAAAGCTTTTTCATAGTCTATGAAACAGAGAAAAATATCCTTATGAACGTCTCGGCAGTTTTGAACCAAAACTTGGAGGCCGAAGAGAGCTTCTCGAGTACCAAGACCTGCTCTAAAGCCGAATTGTGTATTACTAATTGTACTTTCACATTTCTTGTAGATTCGGAAGTGAATAATTTTTAAAAAGATCTTTAATGCATGGCTCATTAAGCTTATAAGTCGATGGTCACTACACTTTTTTGCATTTACTTTTTTAGGTAGCGTAATAAATGTTGATTTAAGCCATTCTTCTGGGTATATTCCCGTATCATAGATTTGGTTAAAAATTCTTTCTAAGATGGTTAAATTGTCATCATCAATTAATTTAAGAATTTCTGCGGGTAATTCATCAGGGCCAGTAGCTTTATTATTTTTTGCTGTTGTAATAGCTTTCCTGGGCCCCTACCATGTAAAAAATGCGCATCGCAAAAATGTGCGCATTTGATTTGCGATGCGTAAATTAATTGGTACCATGTAACAAAAACGCATCGAAAAACTGTGCTGCCATTGAAAATATTTAAAATTGCCACTTTGACATTTGTTTTTCCTTCTAAAATTTTTAAAATTGACATTTAGACATTTGTTTTTGTTTGTAAAATCGTAAATTTGTAAACAAGTGAAATAAAATTTTCTTTAAATATAAAATAAAACATAATTTTAAATAAAAAGAAAAGTTAAATAAAAAAAAATGGATTCCATAGAAAAATCGAAATTGCGATGGCTTGGTTGTTAGCTTAGACCTACAAAATAAATGTAAATAGTAATATATTACTGCACAAAAAAAATTAAAGATTGTTGTTTATATCACAATGAACAAAAAAATTTTTGCCTTAAAATATTTTTGTTAGTTTGAAACAAAGTATACCTAGTTAAAGTAATTTGTGCTTAAACATAGAACTTTAATTATCATAAATTCTATAAATGACATATCGTCGGGTTACCGCCATAGAAACGAAACTGCTTTTTTTCGCTTTTTTGACTTATTAATGCAAAAATATAGAAAATAATGAGGTCTATATTATGCCAAAGACACGAATCTCTTAATCTTATTTATTGCTTTGTAATTCAATTTCCTTATTTTCATAAACTAACGAAAAATCATTTATTTCATATTTTCTTGGTGCCAAAGTCGCGAAAATTAAGTTCTACTATATTTCAGTTTCGTGACTTTGGCGGTAACCCGATGATATATTATATGAATATACTTACATGTTTATTAAAAACTACTAACTAATTGTTAAAAACTAAAAAATTACACCTCCTTCGCATACAAATTATCAAGCGAATGAAAAAAGTAAAATAAACGTCAAAAATGTTCGCAAGTAGCACACCATGGTACCAAAGTTGCTACTTACGAATGCGCAAATTTCCTATATGCGCTCTACATGGTGTCATTTTTTCTCATGCTACTTACGTTTAGCGTAAGTAGCAATACATGGTAGCCTACCTGATCTCATCTTTTGTTATCGGCGGACCTGAGAGTGTTGCTTGTGGTAGAGTGTGGACTTCGGTTCTATTTAGATCATTGAATAACTCTGCTATGTATTCTTCCCAAACTTGTTTTTTCTTGTCTGGATCCAGGATTATTTGGTTATTTCTGTCAACTAGATTCGAATATATTTGCTTACGATGAACTCCAGCAGCTTCCTTAACTTTTTTATGAAGATTAAAATCATCATGTAAGTTTTGTAAATTTTCAATTTCTTGACATTATGAGTTTAGCCACTGTGTTTTTGCTGCTCTAATTTTTGATCTTATTATGTTTTGCAGGCGCTTATAGTGGTCACCATTTCCGGTGTTTTTATATAAACGTCTCTGATTCATTAAATCTAAAATCTCATTTGTCATCCACTTCTGCTTCGGTGTATATGTTCGTGGTCCCAGCTTGGTTGAAGCTACATTTTTCATTGTGTTCTTTTTTTTTTTTTTTTTTTTTTTTTATTTAGTAAAGAGCTTTACTATTTTTGTGCTACAATTTTAAACTTTAATTTACAATTAGTTGGTTTAGTAAAAATTATTTTTTATATAAGGTACTATATTTTTTCTAAAAATTATTAAATTATTTTCATTTTTCAATTCAAAAGGTAAGTTATTAAACAAATTTAAGCCTCTATACAGTAACATGTTTTTGGTTTTCTCATTCCTAAAAAAGTTTAGTCTAAAATTGGATTTGTTCCTCAAGTTATAATTATGTACATCACCAGAATATACAAGCCTACTGCACAAGTAATCGGGATACATGTTGTACTTCATTTTAAAAATAATAATTAAGACATTCATAATAATTTTCTGACGCACTGACAGCCAAACTAAGGTTTCCAACATAAAATTTATAGACGCATAACGATTAAATCTTAAAATGATCCTCATTGCACGGTTTTGTAACTTTTGTAGACGCTCCATATCTTCTTGAGATGCCATAAAGAGTATCGACGAACAATACTCAAAATGAGGTTTGATCATAACGTTGTAAATCTTTATAGCATTCATGTACGACATTCTGTTCCTAATTTTTTTAAAAAAATATATCTTTTTACTTATTTTTTTGTGGACGTGCTCAATATGACTTTTAAGAATCAGCCTGCTATCCAGTATTACTCCCAAATATTTAATTTCCTTTACCTCTTCAATTCTTTCTTCTGCAATTTTTAGATCAACTTCTTGAATATTATTTATTTTCATATATTTTGTTTTTTTAACATTTAATTTTAATTTATTTCTACTGAGCCAAAGACTGAGATGATTTAGATCAGCGTTTATTGCATTTAGGCATTCTTCAACAGTGTCACAAGCTACATATAACAAAGCATCATCTGCAAACAGAACAAATTTAGACTTTGAGACAGTTTTGTACATGTCGTTTACGTATAAAATAAATAAGAGGACACCCAAGATACTACCCTGCGGTACACCTAGTGATACTTTGATTGCATCAGAGACAACACCTTTGATTTTTGTTCTTTGGGATCTGTTTTCCAAGTATGATTGAAACCATTTAAGTTCTTTTTCCTTCACTCCATAGCATTTTATTTTCTTTAATAAAATTTGACGGTCCACAGTTTCAAATGCTCGTTGCAGGTCTATAAAAACCGCTATTATAACTTTTACATCATGAACATCCATTTTCCAGTTACTGATTATTAAATTTAACAATGCTTCACAACTGTGATTCTCTCTAAAACCCGATTGATATTCATAGATTAAATGATATTTTTTTAAATGTTCCTCAAATTGACTGTTCACAATTTTTTCAATAATTTTTGATTCCAGCATAATGGTTTTTATCGGCCGGAACTCCTCACATTTGTTTGTACCCTTTACCTTTTCCACAGGAATTACAATTGTTTCTTTCCAATTTTCAGGGAAACATCCACTTTCTAATGATGCATTTATGATTGTTAGAAGGTTCATGCCAATTAGATCAAATGAATCAATGATCATTTGTGCATTAACAAAATAGTGATCCTTTTTTTTATTTAAAGAGTTTAACGTATTTTTTAATTCAATCAATTCTATGTTTCTAAATTTAAAAACATGTTCACATTCTTCAATTATATTTTCATATTCTTTATAAGGTATTTTCATGTTAATTTCTTTAATACTTTCTATAAAATAGTTGTTGAATTTATTTGCCATAATAAGTTCATTATTTACTTTTTCATTTTCAAAAATAACTTCCTTAATCTCCTTAAATTTCTCGTTTAACACATGCATCTTTATGTTTCGCCACATTGTTTTCTGGTCATGAGAATTATTTACTTTATTTTTAATAAAGGTGTTCTTGCAAATGTTAATTTTTTTTTTTATATATATTTCGTAGGATCCTGTATTTTTCCCATTCCTCATTATTATTAATCCACACTGCTATTTTGTATTGCCGATTTCTATGTCTTTTCATCATTTCAAGTTCATTGGTATACCATTTGTTTATAGGATGTTTACCACTATTTTTAGTAACTTCAAATTGGTTAATAATTTCATGTAAGGATGTACTGAACTTACTTGCTTTTGCATTTACATCAGAAAAATAAATTGTCATTATGTCATTTACAGCAATCTTTCCTCTAAACATGTCAACATTATATTTAATCGTTTTAATTTTTTTATTATTGTGTGATTCTTTTTTCTTACTAAGTTTTAATTTTATTTTTAGAGTTTCATGGTCACTAATTTTTGCATTATGTTCAACACTAGCAGATACCTTCTCAAACCGGTTTGTTACCACCCAATCTATCAATGATTTTGACTCCTGTGTGATCCGTGTGTATTCTTTAACTATTTGTTTAAAAAAATTTTCTTCAAATATGTCTTTTATTTTAATCTTACATCTATCATTTTTAAGCCAATTTATATTAAAGTCACCCATTATTATTATGTCTTCTTTTGTTTCATTTAATTTAATAATATATTCATTTAATTCATTAAAAAATTCATCATTCACATTCAGGTATTTTGGGGCTCTATATAGACCTATAGTATGGAAAGAATAATTTCCACAGCTTAACCTAACATGTAACATCCAAATTTCCTTCCTTAGACAATATTTATTAATGAGACTGACATTCCAGTTATCTTTACAATAAAGTACAACTCCTCCAGTATGTCTAGAGTGACTATCCACCCTTACGATGTTGTATCCGTTAATTTCTATTAGTGAATCTTCATCGTCGCTTATTAGATGCGTTTCAGTACAACATAATACATCAACTTTTCCATTACACATTAAATTTTCAATTTCTGTAAAATTATTTACTACTCCTTGACTATTTATATATAAACATTCAACATTACTTGGTTGCTACAGGAATATTTTCTTTCTTTCTATTTTTATCTTTTTTAACAAGCTCGGACATTCTCTATCTAGCACATTGTGCGATATATTTAAACCAAGGTTCAACGCTTCATTTGCCTTTTTACATATAACACATTTGAACTCATCTGCCGTACAATCCTTTATTAAATGATTTTCTCCACATTTCCTACATGTTTTCCCTTCAACAGTACAATTTTCTTTTTTGTGTCCAAAACCCAGGCAATTCACACATCTACGTACATCAAAGCTTTCATATACTCTACAATTGTCCCATGCTATTTTTATTCTTCCTAATTCCATTATTTTTTTAAAATCTTCTACATTTACCTCTATAATTGCATTGTATTCATTTTGGGTTCTATTGGTTTTGTATCCTCGTATATATCTAATATCTTTGCTATATTTAATATTATTTTGCTTACTAACCTTGTTGACAAGCTCCTCTTTTTCGTGGTATTCGGACATACCAACAATTAAAATTTTTGGCCTTATTTCTTTAGGTCTCATAACATCGTAATCTTTTTTCATTAATTCTTTTGCAGCAGTTTCAAGATTAGCAGTTGACTCTCCATCTTCACAATATATTGCAACTTTCCCATCCTTCTTTTCTACTATTCCACCTATCTTAAAGTTTACCGGATCTATAGTTTTTTTGACAGCATTCTTAGTTACTTGCGACCCTTGCGTTTTTTTTGGTTTTATAACCACCACTGGATCTTTCTTTACTATATCTGAATATGATTCAACCTGTTTATCTTTTTTTACATCTTTAGAGGTAATTTTTATAGCTTCGACACTTATTTTTTCCATTCTCTCCATCAGTTTTTCACTTTGCTCTTTAACATCTTTAGCTAACTCATTCATGGTTATCATTTCAGTCATTTTTCTTTCAAAGTTTTCTTGTGCCAACTTGAGTGATCTTATTCTTTCCATGTACCTATGCTCTATTGCTTGAAGCAAGCTTTTTATTTCATCCTCGTTTTTTTTTAGCGATACCTCAAACTCATTTTTATATTCGTGCAGGTAACTCTTGTTTTCTTTTGTGGTATCATGAATTTCTTTTAGGACCATATCAACATTATGTATATATACCATGCAGTCATCACACATCAATCTTAACATCCCACCTGCGCCCAATACATGAACACTGAATTGATCCAACCCACTGCATTTGTTAGCAGCATGGTAAATCTTGCCACAAACTCCATTACATCTCAATCCAGATTCACCCCTTATTGTATTTTTACAGCTACTGCACTCTGCCATGTTATATCAACTATTAGATTACTTAATTTATATATTCAATCCTATCATATCTCAATTTAAATGAAATTTAAACTATTGTTAATGTAAAATGTATTAAAACAAAAAAATAAAAATTAAAAATAAAAATTTTTTGTAAATAATCAAATTAAAATTAATTGAATGCAAATTTAAACTATTGTTAATGTAAAATGTATTAAAAAAAAAAATAAAAAAAATTAAATTAAAAATTAAAATTTTAAAAAATAAAAATTTTTTTGAAAATAATCAAATTAAAATTAATTGAATGCGCATACGCGTACACGATACCCGACGCTTATCGCAGCACTGTTTATTAACCTTGAATCGAGTATCGATTATTATTGTGAATTGTTTTTATTTAAATTTTTTTTTTGTGAGATGAGATGATTTACACAATTAATAATTAACAGTAAGTTTTTGTTTGTTTCTCATGAGAACTTCAATAATAATGATAAAAAAAATAAAAGAGAAAATAATTTATGTATTTTTAACTATCAATATTTTGTATTTAAGGTTTTCACTTTTTTTATTATTAATTTAAATAATATGTGAAATATTATATTTTTTAAATAATTTGTATGCAAATTCACTATAGTATTATTATATTTATGAATTATAATTTTAAAGTTTATAGTTTATTTTATATTATTTTTTAATTAACCAATATATTTTACCATCCGACAATTTAGAGAGACGACTCGATATATATTCTTCACTCGGTTCCACAATTCATGTCCACCTACATTGTTCACGTTGTTGTTTCTGATGAGAGATGTGATTTGATTATTAAGTTCTTCTGCAATTACAGTTTGGCTAGAGCTATCCATTAATTTTCCTAGATCTAAATGTTTTTTCCGTGTTGGTTTTTTCGCTACTGCTAGTTTGGTTTTGACTTGCGATAGCAGTAAGTTGTGGTCTGATGGGACGTCGGCACCTGGATACGTTGAAACTCTTGACACTGATGTACTGTATCGTTTATTTATTAAAATAAAATCGATTTGGTTTCGGATTATATTTTGATCGTTATCTTGTGGGGATTTCCATGTGTATAATCGGCGAGGTGGTAAAGAAAACCATGTATTCATGGCTTTAAGTTCTTGCTCTGTACAAAATTGAACTAGTCTGTCACCCCTCGGGTTTCTGGTGCCTAAACCATGGGGTCCAACAATATTTTCTACTTTACCACTTCCTATTTTGGCATTGAAGTCTCCCATAACGATGTTAATCTCATGCCTTTTTGTTTGTTTCATAAGTTCTTCGATTTCACAATAAAAAGATTCAACGTCTTCATCAGATTTATCTGCCGTTGGTGCATATACTTGAACTATATTCAGGTTTACGGGCTTTGCACATATTTTAATCATCATAGTTCTATCCGAGTTGGGTATGAAGCCAATATTAAGAATCACTACAATTTTATAATTAATAAAGCTAAATCCAATCTTGTATTTGTTATGTGCTGGTCAAAAAAGTTTTCTGATCCCTGTATATCGAAACAACTCTTCGTTACTCTTGTAAGACCTATACTTGAATATGCAAGCCAAGTATGGTCTCCCTATCGTGAAAAAAAATTATCCGTTTTGTTCTACATGATCATGCTTGGGCTGATGCAATATATCTTCCTCGCTATTAATTTATACTTCTTATTAATATGAAATTCGTTCAGTCACGCGATCTCCTGCCTTACATAACATTTGTTCAGCAAATTATTCGCGGTGAAATTAATTCACCTCCTATTCGCGAACAAATAAGGTTTAGGGAAAATTTGAATATGTAGTTTAAAGTCGTTCGATTCTGTTAACGTTTAACACCATTCTTCGGATTACGGTAATTTTCACCCAATTTCTCGTATTTTAAGAGAGACTGACTTAAGGACTTTGATACTAACGTTAACAAATCAATATTGAGAGCCAGACAACGCTAGCATGAGTAGTTCTCGTAATTTGTCTGACTAATCTAGTATTTTTAATTTAACTTTCCTTTTAGTAATGCTTGGCTTAGTGTTGTTGACATGGGTGTTTAATGTTTATTTTCCTTTTGTTAACATATATAATTTTTTGGACTTGTTAAAATATTTGGTTCCTAGTATTATTAATTATATTTTTTAGTTTTTTAATTTTACTAATACACTAACCCTAGTAAATAAATGATGACTTTTCAGTTTGTGATGGTTCACTAAGTGAGCAGCATTTACTGATACTTAATTAAAGCCATTTATATAGGCATGTTGGTGGATCGAAAATTTCTGATTTTTGTTTTCTTATTTTTAGCTCTATTATCTTTTCGTATTCCTTTAGGAGGAATGAGGTTAGGCTTATTGGCCTATAGGCGTTAGCTTTGTTATAGCTTATTCAGTTTTAGTAAAATATCGCTCTTGACTCTTCCTCGATCAGTGAAGTATACTCTAGTCTTATGCAACCTTTATAAATTAGCGTAATTCTTCTTTTCAGTAGTCTTAAACCCTCCTGAATCTGTTTCAGATATAGGTTGTCTGGGCAAAGGGGTTAAAACCGTTCGAAAAACTTAAAATCCCAGATTACTTTTTTTCTGTTATCAGTTGGTCGATTCTATTTTCTACATCGGTTACAGTCCCTGTGTTTCAATTGATTCTTATCTCTTCCTCTTGTGAAACCTCATTATTTGGTTCATCCTCGGGGAAGTTCTTTGTCATTAGTATGTCAAAAGATTCTTCCATTGTCAAAGACATAGATCCGTCCTTCCTTTCAATCAATTCATGTTGTGAAAGACCTTTAGACAAGTTTTTTCTAAGTCTTGAGACTTCACTAATCTTTTCTATTAGCTTTGTGTATTCTCTTCAGGTCTACGTTTTTTTGACCTGCATTTTGGTCCTACAATGCCCTTTGGAAGATTTTATTGAAAAGTCTTCGTGTGTGTCTTCTGATTTTCATCAGGTGACTATTCATCCATCTTATATTTGAATTTATTTAACAGCCTTATCTCAAGATATGTCTTTTCAAATTCAACTAGCATTGCCGAGGTTATATTCTCGACTTCTTTATCAATAACCTCTTGCGAAAGGATTGGGTAAGGGATTTGTCCTTGGTAGAGTGAATTTCTAAGGGCTGATCTTAATTTGTTCCACTCCGTTTCCTCGGTTTTCTGAAAGTTTGTTCGTTCTATGATTCTATTTCTGCATTCTTATATGATGGTAATCCGAGAAGGAGACCACGTTTGAGACGTGCCGATTTTTAATAAGATTGTCCATTTCATTAATATATAAGCTTGTCTCTATTACTTCTCTGCGGTTTTTGTTATTAATGGTTGGAATGAAAGGTCCTGAAGCGCGAGGTAAGACCGGCCGAGGGTCAATCCTACTCCTTTGAGTACCATTTGCAGATTACCAAAGGTTGGAGGAGGTGAATGGGCAGATCAACTACCTATGTACTGCGCGTCATCACCATTAAGAGAAAAGGTAGTAACACACCTCCGGAATGAGAAGGGGGCGAGGTAGTCGAGCAGCTATCACTGCTGGCTATTGAAGCCGACCTCGCTGATCCCGAAATTAAACCGGTGGCTAATGACACCGGAGAAAAAATCCCAGCCATGCAGGCTCAGGAAGAAGTATCCGACCTGGAGGAAACCCGGTCGATGAACTCTTTCTCCGAGACATCTGAACCGGGTTCCTTCATGGCGGTTGTGGATGTGTTGGCTGCGGACCAAGGGGAGGAGGAAAAGGAGATCAAATCTCCTCTAACGCAGGCCGAGTAATCGGGATATGGGGGGAGATGACAAGCCCCCTCAATATTACCTCCAGAAGAAATGGCATAGGAGCATCTCTGCTACAGAGATAGTAGCAGAAAGGATGTTCAGGGAAAATTTAATTTTTCAGGGAAAGCACGGCTAATGATCCTCCGGCAGGATGGGATAGTAAACACTTCAAGTGTTTCTATAAAACGAATAACAGTAGACCAAGAGCGTGTATTTTTATAAGAAAATTTTCTTAATTGTTGCAATGAAAATTACTTAAAGTTATATCTATGCCACAGCTAAATAGTAATGACCTAGTAGCCATCCAGATGGAAGAGGCTATTGCACAGAAGAAAAAGGAAGTCATTTTGGAATCAGGGTATCTGCCATACGAAGAGAAGTATCCACTCGTACAGGAACTCAGAAATCTGGTAAGTTACTCAGAAATTAATGGTTCATTTGTTGTTGGTTCATGGTTCTGATTGTTGGCTGTGATGCTTACGTCCACAACACGATGTGGGGAAGCATCAACGTCAACAATAGAGGTAAATATCTTTTCGATTTTATAAGTACAACCAACCTGACGATTCTCAATAGAGGTAACACCCCTACCTTTATTAACAAAAATCACAGGGAGGTTATAGATATAAGCTTAGCTGACAATGGACTAAATAAATCCGTTAAAAACTGGTATGTCTCAAACGCGGTATCCTTTTCGGATCATCGCCATATAAGAATGGACATAGAAATAGAGGTAAAAAACGAACAAATCTAAGAAAAACAGACTGGAATGTATATAGATCAGCCCTTAGAAATGATAGCCCCTATAAGGCAAAACCAAGAACAGATTCCCCACCCAATACCAATTTTCTTTTAATTTTATTAGTATAGTATTTTTAACTCATATCCCAATATAAAAGTTAATTTACAATTTTGAAATAAGAAATGAAATTATACAGAAAATTAGTGATTATCTACATTATCTAACTATCTTTTAAAATTCATTATGAATCAAATACTGGATCAAAGTTTTTTTTAAACTATTTATTTAGTTAAATTTCTAACTGCAGTTGGAAGATTATTGAATAATTGTAAGCCTTTATGAAACAAATTATTTTAAGTGTTATTACTCCGGAAAAGTGGAAGCCTAAATAAATTTGCCGATCTTAAATTATAATTTGTTAATTCTATAACATAATTTATAAGATTTCTTAAATATTCTGGCAGCATGTGGTTCTTCATTTTAAAAATGAATACCAGAGTATTGTAATCAAGTCTCTGGCGTACAGACATCCGTTTTAGCTCTCCCAGCATAAATCTTATGTTCGTTCTTCTGCCTCGTTTTAATATGAGTCGCATTGCTTTATTTTGTAAGATTTGTAATTTTTCTTTTTTATTTTCATTACATAAGACGCACAGTAATCGAAATGTGGAAGAATCATTGTATTGTATATTGTTATTACACTTTTTAAAATATCTCGGTCTACAGTCTCAAAAGCTCTTTTAAGGTCTAAGAAAACAGCAATAATTATTATACCCTACACCTATAGAATAGGTAAAAGGGTATATTAACTTTGGTATGGTGTTTGTAACCACCTAAAGGAAGCGAGCTAAATATGGAAAAGTATATATATTTGTGATCAGCGTGACCTCCTGAGTCGATATAGTCATGTCCTTCCGTCCGTCCGTAGGCACGATAACTCAAAAAATAATGGAGCTATCTTGATGAAATTTTAACTGTAGATTACTAGGACTGAAAGTACGGCGGGGACTGCATATGGGCGAAATCGGCCCATTGGTTCGGATTCTGGATCTTTTAATCGATCGAAGGGCTAACGATCATATATAAAAAATCACAATAACTCAACAACTAATGGCGCTTTCTTCATCAAATTTGTTCTGCAGGTTACTAGTAATTAAACTACTTCGGGGATTGCGTAAGTTCGGGATTGAACCATGGGTTCGGAACCTAGAACTTTTTGATCGAATTTAGTGCAAACGAGCATAATTCCGAAACCAAAGAAGATAGAACCTCCAAATTTTGTATCAGGGTGTCCCTTCCTATTTCCTTAATGTCTTTGAAATTTGGGCCCCATTGGAGTAGTGGGTCGGGGACCAGCCATACATTTCCGAAAACCTTAAAGCATATCTTTAAAATTAATAAAGATAACAACTTAAAAGAATGTAGAAGCTTCAAATTTGGCACAAGGGTGTTCTTCACTATCCCTTGCGTGTCCCCCTAATTTGGGATCAATTGGAGTGGTGGTTCAGTATCCCTCTTAGACCTCTAAAGTTTTAAAAGCTTATAATCGAAATTATTAAAAACTTAAAATTAAGATAGAACGTTCAAATTGTGTACAAGGGTTAACTAGTGCTTAAAGTTAAGCGTGGACTGCATAAGGGCGAAATCAGCTCAAGGGTTCGGATTCTGGACCTTTTAATCGGTTTCATGGCTAACGAAAATATATAAATAATCACGATAACTCAACAACTAATAACGCTATCTTCATGAAATTTGTGCTGTAGGTTATTGGTAAAGAAACTACGGCGGCGATTGCGTACGGTGAGGATTGGACAATGGGTTCGAAACTTAGAAATATAATTCCGAAACCAATGAAGATAGAACCTCAAAATTTGGTTTCAGGGTGTCGCTTTCGATTTACTTGGTGTCCTTGACATTTGAGCCCAATTGGATTAGTGGGTGTGGAACAGCCACTCAGTTCCAAGGACCTTAAAGCATATTTTCGAAATTAATAAAGATAGTAACTTGAAACAAATGTAGAAGCTTCAAATTTGGCACATGGGTGTTCTTTACTATTTCCTGCGTGTCCCTCTAATTTTGTACCTTTCTTAGACCCCCCAATGTGTAAAAGTTTATCATCAAAATTAATAAAACTAGTAACTTAAAATTAAGATAGAACGTTCCAATTGTGTACAAGGGTTAACTAGTATTGAAAGTATGACGGGAGCTGCATACGGGCGAAATCGTACCATAATTTCGGGTTCTGGAACCCTTGAAAAGGTCAAGGGCTAACGAACATATATCTTAAAGACACCATAACTCAAAAAATAAAGCCGCTATTTTGATGAAATTTAAACTCTAGGTTACTAGTAATGAAAGTACCATTGGAATTGGTTCTGGTCGAATTAGCTCAATGAGTTCGAATTCTAGAAGCTTTTGATCGATTTGAGGGCGAACGAGTATAATTTCGAAGCCAAAGAATATATTTCCTATTTCCTATGTGTCCCCGAAATTTAGACTTAATTGTAGTGGTTCAGCTATGTTCAAAGGTACTTGCTGCATTTATGTAAAATTTATTTTTATATTTAAATTAATTATATGAAAAGGTGTAAATTTGTAATTGTATTTTAGAAATACATTTATTGCATATTATGCGTTTATAAGCTTTTCTATTAGGTATATAAACTAGCAATTTAAAATAATTGCAATTTTGAAAAATTTGGAAATATATTATGCTTTGATTAGCTTTTTATCACAAAATTTAATAAGTAGATTTTTTTCATTTTGTAATTGAATTGGAATAAATATATTTTCATTTATAACAAGTTTTTTAATTAAATAAAATAATAAGAATTTGTAATATTTTTAAGTGATAGTGTAATTAGAAAATGTTTTTAGTATTATAAAGTTAATTTGGTTAGCTATGTCAGTTTTTATGGCGTTAAAATGACTTATGGATATGTCATTAAATTTGAACCAAATAGGTGTAGGGTATTTCTAAGTCGGTTGCACCGACTGACTGTTTCTTTACTTGTTAAATTATTTTCTTTTGCTAATTTCCATTCATAAAAAACAAAGTTCAATGCAGTTTCTAAAACTACGGCGGCGATTACGTACGGCGAGGATTGGACAATGGGTTCGAAACTTAAAACTTTTTGATCGAATTTAGGCCAAACGAACATAATTCCGAAACCAATGGAGATAGAAAATTTGGCACATTGGTGTTTTTTTACTATTTCCTGCGCTTCCCCTTAATTTTAGTTCAATCGGTGGTTCAGTACCCCTCTTAGACCTCCCAAGGTTTAAAAGCTTATAATCGAAATTACTAAAAATAGTAACTTAAAATTAAGATAGAACGTTGCAATTGTGTACAAGGGTTAACTAGTATTTAAAGTACAGCGCAGACTGCATACAGGCGAAATCGTATCATGGCTTCGGGTTCTGGAACCTTTGAAAAGTTCAAGGGCTAACAAATATATATCTTAAAAACCGCATAACTCAAAATATGATCCCGCTATTTTGATGGAATTTAAACTTTAGGTTATTAGTAATGAAAGTACCATGGGAATTGGTTTTGGTCGAGTTTGGTCAATAGTAGTATGTATATGCCGGTTCAGCGGCGGAGGAGCTGTTTTAAAGCTTTTTTAATGCCGTTTCAGCGGCAGCAGAAGCTTTTTTCGGCAGTTCTCCTAAAGTTATGCAATAAAATTTTGATAAGTAAAAAGTTTTGTGCTTTTGAGTATTTTAAATTAAGCTTAGCGGTTAGAATATCAGTTATGTTTAAATTTCAAATTAAAACAATAATAAGCTTAAACTAGTTTGAGTCTTTGAGTATTTTAAATTAAGCTAGGTTGTTAGGATATCAGCTATGTTTAAATTTAAAATTAAAACAGTAATAAGCTTAAGATATTCAGCTTATTGTTCTTAATTAAATATGAAAAGTCTTTAAAGTTTGGTTTAAGTACAAAGTTAATATTATCAAAGTTTAAGCTTGATTTAAAATTTTCGTGAAAATTAAAAAAAAGTTTTATAAATTAAAAAAAATAAACTTGAGCTATTTAGCTGAATATTCTTAAGTAGATATGAAAAGTTTTTTAAATATCAGTTATGTTTAAATTTCAAATTAAAACAATAATAAGCTTAAGCTAGTTTGAGTCTTTGAGTATTATAAATTAAACTTGGCGGTTAGGATATCAGATATGTTTATATTTAAAATTAAAACAGTAATAAGCTTAAGATATTGTGCTTACTGTTCTTAATTAAATATGAAAAGTTTTTAAAGTTTGGTTTAAATACAAAGTTAATATTATAAAAGTTTAAGCTTGATTTAATATTTCTGTGAGTTTTATAAATTAACAAAAATAAGCTTAAGCTATTGAGCTGAATATTTTTAATAAGATATGAAAAGTTTTTTAAATATCAGTTATGTTTAAATTTCAAATTAAAACTGTAACAAGCTTAAGATATTGTGCTTACTGTTCTTAATTAAATATGAAAAGTTTTTTAAATTTGGTTTATACTTAATATTATCAAAGTTTAAGCTTGATTTAATATTTACGTGAAAAATTTAAAAAATTTAAAGCTGATAAAGCTCGTTCGTTATGTTTCAAAAATTAAGCTCCCAACTGCCATTTTAAATTTGAAAAGCTTAAAAAATCGATGGAAATTTTTTGTTTGAATATTAACTTAACTGCAAAAGTTTTGAAAAAAATGAAACAAATAAACGTTTGAAATTATATTGTTAATAATATAAAGGCGTGATCATGAATACAAATTGAAAACGGGATCAAGTTCAAGTTAAAAAAAAAAAAAAAATACAAAACTTGGTTTTAAAAAGTTTTTTTTAATATTAAATAACAGCATAGCATGTTTTACTAAAAGTTAATAAATTATTTTTCATTAAATAATATCTTTTTTATTTATCCATGAATCATGGTTTTTATCAAAGCCAAGCCACCTAACCAAAACTTGATTTCCTTTTTTTCTTATTATTTTTTCTACAAGGTAAACATTAGGAAATTTAACAGATGTAAGTTCAGGTTCATAAAAACTGCCTTTTATTTGTTTTTGTGTGTAATCAAGTAAATTGTATGTTATTGGATCAGTTCTTTTTATTTTCGCTATTGTATAAATTTCTGTTGACCAATTAGGTTGATAACCTTTTGCAAATATACCTTTAAATTTACTTATACGAACAAAATCTCCAACTTTGTATTTTGCTTTTCGGAATACTTTTAATTTATTGTAGACAGTTTTTAATAAAAATTTCTCATTCTTCTTTGTAACATTTTTAGGTGGAAGTTTAATTGTATGATGATATGTTGAGTTATATTTTTCTATTAGCGATGGCAGAATAGGTAACCATTTATATGTGCCTTGTAAACTGAATTGTTTCCACATCATGTTTTTTAGGGTGCGATTGAAACGTTCTACAATTTATGCTTTTAGTTCTGAATATGTATGATAATGGTTAATTTTATATTTCCTCATTAGATTTTGAAATTTTTTGTTGAAAAATTCCGTACCTTGATCAGATTGTAAATTTTTTGGTTTTTTACCAGCACGCTTAAAAATATTTTTCATTGCGATTAAAACATTATCAGCGCTTTTGTTTTTAATCGGTTCAGCATACGCAAATTTTGAAAATGTATCAATAACGGTTAATAAATATTTATATGCCTTATTAAATTTTGCATATGGAATCATTTCAACCAAATCAATTTGCCAAGTATCAAGTATCCTTTTTGAATAAATTTTCTTCGAGTAAAGTTTCTTCTAGCGCTTCTATGAATTTCTGATACGACTTGTAGCCTCGACATTATTCTCGTACCATTTAATTAAATTTTCTAAAGTGATTCTATAATTTTCTATTGTGTGACATTCACATGTGTCCGGTCCAGAAGTAGAATTATCATATGCTCACGGACAAAGGGTAAAATGAGTACCATAAATTGAAGTGAATTTTTTTACCCCAGAAAAGTTTTTAATGTGTTTATATAGATGTAATATTAGTTTCTTATGATCATCTAATAAGACGGAGGAATAAATATTTAAGAACTCCTTTACTTCCATAATTCAAAATGACAGTACTAAGAATATGTTCGCTGCTTTTATATGATCTCTAAATTGTATTTTAAATTCAGTTTCTTATCAGACACAGACCAAAAATGATTAATTTTATTCATCCATTTACAATGATGATAGCGGGACCATCTGGGTGTGGCAAAACAACATTTGTGTGTAATTTAATTGAAAATATTGATAGATTGATTTCTCCGAAAATTGAAACAATAAAATGGTGTAACCCAGAAATTTCTGCTATTCCAAAAAATCTAACTTTTCCTTATATAGACTTTTATACCAGTATCCCAAAAGAATTTAGTGGTAATGAAAATAAACCTACGTTAATTGTTCTAGATGACTTAATGTTAGATTCTGCAAATAAAGAGGTATGTGAGCTATTTACTAAAGGCTCACACCATCGTAATTTATCTATTATATTGTTAACACAAAACGTTTTTCATCAGGGAAAATTTTCAAGAGATATTTCATTAAATTGTAAATATTTAGTGCTTTTCAAAAATCCTCGAGACAAATCGCAAATTTTTCCTCTTGCTAGGCAACTATATCCAGAAAATATAAAGGGTTTCTTGAGAGTATATAATGAGTCAACATCAAAACCTCATGGTTATATTGTGTTGGATTTAACACAAGACATTAACGATTTATTTCGTATTAGAACTAATATTTTTTCCAAAGAATATTGTATATATTTCTGTGATACGGGTGATTTGAATAACAACTGTCAAAAGTATGAAACGATTGAAGAAAAACCAACATATATTACGTGTACTAGGAAAGTGCAACAACAAGATATTTCGTAAAAATATTCTTAAATATTGTGATGATGATATTATAAAAACTATTGCTGAAATTGCAATCAATATATTAAATGGTAATAATAAAATATCATCGGCACAAAAAGCAAAATTAAAAAAACATAAAAAACAATTAAGATTTCTAGCCTGTGCTAAGAAAAGTATAAAAGCCAAAAGAAAAATATTAGTTCAACATGGTGGGTTTTTACCAACTCTAATCGGAACTATATTATCTGGTGTAATAGGGAAATTACTCAGTAAGACATAATGCAGCGAATGATTGTTATGTCACCAGAAATATTTTCAAAATTTAGTAAATTATTTCAAGATGATAAAAACTTGGATTTATTAGATCAAAAAATGAAAAAAGTTTTATATGATAAAAACTTAAAACCATTGCAAAAATGGTACTTATATCGTCAAAATCTCCTGAAATATGGAATTAACAAAAGACACGCAAAAAAATTCCCAGAAAAGGCTAATAATCCTACATTTGATACAGGCACTCAAACAAAATTCTTTTCTAAACGAAATGCATATACAGAAACTGAATTACCTAAATACAAATCAACATCAACACAGACTAATTTTGTACCATTAGTTACTGATGAAGTGTTTGAATATGATCCTAAAAAAGAGTATTCAGATATGGATATCGATTTAGATGATGAAAATTCATTTAGAAAATTAGCTCAAACTGAAATGTTGAAAGACGAAAAACTAGTACAAAGACCATCTCTAAGTTCTGATTATCGAATGTTTGAAACACCAAGTGGTGATGTAATTACCGTTGCTGTACCATCTCCTGAAAAAAAGAAGACACTAAAATCGGCCGGTAGTTCAATTTCCTCAACTATACTTTCACAGTTTCCTGAAACAAAAAAACGAAAATTAAAACCTTTACTAAAAAGTCCAAAACTAAGAACTTCATCAACACCGGAATGGACAACATATAAATAGTGCAACATTTTATGTCTTAAAAGAAGTTATCAAAGATGGATAGTCAAGATGACTTCTATGTAACATTGTTTAGTAATGATAATTTAAAACTTTTTCCAGACAATACTTTAGCTTCATTCGAAAATAAATTGCCTATTCACTTTGATTTAAGAAACGGAAACTAGAAAGTAGGTCTTTCAGAAGTTTATCTGAACGATTTCCTACAAACGGAAAAATTTAACAAGGAGAATTGTGCTCTTATTAATATTGGAGAGTATAATGTTTATGTAAAAAACATTGAAAAACCTCTTGAAAAAATTAAAATAACCAAATCTATAGGTTACACATATTATTTATATGACGATTCGGAATTACATTTGGATGATTGGAAATTTAATTTTTTGCCAACACTTATTAAAAATATAACTCCTAATCCGGGATTTACTCGAAACCAAGTTTTCAAAGAATTTTTTAATGAAGTTTTGACATATATTTCTAATACTAAAAATTATGATAATATAACTTTTCAAAAAGTAGCAGATCAAAACAAAAAAGGTTTAATTCGAATATCACAGACTTTTGATGAAGACAGCTTCTTTATAAAAGTTAATCACAGTTATAATGTAAAAACATTGCTAAATGAATTATTTCGACAGAAACAAAATATAAAAAATTTCAAAACAAAATTACCTGAACTATTTAAATTAGCTATTGCTAATAATAAAGATGAAATTAATGGAATGGTGATGATATATTCAGATATAGTTCAATCATCTGTTTTTGGAAGTAGCAAAGTACGTGCATTAAGAGCTATCAACGTAGAAAATTGCAGAATACCTACAAATATTGAATTTGAAAATGTCCAATACATACCTATAGAAAAAAATTATTTTGAAACGATAGCGATTAAAATTTGCAACCAATACGGCGATGGAATAAATTTTGTTTCCAGTTACTATCCAACAAAAAATGTACTGCACTTTAAAAAGCAATGATTGCTTAAAAACAATATAAATACTACTACTCAAATATAATATCATATCAAACATGGAAAGAGCTTACGTGAGATATTATTCCTCTCAAGTAGGTGGAGGAATCAACGATATTGGACCTCTATTACAATTTTATCCAACTATTCAAAGAGGTCGTGGTTTTGGAAATATATTCGGAAGTTTAGTTCGTTACTTAAAGCCAGTTTTTACATCAGGTTGGAACTTAATTAAAACAGAGTCTATGAACACAAGTAAAAATATTTTGAATGATATAGCGTCTGGTGCAAACATAAAAGAAACTGTAATTGATCAAAGTAAAGGTGGCATGAAAAATCTAAGAAAATCAGTAGTTAATCAACTGCATTCGATGTATGGTGGAAGGCGAAAAGCCATAAAAAGACGGAGCAGTATAAAACGACGAACAGTTTCTAAAAAGACACATTTAAAGTCGAAGCGACGAAAAAAGCAAATTAAAACCTCTGAAATATTCAATTAAATATGGAGTGTATGAAATCTGAACTTGATCTTTTTGCATCATTACCAGTACAAACAAGTATATTGCGTTCAGAAGAAGTAGCATACAATCCTTTAGCTTCTTTAGAGGCGTCACCATCAACTATTGAATTTGTTTCGCTTGGAAATGGAGATACATATCGAGATTTATCGTCAACCTACATCAAATTTAAAATTCAAATATTAAAAAAAGATGGATCAGTTTGGAGTGCAAATGATAAAGTAGGAACCGGAGCTGATGCAAAAGCAGCCTCACAGCCCAGTGTTGTAAATAATTTATTACACTCTTTAATTAAACAATGTAATGTAACTCTAAATGGAAAAAACATCACTCCGTCAGACTCATTATACCATTATAAGGCATACTTAACTACTTTACTAAATTATGGTACAGATTCCAGTCAAACACATCTGGAAGCATCTGGTTGGGAATTGGATAAACCAAATGTAAATGATTTTAACAATTCTGGTTCCAAATCAAGGCAAAAATTATACAATAATTCTGCAATAGTAGAATTAATGGGAAAATTGCATGTAGATTTTTTCAACACTTCCAAATTACTTTTAAATAACGTTGACATTCGAATTGCTTTGGCATTAGAAAAACAAGATTTTTTTCTATTTTTCAATGATTCAGACGAAAGCTATTTAAAAATTCTTGAAGCTACATTATACATGAAACATTTAACAATTAATCCAAGCATATTAATAGCACATAATACTGTTTTGGAAAAGACTAACGCAAAATATTTTTATACGAGAAGTGAAATCAAAACATTCACAATTCCAGCTAACACATCCAACATATCATTGGATAATATATTTATAGGGCAAATACCAAAAGCTCTTTTATTTTGTATGGTTAATAATGAAAATTTTAATGGTAAAAGATCAAAAAATCCATACCATTTCGATCATCAAAATCTCACACAATTTCAATTATATGTGAATGGAGTGCCTACACCAAACTCTGCAATTGAAACCAGTTTTACATCGAATAACAATTGCAATTCTCGTGCATATTTAACATTATTTAGCGGAACAGGTATACATCATTCTGATAAAGGCCATCAAATTTCAAAAGAACTATTTTCAAAAGGTTATACAATACTAGCTTTTGATTTATCACCAGATGGTTCTGGAACTGATACATGTCAAAGTTTATTAAACCAGGGAGTAGTAAAGATTGAAGCAAGACTCAGTTCTCCATTAACTTCAACATTAACATGTATTGTGTTTGCAGAATTCGATGCCAGTATCGAAATTGATAAAAATCGCAACGTCTACGTAAACATATAAAAGGAAGCATAGTGGAGCATCTCTATTCATTTGAAAATGGCATACGCTGTAGTAGATTTCTCATTCTGTACGGATGATAACAATACAATATTTGCTAAGAACCTTGCTGTGGCTGGAATAAAAGAAAAATGTAAAACTATTGTAAAGGAATTAAAGTATAAATTCCCAACCAAAGATTTAAAAAGAACGGACATCAAGAATTACTCTTTTGGACATATGGACAATGAAAAAACAACTAATAATTTAATAAATTTGCTTGAAAAATTCGATATAGTGTTCACAAATGGTAAACTTAAAGTTGAATTTTTAACGCCATACATAAGTGGAAATACTCAGCTAATTGATATTTCCCGTTTACAAAAAAATGAATACACTTCAGATAACGAAAGCGCTGAAATGTAATAGTGTCACAAGTAAATTGTTTAATGGTGTTTTTGCTCTTGATCAAATACCGAAAAATATTTCAAAACCTGGTATTTTAGTAATAAACACCGACACTTCTACCGAAAAAGGAACACATTGGTTAGCAATTTTCGTGCCAGTTCAAGGCTGTATCGAATATTTTGATTCATTTGGAAATCCACCATTCCGCAATGAGATTGTGAAATTTCTACAAAATCAATCAAAATGTTTTATTTTCAACAATAAGCGTTTACAAAGTGACCTTACATCAGTCTGTGGACAATATTGTTGTGTATATTTATGGATGCGATGTAAGCGCAAGAGCATGAAAAATTTTATTAATTTATTCAACACAATGTCATCCCCACCCAAAAACGATAAAAAAATACAAATAATGTTTCGGAAAATTTTCAAAAAATGTTTACGATAAAAACTATAAATAGAAAACTTTCGAGTTATAAAACTTTAACAGTTTAAAAAAAAAACATGGAGCCAACATCAAATGCTGAAGTATTTATCGAAAAACAAATAATCAACGATAACGACGAAGCACAACAAAAAAATCTTTTATTAAGCTATATTTACTATTTGGATAAAAAACAAACAATAAAAATACAAATTGGATTTAATGTTGAAAATTTAGCTGCAACAATAATTTTTCAGCGTCATCGCAAAGTCATTAGCGAGATGAATTATTTACAGTGGCATGCTTTTTATGTAGATTTTACAAACATTCAATCTAAATTAAATTCAAATAAATTTCCACTGAAATTCAATCATACAGAACAAACTAAAAAACTAACATTGGAACTAGATGAGTACACCCGCTTTTGCCTTATGTTGGACTTTATACAAGCAGTGATGTCATATAACAATGGAGCTGAATTAAATGTGCGGGAATATGTATTCAAGTATTTCGATAGATGTATTGAAAGGAATAAACTGAAATTGGAACAAGAAGATTTTTATATTCCTATGAATTTACATATAGCTCAGTGTAATTATTCTAGACTATTTTATGAAATACCATTGTTTATGTCTGAAAAAATATATTGTGCAACAATAAATAAAACAAATATTTTTTAAAGCCAATTATTATTATTATCTTTTATTAAATACATGTACAAATTTATACAATTTTTTACAGCACATCTTTGCAACAAATTTTCTGTATTATGATGGTGAGGGCAAATGGTGATGTAATTTCTTAGTTTCTGTAGAGATGGAATTTTGTTATCTAAATTGATAACTTTTACTGAATTTGAAATAAAAGTGTCTAAAAATTGCTTTTTTTTAAGACCTTTTACATAAACAACATCAAATATAGTTATTAAATGTTCCTCAAAGACATTTTTAACTTTTAAATACTCTATAAAGCCATCATTCCAATCCATGTTATTAATGTTCTTTTTGTTGTACTCATTTTGTCGTTTAACATCACTATTTAATTCTTCAAATGAGTACGGTGCTTTAAATATAAAAAACACTGGTATTAGAGAACCATCAGCTATCAAAGAAAATTCTTTCAAAAAATATTGTTTGTTATTTCCAATAACAAATTGTAAATCAACTATAGCTTTTCTGCTACCACTGATGTTGTTGTTGCAATTCATTTTGTTCTTTATTATAATAAAAAAAAATTAATAACCTAGCCTTTTATTTATAACTCTGATTTCATAAAAAAAAAGTGGGGATACCTAGATATACTATAGAGCAGTAAATTTTTAAAACTATTAACGGACCTTCCCTTTACAGACCGTTTCGGACCTTCACAGACCGTTTTCGGACCTTCACAGACCGTTTTCGGACCTTTACAGACCGTTTTCGGACTTTCACAGACCGAAACTAGTCTTGAATACAGGCCCCTCGCGCCAAGGGCCCCCTTAGCACCGTCATAAGTATCTGAAAAAAAAATTTTCCTTTCCTTTCAAAATAAATAAAAAAAAAAAAAAAAACAAATTAAATTCTTTAATATTTAACTTTATTTATTTCAAAAATTTTTTCTGCGATTCGATATCAATCGATGGAATTAATTGAAATAACGCCATATTTTTTTTTTGTCTTTATCCCGTCCCAAAAATTTAAAATAAAACTGCGCTCTATTCAATTCCTCTAATTCCGGTTCGTTTGACAGAACGGGGAGAAATTTTCGGATTTTTGGCTTTTTGAATTCCAGCGCACGCGCGCACGTATAAAGGGCGGCCGCGCGCACGTACAAGGGGCGGCCGTCGTCCGGGAAAATCCGAACCACTAAAATCAACTACCTTAAATTACACCATTAAAAAAAATCAAAAATGAGAGTATCAATATAGAAGCATAAAGAAGAACAAGAATTGTGAAATTACATATATATCAATGCGATTATTACTTTCCTTTCAAAATAAATAAAAAAAAACAAATTAAATTCTTTAATATTAAACTTTATTTATTTCAAAAATTTTTCCTGCGATTCGATATCAATCGATGGAATTAATTGAAATAACGCAATATTTTTTTTGTCTTTATCCCGTCCCAAAAATTTAAAATAAAACTGCGCTCTATTCAATTCCTCTAATTCCCGTTCGTTTGTAACTTTTTTTGAAAACCTGTCCGGCATGAAAAATATAATTTTTTCATTGGTAATCATATCTTCTACCTCACAAAGCACCACCGTTTGGCCTCTTTTCGTCTCTAGAAAGCGCCAGGAAAGCACCTCGTATATTTTATTTTGGTGTAAAATATCAATATTATGATATTTTTCACTCGAACCCACTGCCAATTCCATTAAACATTTTAAAAAATCAGCCTAATTATTGAAAATAGAAAAATAAAAATATAAAACAAAAAAAAAAAAAAACAAATATCTTACCATATTGTTTGTTTTATTCTGTAATATGTATTATTCTTATGTACTCTTAATAAAGTAAATAATTTTTAATAATAGTAAAGAAAAATTGTTGTTCTTATATATGAAAAACTTTATATATGACTTCCCCACTCATAAAAAATAAAATAAAAACCACATAACTAACTCATTATGCAATTATGCAATTATTTTTTTTTTTAAAGTTAAAATTCTAATACGATACAACATTGTTGCAGTATTTGAAAAATATCATATAAATTAAAAAGTTGTGAAGGCTGCTGCAGCTGCGCGGTGCCAAAAAAATATTTTAATAGATTTATTTTTATGATTTTATGATTAGAATAGTAATGTGGGCGCGGCGGCGCGCCTTTCTAAAAAAGTTAATATGCTAATAAGATGCAACATTGTTGCAGTATTTGAAAAATATAATATAAATTAAAAAGTTGTTCAGGGGTTAAAAGTTGGATTTATGCAATTTTTTTTTTTTTCTTTTGTTTTTTAAAGTTAAAATTCTAATACGATACAACATTGTTGCAGTATTTTGAAAAATATCATATAAATTAAAATGTTGTGAAGGCTGCTACAGCTGTGGTTTTTAAAAGTATATATATATGATCTTATGTTATAATCCATTTTAGTTACCAAATATGTTTTACTTAAATTAAAACAAAAAAAAAAAAAACAACTAAAAATGAGTTCAGCAAATAAAAAAATCAAATCGGAATGCAATGAGTGCAAAAAAATTTTCACAAGGCCGGACAATCTTAAAAGCCATAAATGTTCAATAAATGTACAATTAAAACATAAATGTGATTTATGCCAAAAAACATTTGGCAGAAAAAAAAATTTATTGGAACATTTAAAAAACCACAGAGAAGGTTATGAAAATACAAAATTTTGCAAGAAGTGCAAAACAGCCATCACAAATAATTTGTGGAATTACCATGTTCGGACAAATGAACATAAGAAAAATGCAGCAGAAGTCATAAAAAATAAAGTTAGGTGTATTAATGAATGTTTTCAAAATAGACTACAAACATTTATTAGAGATAATGATGATGAAGGCGTATTAAACCCATCACACTTTTTAGAAAAGGCTCAAACCGATATCATTGAACTGTTGAGACAATCACTAAAAAAGCACAATGTCATTAAGGCGAATCTGGAACTTTTCGGTGAATATATAAAACCAACAGAAGAAGAGTTTGAAAATATATCAATCAAATCTTTTCAAACTCGAATGTTAAGCATAACACAGGCAGACGATCTTAATGATTTTTTTGAAAATGCTAAAGGCGTTATTCAACAACAAGCAGAAGACTTCCAAGAAAAGGATAGTGGCTGGGCGTTAATTAGAATTTTACACGTGGAAATAAATATCAATAAATATGAACCAATCCACGTTTCTAGTTATATTAAGTTACCAAAAAACATAGAAGATAAAAAAGCCTGCATTAATATCCACAATAATGATAACTTCTGTTTTAAGTGGAGTTTAGTATCAGCCCTACAAACTTGCGCTGAAAGTGCAAAACGAACATCTTCATACAAAATTAGTGACATTTCTCAACCCACAGTCAAGCTTGAGTTTGGTGATGTTTTACAACTTAATTTTGGCAATATGCAATTTCCAACTAAATTGTCTGAACTAAATTTATTCGAAGAACTTAATAATGAAATAAGCATAAATTTGTTTGGATTGGAAGTCATTAATAAGAAATATGAGGTTGTAGGGCCATTTTATTTGACAAAATGTGAAAAAAAGTTTCATGTCAATTTATTGCTTTTGAAAAGGGATGAAAAATTTCATTTTGTTTACATAAAACATTTATCAAGATTGATAAGTCGGTCTGTAACAAGGAATACTCATCAAATTTATATTTGTAATATGTGCTTGCAACATTTTCATACATTACAACAACGTGACTTACACAAACGCGAATGCAATAAAGTAGTTACAAAGCTTCCGTCTCTTGAAAAAAATACACTGGAGTTTAAGAATTATCAACAACAATTGAAAACACCTTTTGTTATTTATGCCGATGCTGAGAGTATTTTACAACCTATTGCAACATGCAATGCTGATTCCACGATGTCTTCAACAGCAAACATTCATCAACATGTTCCAGTAGCTTTCTCTTACTACATTAAATGTTCTTTTGATGATGGTCTAAGCTGTTTTAAAGAATTTGTTGGAGCTAACTGTGCTAAGGAATTTATTCAATCATTGGCAGAAACATGCAGTGAATTATATTCAACCTTCTTTATGAGTTCAAAACCGATGAATCCGCTAACACTGGATGAGCAGCTACAACAATTGGTTCAAGAAACGTGTCACATATGTGGTAAGCATTTAGATTTTAATAATAGAATTAGAGACCATTGTCACTTTACTGGCAATTATAGAGGTCCTGCTCATTCTTATTGCAACTTATTGTATAGACGATCAAATTTTTTCCCAATATTTTTTCACAATTTTTCCGGCTATGATTGTCATCTTTTATTTAAAGAACTAAACGAAGTGAATGGACATATTGGTGTCATTCCTTTGAATAAAGAACGTTATATTTCATTATCTAAAAAAATTACAATAGATAATAATCATTCATTTTATTTACGTTTTCTCGACAGCTTCAGATTTATGGCTTCTAGCCTTGATTCATTGTGTAAAAATTTAAATGAAAACGATTTGATTCATATAAAAAAAGAATTCAATAATAATGAAAAATTTAAACTTATGACTCGAAAGGGAGTTTTTCCCTATGAGTATTTAAATTCCATTGAACGACTTGACGAAACATGTTTACCGTCGCAAGACAATTTTACCAATCAAATGACAAACACACCATGTTCCGATGAAGACTACATTCATGCAGTTAATGTATGGAATACGTTTAAATGTCAAAATTTATGGGACTATCTTAAACTTTACCTTAAAACAGATGTACTTATTTTGACTGATGTTTTTGAAAATTTTCGAAAAATATGCTCCAAAATCTATTCTTTAGATCCTGCAAATTTTTACACTACACCAGGTTTGTCATGGGCGGCTATGTTAAAATACACTGATATAAAATTAGAGTTGCTAACTGATGTTGATATGTATAATTTTTTTAAAAAAGGGATACGTGGTGGAATTAGTTAGTGCTCACTTAGACATTCAGTGGCAAATAATAAATTTATGGGGGAATCTTATAAAAAAAACGAACCTTCCAAATATATAGTATATGAAGATGCCAACAATTTATATGGATGGGCAATGATTCAATATTTACCTCATAAAGATTTTCAGTGGGTTGATACTCCTGAAATATTGATGTGCTTTCAGTTGCCGATGATTCACAAACTGGTTACGTTTTAGAAGTGGATTTAGATTACCCTCAACATTTACATGATTTTGCACAATGATTTTCCTTTTTGTGCTGAAAACAAAGTTCCACCGAAAGGTAAAATTCCTAAACTGTTAGTTGACTTAACAAACAAACGCAAATATATCATCCATTATCGAAACTTAAAACAGTGTCTTCGAAACGGCTTGATTCTCAAAAAAATTTATAGAGTACTAAAGTTCACACAAACCAATTGGTTAAAAAAATATATTGATTTAAACAACGCACACAGGTCAACGGCTAAAAATGCTTTTGAAAAAGATTATTTTAAATTAATGAATAATGCTGTTTTTGGTAAAACAATGGAAAATGTAGATAAAAGAAAAAATGTCAAAATAGCTACATCTTGGGAAAGTCAAGGAAGACATTTAGGTGCTCGAGCGTTAATAGCAAAACCAAATTATCATAGTCACTCTAGATTTACTGAAAACTTGATAGCCATTCAGCTTAATCATACAAATATATGTTATGACAAACCTATATATTTGGGATTTACGGTACTCGAACAATCTAAAATTCTTATGTATGATTTTCATTATGATTATATTAAACCTAAATATGGTAGTAAGGTTTTTTTAAATTATACAGACACTGACAGTTTCATTTATACTATACAGACAGATGATTTTTACGCTGACATATTTAATGAAATACCAAAACGTTTTGATACATCAGATTATCCATCTGACAATTTATTTAATTTTCCTCTAATGAATAAAAACGTTCTAGGTCTTTTTAAAGATGAATTTAATGGAAAAATTGTTTCTGAATTTATTGGATTAAAATCTAAAATGTATTTCCTTCAAACATATGAAAATAAAACTATTAAAAAAGCTAAAGGAATAAAAAAATATGTTGTCAATTCTTTAACATTAGATTATTATAAAAATTGTTTATTAAAAAATGAAACTTGTTTTAAAGAAATGAAAATATTTAGATCATATTTACATACAATTTATACACAAAATTTAAATAAAGTAGCTTTAAGTTCATTAGATAATAAAAGATATGTAACTGAAGATAACATAAAAACATATGCTTGGGGGCATTATGCCATTGAGCAATAGTTGTAAAAAAAAAACAATAAAAAAAAATCAAATTTTTGTTAGCTTAATAAAAATCACAATTTAAGATGTTTAAATAAAATAACAAATATTATACACACATTAAAAGTGTCTTTCAATTTTAATTTTAACATTGATATTAGTTTTGTATATTAACTTTGTACTTAAACCAAAACTATAAAAATTTTTCATATCTAATCAAGAATATTCAACTCAAAACCTATAAAACTTTTTTTCTATTTTCACAGAAATAATAAATCAAGCTTAAAATTTTGAAAACGTGATCAAGTTTAAGTTAAAAAAAATTAACAATATAATTTTAAACGTTTATTTGTTTAATTTTTTTCAAAACTTTTGCAGTTAAGTTAATAATCAAACAAAAAATTTCCATCGATTTTTTCAAACATAACGGACGAGCTTTATCAGCTTTGAATTTTTTAAATTTTTCACGTAAACATTAAATCAAGCTTAAACTTTGATAATATTAAGTATAAACCAAATTTGAAAAACTTTTCATATTTAATTAAAAATATTCACCTCAATAGCTTAAGCTTATTTTTTTAATTTATAAAACTTTTTTTTAATTTTCACGGAAATATTAAATCAAGCTTAAACTTTGATAATATTAGATTTGTATTTAAACCAAGCTTTAAAATTTTTCATATT
Organism: Dolichopus griseipennis; assembly: GCA_963082915.1. Classification (NCBI taxonomy): domain Eukaryota; kingdom Metazoa; phylum Arthropoda; class Insecta; order Diptera; family Dolichopodidae; genus Dolichopus; species Dolichopus griseipennis. The sequence continues at coordinate 47,611,572 of OY720444.1, read as the reverse complement.
TAATTAAAAACAGTAAGCACAATATCTTAAGCTTATTACTGTTTTAATTTTAAATTTAAACATAACTGATATTCTAACCGTTAAGCTTAATTTAAAATACTCAAAAGCACAATTTTATTGCAAAACTTTAGGAGAACTGCCGAAAAAAGCTTCTGCTGCTTCGAGTTCGGATTATAGAAGTTTTTGATTGATTTGCGTTTATAGGCTTTTCTATAATAGGTACATAAACTAACATATTAAAATAATTGCAATTTTGAAAAATTTTAATAATTAAATATATGTTTTGATTAGCTTTTTATTACAAAATTTAATAATTCAAATTTTTTAACTTTTGTAATTGAATTGAAATAAATATATTCATTTATTTCAAGTTTTTTTTGTTTTTTAATTTTTTTAAATAGATAAATCAGTAAGAATTTGTAATATTTTTGAATAGATAAAGTAATTAGAAAATGTTTTTTAGTACTATAAAGTGAATTTGGTTAGCCATGTCTTAAGATCAAACCAATAAAATCTTTTATGTTTTTAAAATGACTTATGAACTTCCCATTAAATTTGAACCAAATAGGTGTAGGATATTTCTAAGTCGGTTGCACTGACTGACTGTTTCTTTACTTATTTTATTCATATTTTTAATTTTTTTTTTTTTTTTAAGAGCTAACTGTTTAATTCTTAGGCTAATAAGCCTGTCTACACCATAGGTACATGTTGGAAAAGGCGGTCATATTATATTCGTGTTATTAGAATTGGTCTTATTGAATTCCACATACAATTTAAACATGAGATAGTACTATCATATTCTCTATCATTTCATATTCTCATATTCAATAAAACTCATGCTTCTTGATATTTCATCAACACTCTTAATAAAAAATTTATTTAATTCGTTAGCAATTTTTACTGAATTATTTATTTCCTTATTATTAACAATAATGCTCTCAATATAATATATTATATATATATATAATGATCTCAACTTTCCGATTTATATTCACATTGCTTTATTGTCTCCTTCACAATTTTTAATTTTATTTTCAATAAATCGATTTTTTGCTCTGTTAATTTCTATGTTACATTTGTTTCTATTTTCTTTATAGATTGTTCAAAGACTTGAGTCATTAGTTAATGCAGCTCTTTGATGTGCTACTATTTTATTATTTTTAAGTATTTGTAATTCATTATTATACCATTCCTGCTTTTTAAATCTAATAATAATCTTCTTACAATTATTTACCAAACTTTCAATATTATATTTAAACAAATTTGCACAAAGGTAACATTTCATATTCGACAAATTTCCTTTATATTTTCTGTTATTAGCTTATTTTCAAATCTATTTTAATAATTTTAATTTCATATATTTCTCTTGGCTTAAATTCGTTTTTTGAGTTACAATTTATATTTAATTTAATAGCTTTATGATCCCCAATTGTGCAATCAAATCTGTTTTCAATTGATATTCTACTATTTTCTGCAATATCTGTTAAAACATAGTCAATAAGTGTTGCTGTATTTTTCGATATTCTGGTTGGGAATGTAACAACCTGTTGTAAACTATACAATTCAATAATTCTTTTCAAACTTGCGGTATCATTATTTTGAGCCAGCCAATTTACGTTAAATCTCCACAAATAACATTTTTGTTCGAAATACGAATATTCTCTTCCACCCACATTTCAAAAATTTCGGCGAATGCAGTAAAACTTAACTGATTAGGGGTTTTATACAATACAGATAAAACCCATATTTCTCGATTTAATTTTATTTTTGTTTGAAGAATCCATAATTCGTTATTGTATTTAAAACTTTTTTGTGTTAAAATTTTTATAGAATTTTTTCCTTATATTTTAACTCCCCCCGTATGCCTTGAATTTGAATTATAAACTTATACATATTATATCTCCATAGGGAAACCTCAATTTCTTAAATATCATCTGTTGTATGTGTTTCGCTAAGTAAAATTAACGATAAAGTTGTAAATGTCGATTTAGAAAATGTCGAATGGGTGAAAATATCGACTGTAAAAAAAATACCCACTGAGAAAATGTCGACAAAAAAAATGCCGACTGAGAAAATGTCGACTGATATTTTACTGAAAAAATATTGCCTAAGAAAATGTTGATTGAGAAATACTGCGCAGTGTGTAAATTTTCCGTCTTTGCTGTCAACGTTACACTTCAGTTTTGTTAACCGAAGTCATCTTCTCACAATGGAATATGTATCCTCCAAATAGTAATTTTTTTCCGTTTTTATTACTAGGAATTATTTGCCCTTCCATTTTGTTCGCGTACAATAAATTATATTTTATTCTTTTTTAAAATTATTGAATGATTTTTTCATATTGGAAAACTAGATTGCATATAAAAAAACATGAATAAAAATTAGTAAAACCTCAAGTAACTATTATACTGAAAAAATGTTGAAAAAATAACAATCTTCACTGAACACATTTTCACATTTTTTCAATGAAGATTGTCATTTTTTCAACATTTTTTCAGTATAATATTGAGAAAATACTGCGCAATATTTTCTCAATCAACATTTTCTTAGGCAACATTTTTTCAGTGAAGATTTTTTCAGACATTATGACCCTAACCCAAAATTAAGTCAAAATTATTAAAACTATTAATATATTGTAATGCAGCTAAGTTTCCAGTTAGTCCTTGAATGTTCAAGAATATTACTTTCTGTGGTTTGACTCCCATATAAAATTTTTTACGTTTTTCCATCTTAATTTTTCTTTGCAATGTAGGACATAACTTATCAAAAGCTTCATGTTCAATATTTATATTTAAATTAAATGACTCTTATTATGCCCTTATGCAATTTATGCATTGTACTTTGTCAGCATTACATTCATTAGCTTTATGATTTTCCCCCCTCCTTGAACAGCTTAAATTTGCAGTACATTTATCTGCCTTATGATTAAATTCTAAACATTTATGACATCTTCGTACATAATAACTTTCAAAAATTTTGCCTATATCCCAACCAATTTTTAATTCCCTTAATTTCATAATATTTTTTAAATCTTCAATATTAACTTCTACAATGGTACTATATTTTTCGTATTTTGTTTTGTATACTCTTAAAATTTTATTGTCATCAGCATATACAAAATTATTTTACATGTAACAAGAATTTTTTGATTTTTTTTTTTGGTGTGATAACTTTATACTTCTCTGATAATTTTTTTTGAATTTTATTTTTCATACAGATAACTGATTCATTATCATCGCAAAAAACTGCTATTGACCCATCTTGTTTCTCAGATAAATTATTTATTTTTAAGTTTACTGGATTTATGTGACATTTCAATTCTGCTTTTGTTAGGTTAGCTGTTTGCATTTGTTTTGGTTTTATCAATAATCAAAGTATCTTTTCTTAGTATATCTGCATAGCTAATTTTATGAATTGGATTATTTATTTGAATATTAATGTACGTTTTTTCAATATTTTCAACTCTGTTATTAATTTTGGATGTATTATTTTAAATTCATCTGCAGTATCAATTATTTCACGGGTTTCTATCATATTCTTATCACAATTATCTAAAGCGTGTTTTAGACTTCGAGGTCTTTCCTAATATCTTACTTCGATTGCTTCTAAAAGATTTTTAATTTTATCTTGACTTTCTTTCAAAGTATTCTGAAATTCACTCTTATACTATTTATACTATTATATATATATATATATATATATATAGTATAAGAGTTTATATATTACATATATATATATATATATACAATATATATTATATATTGAGATTTTTCATGTTTTCCAAACCCGCATCCTGAATTTCCTTTAAAATCACGTCCATCTTTTGTATATATACCATGCAATCATCGCACAAAATTCTCATCATTGGAATTGTATTCACAATATTTGCATTAGAGTGATCGAGGCCGCTACATTTAACAGTTTGGTGAAAGATCTTGACACAAACACCAACACATCTTATACCAGATTCACCCCTAATTGAACTCCTACAAGTATTGCAATTGTTATTCGACATTTTATTAATATTATATCTTTATTATTAATATTATTATTTAAATTATAATTATTATATTATTTTATTTGAATAATTATTATTATTATTTATTGTTCTTCTTACTTTGATGACACTATTATTAGTGCTAACACTATTTTAGTGCTAACCCTATTCTCAATTTATGGTATATAATAATCTCAATAGATTTTTTTTAGACTAAACTGTAAAATGCAACTCTATTTTTGTCCAATTGAGAAATAAAAAATTAAACAATTCTACTTTTTATAATTTTCAATTATTTTTGCAATTTAAATTGTAAGTTAAAGTTCTTATTTCAATGTTTTTTAAATAAATATTTTCACCAGGAATTAAAATTTTCAAAATTTATAATTTAAGTGATTATAATTAATTTTATATTATTTTTCCAAATATATTAAAAAAAATTATACAACCTATTCAAAACAATACTCTCAATTAAATTGAAAAGGTATGCCCCTAAATAAGGCTGTCAAACAAATTCAAGCACAGATGGATGAATAGCAACCTGATGGAAATCAGGAGCTCCACACGAAAACTATTTAATAAAGCTATGAGAACCCATAAAGGAGCTCACTGGCTAGAATACAGAACTGTACTGAAGAAGTACAAATCAGAATGCAGATCTGCAAAACGTAAGCTCTGGAAAGAATATACAGAGCAAATAGAAAAGACCAGTGAAGCCTCAAGACTTAAGAAAATCCTGTCCAAAAGCCACTCACAAGCAGAACTGATTGAAAGGGAAAACGGAATCATGTCTTTAACAATGGAAGAATCTCTGGACATCCTAATGACAAATAACTTCCCTGAGAACGAACTAGATAGTGAGACCTCACAAGAGGAAATGACTAACACAAACTTAACACTAGATCAGTAGTCGATCTGGAACAAAAGATTGATCTACTGATAACAGATAAAAAGGTTACCTGGGCACTAAATTCATTTGAATCGTTCAAATCGCCGAAGCCAGACAACCTTTATCCAAAAAAGATTCAGGAAGGTATGGGACTCCTGAAAAGGAAAATCAGAGCAATCTATAAAGGCTGCTTAAGATTAAGGTATACACCACTGATGTGGAAAGAATCGAGAGTAGTTTTCTTACCTAAGCCAAATAAAGCGAGCTATTACAAAGCCAACGCGTATAGACCAATTAGCCTGACATAATTCCTCCTAAAGGGATTAGAAAAGATAATAGAACTGGATATAAGAAACCAGTTAAATCCAAAATTATCGATAAACCAACATGCATATATATTAAAGGCAAATCGGTAGAAACGGTCTTATATGCGGTCGTACAAATAATTGAAGAAGGTTTCAGCAAAGGGAAGGTTTCACTCGGTTGTTGGAGGAACACAAAATAGTATCTTATGCAGACGATGTTGTAATAATAGTCATCGAAAAGGAGACTAACAGAACAAGACCCAAATTACAGGCTGCAATCGACAAAACAACGATATGGGCAGTCGAAAACGGCTGTCTCTTTAATAGGAAATATGTCTCTTTAATAGGAAAAGAGAGGTGGTCTACTCACAAGCACCAATAACGACGGTTTGGAATTTTCTGAAAACATGGAAACAAAATTGGATATAGAACCAATTCAAATAGAGGTAAATAAAAGAGAGGATACCGCTCTTCGACTTTATATAACAGGCAACTGGCTAAATAAAGATAGTCAGTATGGACACAAAGAAATCATGTCCCAAACTAAAAACTTGGTCGGAATAATAAACTTGGCAACGAGCTCCCTAGCGACATGGCAGGGGAACTCAGGTTGGACTGTAAATTCGAAACTGATACAGAAATATCCCGTATCAACACTAGAACGTCACCAATTACGATAAGACATATATACCAACGCGAAAACAAAAAAGATAAACGCTGCGGTATAGGGATAGTATGTGATGAACCAGTCGTAAGGATTGCTAGATCACTATAACATAAAAATAAAGGATTTATATTATTTATTAAAAAGAAAATAATAATAATAATAATAAAAAAATACTACTATCTCTATAGCAGAAATGCTCCTGTGCAGTTTGACCTATATTATTATTATGGCCTAACCTGCCCTCATCTTGACCTAGAGTTACACAGATGGAGAGAATATCTGCTCCCATTCCCACATTATTAGCTGTAGAGCTCGATAAACGAGTACATCGACCAAATGTCCTCTAGGTTGGAGTTTTGTTTAGCCTGATTGGCTGAAGTTACTTTTTCGCCTCAATCACGTTAAGGGCGGCGAGGTCGGCCTGAATGTCCAGCAATAGAAGCTGTTGAACCACCTCACCCTCGCTTTTTATAGAGATATATCGCTTTTCTTCCTCTTGATGGTGATAACGTGCAAATTTCTATATAGGTAGCTGATCTACCCGTGTACTTTTTCTAACATTTGGTAATCTACCACTAGTACTCCTAGGAATATCCATTGACCCTCCGCCGATCTTGTATCGTGCTTCAGAACCCCTTGCTGGCTCGCATTTAGCTTCAGCGATCTTGCATTGAGAACCAAAATTCTGCTGAACAAAATCTGTGGATCGTTGAAAACACCTTTGAGCCATGCATGAGTTCTTTCCAGCCGTGGTTTGTGTGCTGTTTCTGTGCCAAAGCTGGGAGTTCTCATGTATTGTTCTTTTCAACCAAGCAACCGAGCAGGCGTTTACACTCGTTATTATCATAAAGATACTAGAGTCATACAGACTTCATCTACAGAAAGGAGTGACTGTCTGTTGGTCATTCATTGCTTTCTCGGTATCATCCATAATCCAAATTTCGAGCCTTTTGGACTCCTGAGGGGTTTCTTATTCCCTACCGGGGTAAATTCATCCTTCTCCTTAAGCGTCTTCCTGCCTACTTTTACACCTGAAGTGCTAGGCACTCCTTGTGGTACCGCATGCTTTGAGTCATCTTCGGAAATTAAGTTGTGTTACCGGTATGGTATTTTTAGAAAGTTTCATATCATCAGCATAAACCTGAAGCTCGTAATTAAAAATTATAGAAGAAACATCATTTATAGATAAGATAAAAATTAGAGGATCCTGTGGCTACCTTGTGCAACACCTGAATTTCCCACGAAAAGTTCTGAAATCACATTTTTAAATATAACACTTAAGAAAAAATATTGGAAAGCTATATTTTTCGAGTTTTAGGAAAATAATATTATGGGGCAATAGATCTAATGCTTTACTAAAGTCATAAACACTACTAAAGTCATAAAGTCATAAAGTTTGCAATCCTTCTTCCATTTTATTAAGAAGAGATGACGTTTCAACTAGATTAGTCACAGTAGATTTTTGTTTTACAATGCCATGTTGGTGATCAATTAAAACATTACAGTGATTTTAAATTACATCTTTTATTATAAATTCAAATAATTTAGGAATTGAACATAGTTTGACTATCGGGCAATAGTTAGTAATTTCATTTTTAGCATTCTTTTTGAATTGGTCTGATATAAGATATTTTTCAAAAAGGAGAAAAATAGCCGGAATTTAATGAATTTTTGAAGAGTAGTGTTAAAAATTACTAGAAAGAGAATGTTAGAACACTTCTTCAAAATTATTTTCGGTATACCATCAGGTCCTGGAAAAGTATTACTGCTCAGTTTTTTTTAGATAGCTGGAAACAATTTGTTCATTAATATCAATATCAGTAAGAGAAGATTTTTGATAATTACTCATATAGGAGAAATAATTTTCATTAGAAGTAAAAGAAGAATCGCTATATGAAGGGCTAAAAAACTCGCGAAAATATTTTGAAATAGTTGAAGGGTCATTAGTAGAAAAAGAATTGAAACTCTTAAATGTTGGGTAATCATCATATTTACGTAAGAATTTATGAATTTCCAAAATTTTGTTTGGGATCAGACTTTAATTTAGTTGCCCTATATCTGATGTTCTTTATATGTAATTATTATAAAGTACTTCAGATGAAGTTTTAAAATTCTCAAAAAATATGAAAAAAATTGTTATATTCAATAATAACTTTTGTTTTGAGATATTTACGCCAGGCTTTGTTTTTCTTATTTGTGAGAGATCTAAGCTCTTTTATGAACCATGGTGAGCTAAAGTTAGAACATCTTTTTTTTTTGAAATAGGAACAAATTGGGTAAAAACATCGAACATTATTTCATAAAACCTAATTTATTTCATTTGTATATACTTTATTTCATAAAACATTATTTCAATTGTCACTTGACTGAAGGCAAAGGTAAATGGTAATTAAGCAATTTATTTTTTAGTCCGGGAAAATTGGTTTTATTGAAATTAAAACTATAAAAATCTGCTGCTTCATTATTTACGGAATTTGTTAAGCAATAGGTAAAATTTATTGGAGGGTAATGGGTAAAACCGATTAACAGAAAATAATATTATTTCAATTAGAAGTAAATACTAGATCCATTTGTTTATCTTTAAAATTGCGACAGTGAGAAACCTGCTGTAAATTTTGGTATTTAAACAATGAATAAATTACGAATCAAGTTCACTCACTGAAGAATCAGAAATCAAAAAGGATTCTTCGTCATGATTGATCCAAGTTATATTAGAGAGATCAAAATCTCTACATAGAATTTACTCATCATTATGACCAGATTTACGGAAAATCGAATCTATTACGTTTAAAGGAGTAATATAAATATTTAAATTCGAAGGAAGTAGAATGTATGTGTGTGCATTAAAAATATAAATAAATTATGCATTAAAAAGTTTTTAACGGCTATAAATACTCCTCCCCCTTAAAGAATGTATTAATTATATACATTGAGATCGGAGTATCTGTCTTTTCTAAAAACATAATATGTGCTATTAAAAAGCTCAAGACTGTTATGGAAGAATTTAGCAAAATTTCAGTTTAAGATAATGCGTCAAAATTTAAATTTATTGAATTAAGTCGAACTTGTCTTGTTTTTGTTCTAAAACCTTTGATATCTTGATAATAATGATAAATTTATCAAAATTAAAGGATCTAACAAAGATGTAGAGGTTTTATTTAAATTATTTTTTAACATGAAAAAAATTGTTATAATTGTCATTTAAAACCTGTAAATGATTGTAATAATTACTATTACAATGACTACGGTATGCCTTTAAGTTGGCTAGAAACATCTTTGGAAAGTATATCTTTAGTTGCATGAAATTTACTATATATTTTATATTTTTTGTATTCGGTTGGTAAACCTTCGTTTTTAATCAAAACTTCTATACTTTTGTGGTCTTACCATCCAATACTTTACATTAAAAAAATTATGCAAAATATCATTAAACAAGTATAACAAATATTATCTGACCATGTTTAGGCTAAGATATACCTAGAAAGAGCGACTGTATAATCGTTGTTGGCACTAGATTGTTGTGTCATTCTTGTTATTGGTGGTAAAAGTGAGTTAATAATTGAAGGTTGAAGACTTTCATCTCGAACGAAATTTATGAATGCAGAAGTTGAAGGACTGTTTGGAGAAGTAGAAGAAGAAGAAGGAGGTTCAATAACTGAAATAGAATCAGCATTGCAAATTTCAGGCTCTTTAGATAATGATGAATTATTAAAAGGGTTTGTATTATTATTAACGTTCTGCATAGTGTTGTAGTTATGACATATGTTGTTAACATTTATACTTGAAGCAGTGTTAGTATCAAAATTATTGTTAACGAATTGTTTATGTTTGTAGACCTAGTATTTGTTTATTTGTTTACAGTTTCGCTATTATTACGATTAACAGTTATATTATTTACATTAATGCTAGTGTTTGTATTACTATTGTCAGAATTATTACTATTTTTTTTTTTTTTATTCAATTTTTTATTGAATTTCAGATAACTTTACAATAATATATAAAATTATGTATAAGAAATTAAGTAATTCTTAAACAGCTTATAACTAACATTTAATAACTTAAAATTTTTTACAATTTTTCTAATTTCCAAATTTTTTTTTTTTATTTTTTTTTTTTTTTAAATTTTCAAATTTTAAAGATTAATTTCTAAGATTTTTTACAAATTTTCTAAGTTTACTTTTAAATATTTTTAAATTTTGACTGTTTTTAATTTTTACCCGTAGCGAGTTGAAAATTTTTATTGCGCTGCATTTTAGACTTTTTAGCTTCAACGTTGTTTTGGCTTTAGGAATTTCGATATTTTTCCTGTTTCTGGTTAGATAATTATGAATATTCTCCCTATTTTGAAGTTTTACTTTTGACTTAATATTATTGTTCAGGATGTTATACATGCATTTACATTTTTCAAAGTAAATTAGTTGGTTAATATCCAGTGTATCAATTATTTTATATAAATTATTGGTTCTTGTTCTTATATTCAAATTAAATAAAGTTTTGAGGGCTCTATTCATTACCGCACTCATTTGATTTTTATGAAAATATGAATAATGATTCCAACTGCATATATTATACCTAATTCTTGATAATATATGGCCATTATATATAAGTTTAGCAGCATAATTCGGAATACTCCCTATTCTTCTGACAACCATTGTTATAGGAATAATTTTTTTTTTAATGCTTTTTATATGTTTATCCCATCTTAAGTTTTCATCAATTATCATTCCCAAGTACTTAACATTATCAACTTATTCTATTATAGTATCCTTTACCTTAAGCGTAATATTATCATTTGTTTTCTTTTGCATTTTGAATATCATATAATTAGTTTTTTTCGCATTTATACATAATTCATTTTGGTCCAACCAACTGCAATATATCTTTAAGTCATCATTTAGTATATTTTGAAGCTCTTCTAATGTTTTCGCTTTTGCTATAAGGTTAGTGTCATCTGCATAAATGTTGTACTTTGACTTAATATTGTTTTTAGGTAAGTCCATTATATACAGCAGGTATAATAACGGCCCCAGTAATGAACCATGTGGTACGCCTGTTTTTATTACTAGTTCATCACTTAGTATTTCATTAACTTTAGCACATTGAGTTCTATTTGTCAAATAACTTTTTAGTAAAAGATTACTGTTACCTCGAATTCCTAAGTTGTCTAGCAATCTGATAAGTCTGGAATGACTTACCATATCAAATGCTTTTGTTAAATCAATAAAAACTGCGCCAACATAGTATCCGTCATCCAACGCATCGTAAATATGTTCCAAGGTTGCTGCGATAGCTGATTCTGTACCACTTTTTTTCTAAGAAACCATATTGATTAGCTTCAAAGCCTATTGTTTTAGTAATGAAACTTTTGAAATTGGTCTATAGTTACCACAGTCTTCTTTTGACCCACTTTGTGAATAGGAACTAAATATGCTTTTTTTAACGAATCAGGAAATATACCATTAGTGAAACTTTCATTTATCAGTTTCACTAAAGATGGGGTTATAATATTGACCAACTCTTGTAGATCTCTCACTGTAATTTTATTCAATCCTGGAGTTGCATTTTTATTTAAATTCATAATAATTTGATGGATTTCTGGTTCTATAACTGGAATAAGAAACAATGAGTTGCTATTAAATAGATTTTGTGAGCAGCTAGTAAAATCGTTGGTATTTAAAATGTTTTTTTTAATACGTTCTCCTATTTCAGTAAAAAAATTATTGAGAGTATTTGCGTTTCATCATCATTTTTAGTTTTTTCACCATTGCTTTTAATAACATGACTGACATTTTTCAGTTTATCTTCATTGGTGTTTTTTATAGAATTATTCAATATTTTCCATAATTTCCTAGAATCGCTCCCGGCTTTTTCAATATTTCTATTAATATAATTTTTTTTTTCTTTTATTAATTGTTCTACCTTTTTCTTCATTTATATATTTTGCCTTTTTTTCACAATTGGTCGGATCATTTTTATGTCGATTATATAATGCTTTTCTTATTTTCAGTTTGTCATGAATAAAAGGTGTTATCCAGCTATTATTTCTCGTTCTAATCGGTATTGTCTTAGTACATAATCTTTTTGCTTCTTGTATAATTTTTACTAAGGTTTCGATTTCTGGTATATTATTATTTTCAATTTTGTATTTTACTATGGAACGCATTTGATTATAATCGATTTTGTTTATGTTGTACTTTTTCATTGGTAACTTCTCAATGTTAATTGCTTTAATAGTTACTATTGTCAATTGATGGTCCGATAGGCAGTTATTTTCTATTATATAATTAACATCATAATTGCCATTTATGTTTGTTATTATGTGATCAATTAAGGTGCTAGAGTTAGGTGTATTTCTTGTACTTTCCGTTTTATTACCTATGCTATATCCAGAAGTTGATATCCTTATACTTAATAATTATATTGGAGTTCTCAAATAGATTTAGATTGGTATCTGCAAAAAATATATGATTTGCCTTATCTACCAGTTTTTTTTTTTTTTTTTTTTTTTTTTGTCCTTATTACTCCTCTTGGGAGCATAGGATATCTATACTAGGCATCTCCATCTGCTTTTTTCTTATCGAGGCTCTGCCTTGTGTTTCGAATCGGTTTTTTCTTTTTCAATTAAGTAAATGATTGGTCTACTGTAATCTATCTACAAGATGTCGCTTCTTAATTTCTTCCCTAGTGTCATCTATCGGTCAAGTAGAGAAACCGTGTCATGTTGTTAGGTGCGTACTGCCATTGTAATTGCATATGACAGTTGCAATTACATTGTCGTTCAATTACATATAGGTTATTGTTTATTCAGTATTAATTATTAGATTATAGAGTATAGGTGGAAACACGATTATAGGTATATTTTTATATTATTTGTTACTAATTATTTATTATTATATTTTTAGGTATAGAATTATTATATTATAATTTATTATATATTAATTTATTATAATTATTAATTTTACTGGATATGGTATCTCCCACCAGGATTCGAACCCGGGACTGCCACAGTGTTTAGATTGCAAGGTTGCGCTCTAACCACCTAGGCTACGGAGGAGATTTATACCAGTTTAGGTTCAAGAACTCCATAAATAGGTTGCTGTTTTCCACTGGAGCTTTATAAAATGTACCGATTTTTAATTTTGGTTTTGAGTTCAGGATTTCACAGTGAAGTTATATTTTTCAGTTTTACATATTTCATTGAAACTGATATTATTTTTAATAAAAATGGCAGTCCCACCTCCTCTTTTTTTATTTCTACAGTTGTAAACTGCTTGATAATTGGGGATGTTGTAGGTATCTTTTTCATAATCATAAATCCAAACCTCTGTAATTATTACTATGTCTATTTCTTTATATTCATTAATTAATGTTTCCAGTTCCAGTATTTTATTTCTAATGCTACATATATTTAAATACAATATCTTTAGATCTCCAATTTGCATTATATTTTCTTGTTCTGCCATTATTATCTGCCGATCAGGTAATTTTGCCAAGATTCTCTTGTCTTTTGAAGATTTTCCCTATATTTGTTATAAACATGTCGTCTATATGTAGCTAGATCATTCGAAACATCTTTATTGGAGATTCCTAGGTTTTCGTGGTATCTGTCATATATTCTCCGAAGTTCCGGATAGTCAGTTGGTAGTCCTTCTTGATTAATTAAAACCTTTATATTGGTTTGTGTTATACCATCAAAGCATATATCATTTTGATCGTGGACAAATGCTAGATATAATCGCACATTGTTATATATTCTGTAATCCCTTAATCTGGAAGAACATATACACTATCTCCATTTTCAATTGCTCTTTTTGTAAGCCTTACAATTGGGGGTGACATAGGATCAACAAAACTTTTGCTATCATCTTGGAATTTAGAGTAACCTATTTTTCTTTCAGTTGTGTTCTGTGGATTTATTGTTTCGCCTTTATTCCAGTTTGGATATCTGGAGTCTTTTATTTCTACATTATTATTACTATTATCATTGGTTTGATTAATTGTATCATTTTTTATCTTACTAATACTATCATTTTCTCTTTTTTCTGTATTTTTATCATAGGTTGGGTTAATTTTATCGTTTTTAATTTTACTTTTTACATTATCATTGGTTTGATGAATTCTATCGTTTTTAATCTTACTTGTACTATAATTTTCTACTTTTTCTGTATTATTAATATTATTATTATCATTTTTTTGGTTAATTTTATAATTTTTAATGCTACTTTTTCAATTATTATTAATAGTTTTATTTATTTTTATATTACTTTTAAGGATAGTGTTCTTATTTGACCATAATTTTGGAAAATATGAAAGAATATAGCTACGCTTCTTTTTATCTTTATTGTAATCAATTTTGTTAGTCTTTTCACTGTTATGGTTAATATTATTATTATTACTATTATTATTATTTTCATTGTTATTATTTTCATTTTTTATATGAGTTATATCACTGTTAGTGTCTCTAATATTATTTATACTTGGTTTAACATTAGTATTATTCTTATTAATATTATCATTAACATTATCAGTTCTGCATGCAGAATCACTTTTTTTATTTTCATTTACATTTATATTTAATTTATCTTCCTCTTCTATTTTCCTTAATTGCTAGTATCCGATTTTTTGTTTTCTTATACTTAATTTATTTTTATACATTGGACATGATCTACTAAAAGTTTTATGATTAACATCCAACCCCAAACTGAATTTTTCGTTCGATTTTAAGCAATTAATGCATTTATTTATTTCCTCTTTTTAACATTCACTTGTCTTGTGTTGTTGGTGGCACTTCAAGCATGATTCCGCAGCCCTATGGTTAAATCCTTTACATTTATAACATCTAGAGACTTTTATGGCATCAAAGACCTTGCACCTTTCCCATCCAATACATAATTTTTCGTTAGCTATTATTTTTGGGAATGATTCCTTATCCACTTCTATAATTGCATTAATACTTTTTTTTTGTTGTATTTTTTCACTGGATATATCTTTAATACTTTAAGTTCACTCATTTGTAGAAAAGAATTTTGTTTTTTAAGTTTTTCCACAATATCATTTTCACTAAATTTATTATTCATGTGCACAATGTCTATGTTAGGTTTAATGACCACAGGTATTTTGATATCATAATTCTCTTTCATTTTTTTTTCTAATTACTTTTTGATATTTTCACGATCTTCGATGGTTTCCGTTTCTATTAAAATCATCCCATTACTTTTGTTTTCAATATTCTTTATTTTCAAATTTTTTGGATCCACCTTTGTATTTAAATCACTTTTTGTTTTTTCAGTTTTCTGCTTATTCTTCGGTTTTATTATTAAAGGTAACTCTTTCTTCATTTTTAAATTTACACTTGCTTTAGTATTTTTAACTACATCAGCAAATGACACTGTTTGACCCATATTCGAATTTATATTATTTGTAACATTCATTTTTTTGCAGACCTCATCATTTTTTTTAATTGCACTAACAAATGATTCATTCACTTTTTCTGTTTCAATTTTGAAGACTTCAGTAAATTTTTGCATTTTCTCTATTTCTTTTTGTTGACTGGCTTTAATATCTTCCAATCTCTTCATGTAATTAGTTTCAATAGCCTTAAGTAATTCAACGACTTCATTTTCATTTTTTTTTATTGCACGTTCAAATTCCTCTTTATATTCCTTAAGGTACTCATTATTTTTTGAAACTGCACTGTCCATGTTTTGTAAGACCAAATCAACATTTTGTATATATTGAATACAGTCGTCACAAATAAACTTAATATTCCTGTTGGTGTACAGTAAGTTCACCGTAGACTGATCCATTCCTGAACATTTTAACGCCTCATGATAGAATTTTTTGCACACACCTGCACATTCTACACCCGTTTCTCCTTTAATTTTTAGTTTGCACTTTTGGCACGAAGCCATTTCGCGTAATTAATATATATAATAATTTTTTTTTTTTTGCGTAATTGCTGATTATGCTTTTTTCTGTTTATCTTTTATTAATTAAAATAATTATAATCGATAAAGAAAAAAGTAAACACATCCGCACCGTACTGTAGTAAATTAATTACTGTTAATTATTACTTTCAGAACTATAATTATTATCATTATTATTGTTATTATATTATACTATTGTTAGTAATATTATTATTATTATTATTATTACTATGTTTATTTTTATTAATTTTATTACTTTGGTTACTGGAAATATTTTTATTTTTACTATTACTATCATTATTTTTTATTTTTATTGGTTTTGCTTCTAACATCTCGAAATTTAGTAGTTTTCGTTTTATCTTCTAAAATTTAAGATTCCTCACCCTCTCGACCATCTTATCAGGAACGGGCACTTAAAATGATAAGTATTTAGGAGGCCGGATCCTCTTAGCATTTACTTTTTTTAATTGCTATATCACGTGTAAATTTTAGTTTAATAACTAAAGGCTTTTTTCTGTTTTTTTACAACTTAAAAATGCAAAAGGGAAACGAAGGCTTTGTTGTAACTATTGGGGCTAATAAAGCTTTATCTCCAGATTTTGTTTTATTTATTTTACTCTTTGCCCTTGTGCCACCTGTGATATTGTCAGTTTAAATTAATACATTTTTATAAACATTTTTTAGTATGGGTGGTTTATTTAATTTATCCAACTGTTTTTTAAGTAACTGCACATCGCAATGAATTTCCTTCTGTCTATGATTGGGTATTTTTTGCTCAAAACCCAAAGCATAAAGGGATAAGTTCATGCGATTTAAAACGTCCTTCATGAGATCAATTACTTCACAAATGCCAATCAGCTGTTTTAATGTTGCCGAAAAAAGTTCACTCTTGAAATCATTTACCAGATCTGTCAATGAGTTTTTAAAATATTTTTCCGACCAGAAAGAAAACTGCATAACCCTCGATTGTTAGAATTGTCATATAGCTGTTGGCCATATTGTTAAAGCCTACCGAGGTACTTTTTAAAGCATCTACTGTTTCGGCCTTTCAACCTTGGCAGTCACTTTTAATATCATTAAGAGAAACCATTAACTCATCTTTAAGTATTTGAAAAGGCTAATTCAAATCCAACCCAACCCATAGGGACATTAATGCAAACTCCATGAAATTTTCTTTTACAGATATTTGTAATGAAAGTAAAGAAAAACTTCAATCGCTAATATTTAATCAAAAGTAAACGAACGTAAGTGACCAAATTAAAATTTGATCATCAACAATTAAAATTTATTGTAACAAACAGTCACTAATTTTAAATTTATAATGAAAATTTTTAAACAATTAACAATTTTTTTTTTAAATTAAGACTCAGTACTTTGCGCGTTTAACAAAGTTACCGTTATTAACTTTTTAATGGTCTAAAAAGAACTGGGTTTCTGCTTGTTACATAAGAAAAATTTAAAACAATTTCTGAAATATTTAATATATTAATGAGCGTTTAAGTGAAATGTATACGAAAGAAATAATAATCGAGTAGTTTCCTTTTAATTTCACTAAAATTATTTATTTTTACAAGTTCCAGTATTTCGTCTACGATATGCAGACTTCTTCAGTGTTAGTACTCGATTCCGAGACTAATA
Organism: Dolichopus griseipennis; assembly: GCA_963082915.1. Classification (NCBI taxonomy): domain Eukaryota; kingdom Metazoa; phylum Arthropoda; class Insecta; order Diptera; family Dolichopodidae; genus Dolichopus; species Dolichopus griseipennis. The sequence goes on along the minus strand of OY720444.1, from coordinate 47,594,150 downwards.
AGTATTTTTAGTATAAGGAAACTACTTGTTTTTTATTTCTTTCAATTTCTTAAAACGAAAATAATTGAACTGGCAAACAACAAAGACATCCAAATTGGTACAATTTAAATGAAAGTTGCTACCAAAATAGAATTAAACAAAGTACGTAAATGAAATGAAAAATGAAATATATATAAATAATTATAAGAATAAAATGCTTTTAATTTAAAAATGTTTTTGTAAAATTTTATGTATATTATTATAATATATAAATTTAAATGTACATTTATTATAATCTCAATTAACAGCTTTCGAATTTATTTATCTGAATCTAATATTCATTAATTCGAGACATTTAATTTAACAAGAACAATTGAAAATAAGAGAATGTAATTTTAATTGTTTAATTACTTTTAAATTAATTACAGCCGAGTAATACCGTACGTACACCTGATTAGTTTAAATAAAATTCAAAATTCATTTTAAAACCATAAAAACTTTTATTAGTTCTATACATAATTAGTTTTATAATACCCAAACCTTTTCTAATTAATTTATCTACTGAAAAATTTTAAAAACAAAAGAACTAAAGGTTTTTAGAAAATGCTGTTACAAAATTATAAATTTGGAATGTTTTATACAATACAATAATATTTTACACACATGCAGCAATTACTTCTCTTCAGGTTTATTAATTTTTGTTGTACCGCAGTTATTGTTAAATGATTTAGTACCTTTGATAAATAATTTTTTAATTTGTTCTTTTAATTTACTTTTTTTTTATGTTGTACAAAATTCAATTTTTAATTGTTTAAATCTATGAATTTGAAAAATTCTCATTTAATTCAATGTATAGGTTTACGATATGTCCTGATCTAGGTTACAGGTATGGACTAGATTAATTTCAGATTAAAATATTGTAATTAGAACGGGCTATTTCTCAACATTTGTATTTATGATAAGGAATTTTGAGCACTTCTGTTATAAATAAGTATTACAACCATAATTCTCCTGTTATCTGTGACACTAATCTTCATTAAAACTAAAATTTTTCCGAAAGATATATAAATAGGTTTATATAAGTTTGATGATTATTTTATTAATATGAACGAAAAACATTAATGCTTTGATTAGCTTTTTGTCACAAAATTAAGTAATTGACATTTTAAATTGTATATGTACCTATTTCAAAGGCTTATAAATGCAAAACATGCAATAAATATTTCTAAAATACTGTTGAAATATGATCAAAATTCTAGTTAACAAAATTAATGTGTAATCAGTGTGCCAATACTATAAATATACTTATGAAATGTCAAATATATTTTACAACTATTATAATATTTTACTTTTGAATTGTAAGTCAACAGAATTAAACGCGTTTTATTTTAATCTGCTAACAGGTTATGGGCCCAAGTAGAACCCATATGTAGCGTAATTGTATAATTTAATAAAGCCCGTGCTGTATAATAAATTATTGAGGCCGAAAGAATAAAAATATTAAAGCAAAAAAGCGTTCTAAGAGCAAATTATAATAATGCCATAGCAATTTTTACTGATGCTGTAAAAACCAAGATATACAAGAAGTGACCAGTTATAGAAATAATGACAAGGAAGCAGCTTTCTTCAGCAAAAATTTAAAAAAGGCCTTGCAATAAGCAAGGTTACATCATGCAACTGGTAAAATGGTAAACAGTTTTTTCAAATTAAATAATGCAATTAAGAGATGTTATGTTAATTCAAATCAGTCTTCAAATTCCGAATTGGATGATTATACATTGTGGAATAGACTTATGGAAAATGCCAATGAAGATTATATGAGAAAACTTCAAGACGCTTTTACCAAAAAATATAAAACCATAATATGTCCTATTGGTGAACAAATAAGAAACTCATTTAGTGTTGTTTTTAGACGACTTCTCCAGAAAGGTTTTTATATGATGAAAAAAAATCTGAAGTCATGTATCGATTTATAGAATTCAAAAATCTAGTTGAAAACCAAATGAACCGAAAAATAAAAATTTTTTGATCCGATAATGGAAAAGAATTTGTTAATGAACATATGGAAAAATTATTATTAAAAAAATAATTATTAAATAAAAATTGAATAACAACAATTTGAATAAAAGTTTTTGGACTGAAACCATATCAATATCAGCATTTTTAATAAATCTTTTACCCAGAAAGGCAAATAAATTTACTCTTGAACAAATTTGGACAGGCAATATACCAGATTTGCCATTTTTAAGAATATTTGGCTGTAAAGTGTTTTTACATATACCAAAACAGTATCGAAAAAAATTAGATGTATTCAACAGAATGTATACTATAGGGACAGAAGGTATAATTTCAAAGCAAAGAAAATTATTGTGAGCAAAGATGGGGTGCTCAAAAATTCTGCTACATTAATTCTAATAATAATGAGTATTTTATTTCTTCAGATAACATAACTGGTAGAAATAAGGTAGAAGTAAATAAAAAAATACCGGAAATTATAATAACAGAAGTGATCACTCAAGAACCAACTGAGTGACCAACTGAATCAAAACAATGATGAAGATAAATAGATTATAAATTATGATAAAATTAACAACGGAAATTATGTGAAAAATGAAAACGTTTTGAAAAATGAAAATGATTTGGTAAATCATGGCAGTGATAAAGTAGATCAGTAATTTGAAAGACGCTCACCAAGAATGCAGACCTTAGATGTGAATTATGCATGTTTATCAAATCAATTGAAGTTAGAGGTCCAATCGACTATGATGATACATTGTCTAGATCCAATTCAAATTTATGGCTGGAGGCGATGCACACAGGATATGAAGCTCTAACTAACAACAAAACATGGACACTTTAAAATTTCCCAAATAACTGTAGACCTATAGATTGTATTAGCAATTGCAGCACAATATAATTTACAAATACATCAGATGGAGGCCGTTAGTGCCTTCTTGCAAGGGGATATGGACCAGAAAATATTTATGCTACAACCAAAAGGTTTTAATGGAACTCCTCAATTATGTAAATTAAACGAGTCATTATATAGATTAAAGTAAGCAAGTCATGTGGGGAATTTAAATTTAAAATCAGCTTTACTTCCAAACGATATAAAAAAATTATATGTGAATATATTAACGCAAATAAACAACTTGCATATGTTTTTACTAAAACGGTAACATACTCAAAGCATTTAAACTTGAAAAAACTCCGGCATTTGATTTATTTAATTGAAGTAATTTTAATATATAAAACTACATATATACTTTTTCTTATTTCAAGTAATATCCTTATTAATTTCGAAGATATGCTTTAATGTCTTGGGAGATGTGTGGGTGGTATCCGAACCACTACTCCAATTGATCCCGAATTTCAAGGCCACAAAGGAAATTGGAAAAATTACCTTTGTACAAAATTTGAAGATTCTATCTTCATTTGTTTTAGAATTCGAAATTACTCTTATTTATATATCTGGTTTGGCCTCAGTTCGATCAAAAGCTTCTAGAATCCGAAATTCTTTTCTGATCTCGACCGTATTCAATCTCCTCCGTCTTTTCATTACTAGGAACCTACAGCATTAATGATGTTGAAAATTAATTAAATTAATTTCATCAATATACTGTCATTAGTTTTTGAGCTATCGTGTTTTTGGATATATACTCGTTAACCGTTGAACCGATTCAAAGTTCCAGACTCCGAACCCATGGGCCAATCTCGTTCATATGGAATCCCCGCTGTACTTCCATTACTAGTAACGTATAGTATAAATTTCATCAAGATAGCTCCATTAGTTTTCGAGTTATCGACGGACAGACATCGCGAAATCGACCCAAGAGGTAACACTAATCACAATTATATAATATATACTTTTCCATATCTAGCTAGCCTCCTTTCGGTGGTTACAAACACCATAACAAAGTTTTTATACCATTTTACCTATTCCTATTCCAAGGTATAAAGAAAACACAATGGTTAATTATGTTAGCATATTCAATTTGTTCTAATTTACTTTTCTAGCTAGCCACAAATTGGATACAAAAAGAAAACTTGTAATTTGTATTATTTTATTTGTTATTTTTATAATAATTTTAATTTTTCTATATATAATTTAAATGTTTATTTTATATTGAGGTGTTTTTGAAAATTCAGTACTAACTTTTCTAACCGAAACTCCTTAAGCCCAGCATTTTTTTTTATTAAGTACTGCGAAGTCAGTACTTACTTTTCAAAAATGGTGAGTTGCCAGTATGAAAAGTAAATGCTGACGGTTAGTTAAGCCAGAAATTTTTTAAAAATTACACTTTTATTTTCTTTGCTGCCAGTTAAATAAAATAAAATAAAACGATTAACGATTAAAGATGGACCAGGATATTAAAGAAATTTTAGGGTCCATTTTTATTTTTTTTTATAAAATAAGTTTTTTAAATTTTAATTTTCAGAGAATTGCAAGACGACAGTTATTAGGATGATGCTAAAATTAAAATTTTAGTAGATATGTGACTGGAGGACGAAAACGATTTATTTATTTTTTTATGTCTATATCTTTATAGTTAATAATTTTTTAAATAGCTAATGAAGATTTTATAGCCATACAACAAGGCAATGCTACGTGGAGATGTAAAGAATGTCCATCCACCCACAACGAATCAATAATTATATGTGGTGATGGTGAATTGAGTTATGCTGAATGTATCGAAGGTAAATTGAATGATTCCAGTAATGATTCTGAAAAACATCCAGAATCCCTCACTCACCAACAACTGGTCTTTTCGGTGCATGAAATACACAAAATCTTATCGTTCTTCAGCATGCAAATGGACGAACTTATCCAAACCGCTAAAAAAATTTTACAAGAAAATAAATTTTTAAAAGAAAATTTGAGAGCTACAGAGGATAGATCAATTAAAATGAAAACACTTGTTCATAGACTACAGGGAAAATAGGATGATTTTAATTTGCAACAGCAAAATAAAAACAATATACGTGCTGGCCTTCCACCTAAATTAAATTCTCCTATTAAATGTGTGGAAAAAATCATAAAAACTGATGTCAAAATTGAGGATATAGATGGTATTTCTTATTTAAATACCAGCGTTAAAAATAACCGAGAAAACGTTCTATACCATCTGCAATTGAAGTCGGAAAACATAAAGGAAGAACTCCTAAACAAGAAAAAAACAAACGCAAAACGTCTATTCACATCTGAAATTGGTATACAAGGATCTGGAAGTAAGGAAATATTTTTTCAACTACATTTCACCCCTCTGCAAGCTAAATTATACTATGAAACTAAGCAGATCAAGAATTTCAAAAATTTGAAATACCTATGGATTAAAAATTATGAAATTTTCATCAGACAAACTGATAAATCTAAGGTATTTAAAATCAAAGATCTTGAAGATATTAATTTTATTAGAACTAAACTTGCATAAACATAGTCCATATAACTTTTTTTATAAATTAAATATACAATTTTTTTTTTTTTTAAGTTTTTATTAACCTTTAAAATCATATATTTACACTTAAGAACATTATCATTATTATTATTAACTTTTATTTATTTTTTCTTACATTATTTTCGTACTTCTTCATTATATAAATTTCAATTCAACTATTTATTTAAATTAAAAACATTCCACTTGTTACTTACATTCTTGTTATACCAAAGATTTCAACAAGTTTTTCTAATTACATTTATAAATTCTTTTTATATTTTTTTCTACTTAACCTACAAAAATTTTGGGAGTTAATTCCTACGATTCTTTATAATTTTGATAAATTTTTTAAAATCATTAACATTATTCAAACACTTGTTTGTATTAAATTTTTTTTAATTTTAAATTTTAAAAAATATTTCAATTACAATTTAACATCCAAAACACTATAATCATATCTATAACTAATTCAAACACTAAATTTAAACTTAGATTATTGATACATTTAATTACATATATTATAATAATTTTATATTTTAAATTATTACTAATTCACAAAAAATTTATACTTGAAAAAACCTACACCTAAATTATTTACAAAAAACACATAGGTACTTAAAAAATCATTTACAGTGGAACTTCCCTAACTCGAATTCGCAAGGGGAATAAAAATTTGTTCGAGTTAAAGAAACAAAAACATATAACTTTTCCTTTTGAGTAAATAAAGTTCAAATATATTCTAATAACCTTTATTTCATAATATAGTATAAAACAAAAACTAAAAATTCATAATAGTAATTCATAATTCAACATAAACAAAAAATTCATATATGTACAGTACATACTACATAAAAATTTTATTTTATGTATTTACAGAAAATATTGCAAAATTTTTTTGAAGATTTTAAGAAATCAAAAAAATTAACATTTAAATTTTTGAACATTTTTAAATAGTTTTTGTAAAATAATTTGTAATACAATTTTGTGTAAAACGATTGTTGTTTCGTAATTTCAAAAAATTTTCTAACAAATTGAAATTTTTAAAATATTCTTCTGGAACGTCTTCTTCAGACAATAATAATTATCGTAAAATATTCAATGCAAAATTTACTTCCTCAAACTTATGTACATTACTTTCTTCATAATAAGTATCTTCATCATGATCTGACTCTACTTCATTGTTATTATTACATATATCCTCCAAAATTTCTAAATCAGAAGAAGTTTAAAATGTTAAAACATGATTTTCCAAATTTAAATACTCCTCTGAATCAACACCTGTTATATTAAATTTTTTTAATCAGTTATCAAAAGTAGTTTTAAAATTTTCCTCTTCGATATTAGATCTATATATTTCTTGCTGTAATTGTATTAGAGGAAGATCATCTTCTTCATCCCAAACAGAATGTAGCTGAAAACCAACTTTTTTTAAATTAAAGACCCATTTCGGTACTAAGTGCCTTTTCAAAAATATTTGAAATAATTATTAAAAAGAGATTAACTTTTTTTATTTCTAATAATAATGTGCTGCATGAGGATCGATACGGCTTTGAGAAAAATTCTAACACCGCAGCGGCATGTTTAAACTTAACACATTTTATTTCGAATAATATAGATCAAAGACATTATGTTGCCTGTGTCTTTCTAGATTTTCAAAATCCTTTGATTGCGTTGATCACAATATATTGCTACATAAATTAATTAAGTTAAATTTCCATGTTTAAGACTTACTCTATTTCAAAACATATCTAACAAGCAGAAAACAGATAGTTAAAATAACCACATCGTATTTCAAAAGAAATAATAAAAAAAGTATCCTAGGGTTCAATTCTTGGCCCAGATTTATTCAAGATTTTCTAAATGATTTAACGTACTTAAAATTAAAGGTCATTACTCAGTTATATTCTGATGATGCTGTAATTAAATACGCAGAAAAGAATGAAGTCTGATTTATTAACAATCAATGAGTGGCTGACAAAGCATCTTCTAAAACATAATATTAAAAAGACAAAAATTATGTTTATAATAATAAAATTTAACCATAACCCAATATTCCTCTTAAATGGTATTCCTGTTGAAACTGTAACAGTATTTAATTACTTAGGTCTTATTTTCGATAATAGTATATGGCATAATCATATTGAGCACGTTTGTAATAAAATTAGTCCATTTTTATATTGCGAAGACTGAAAAAATTCCTGAATAATGATATGCTGTACATAATTTATTGTGCATATATTTATTGAAACTGGAAATATCTCAACCCAATCTGGAGTGGAACTACACAAGCCAATTTAAACATAATAAATATAATGCATAATATGGCAATCAAAGTAATACTTAATTATGAGATAAGATTCCCAACTTGTTTGTTATATTCTGAGAAATTCTTAAGTATCAGCAATATTTGCATGTATGAGTTGGATATTTTAGCATTCAAAATTATTAACAACGAAATAAAACATTCATTTTTATACCCTAGATATAGAAAAGTATATATATTTGTGATCAGCGTGACCTCCTGAGTCGATATAGCCATGTCCGTCCGTCCGTCCGTCCGTAGGCACGATAACTCAAAAACTAATGAAGCTATCTTGATGAAATTTTAAATGTAGGTTATTAGGACTTAAAGTACGGCGGGGATTGCATGTGGTCGAAAATTGTGTACAAGACCATGGGTTCGGATCCTGGAACTTTTTCATCGAATTTAGGCCAAACGAGGATGAGTCCGAATTCCAAGAAGTTAGAACCTCCAAATTCGGTATCAGGGTGCCCCTTTCTATTCCCTTAGTGTCCTCGAAAATTGGAACTAATTGAAATAGTGGGTCGGGGACCATCCACATAGTTTTGAAGACCTTAAAGCATATTTTCGAAAATAATAGAGATCGTAACATCAAAAAAATGTAGAAGATTCAAATTTGATACAAGGATGCTCTTTATTATTTCCTACGTATTCTCTTAATGTGATCAATCGGAGTGGGGATTCAGGTAGCTCTCTTAGACCTCTAAAGGTTAAAAGGCTTATCATCCAAATTAATAAAAATAGTAACTCTTAATGTGATCAATCGGAGTGGGGATTCAGGTAGCTCTCTTAGACCTCTAAAGGTTAAAAGGCTTATCATCCAAATTAATAAAAATAGTAACGTCAAATTACTGTAGAATGTTCCAATTGTGTACAAGGCTTAACTAGTATTGAACGTGTGACTGGTACTGCATATGAGCGAAATCGTTCCATGGTTTCGGGTTCTGGAATCTTTGAAAAATTTAAAAGCTAACAAACGGATATCTTAAAAATACCAAAACTCAGAAACTAATTACGCTATTTTGATGAAATTTATATTCTAGGTTGCTATAATTCGGGTATCATTTATAAACTAGTATAATTTCGAAACCAAAGAAGTTAGAACATTATATTTGGAGCACATGTGATTTTTTTTCTTATTTGATTTGTGTACGTGAAATTGTGTAGGATGAATTGGAATAGCGGTTTGCGTACCACTCCCACTACTCCCAAAATCTTAAAGCATAATATATTCGAAATTAATAAAGATAAAAAAATCAAATTTGCTACACTATTTCCGATTTCCGTTCTTATTTAACACTTTTATATTTTTAAAAGGCTAAGAGTTTTACTATTAAACATATTATGTATTATATTTCATAAATTAAAAACTAAATATTTTTTTAATAAACGACTAAATTTTTGTTTTTAATTGTTATTATATCATATCTATATTTAATCGAATTATGACCATAGGTAATATATAATTAAGAAATTGTGTACGATACTTAAGTTGTAAAATTAATTTTTATATTTAAATTAATTATATGAAAAATTCTAAATATGTCATTGTATTTTAGAAATACATTTATGGCATATTTTGATTATTAAATTTTGTGATACAAAGCTACTGAAAGCTTTTATGGTTTTAACTAACATTAAAAACCCGTAAATTATATAAACTTTTATATTTATATTATTACAAATTAATATTTCTTTCGAATAACTTTGAGTTTAATTATATAGAACATTAATAAATAAGGATTAAGAGAATAAATTTAAAAATTATTGCAAATTGAAATAATTAACCGAGGGTAGTAAATCATTCAACAGTAAATGTAATACAGCTAAAAATCCTGAAAAGGAGTAATTGCTGCATGTGTGTAAAATTTTATTGAATTGGATAAAAGTTTTAAATATGTAATTTCGTAATTGCATTTTACGAATCCATTTATCTCAACTTTATTGGACCATGGGCTCGGAATCTAGAACATTTTGATCGAATGTAGGCCAAACGAGCATTATTCGAAACCATTGAAGATAGAACCTCCAAATTTTGTATCAAGGTGTCCATTCCTATTTCCTTAGTGTCCTTGAAATTTGGGACCAATTGGAGTAGTGGGTTGAGGACCAGCCATACAGTTCCGAAGACCTTACAGCATATTTTCGAAATTAATAAAGATAGTAACTTCAAACAAATGTAGAAGTTTCAAATTTAGCACATGGTTGCTCTACCCTAATTTTGGATCGATCAGAGTGGCGGTTCGGTGGTACCCGGTGTAGGCGGTTTGGTAAGATAGCAACTTGAAACAAATGTAGAAACTTCAAATTTTGCCCAAGGATGTTCATTACTATTTGTGTGGCCCTCTAATTTGTGATCAATTGGAGTGGTGGTTCAGTACACTCTTAGACCTCCCAAGGTTTATAATTGAAATACTAAAAATAGTAACTAAAAATTAAGATAGAATGTTCCAATTGTGTCCAAAGGTTAACTAGTATTGAAAATACAGCGCGGACTGCATATGGGCGAAATCAGCCCAAGTCTTCGGATTCTGTACCTTTTAATCGGTCTAAGGGCTAACGAACATATATAAAAAATCAAGATAACTCAACAACTAATGACGCTATCTTCATAAAATTTATTTTGTAGGGTACTGGTAATGAAACTACGGCGGTGATTGCGTACGGTGGGGAATGGACACTATTTTGATGAAATTTAAACTCTAGGTTACTAGTAATGAAAGTACCATGGGAATTGGTTCTGGTCGAGTTCGGACAATGAGTTCGGATTCTAGAAGCTTTTGATCGATCTGAGGCCAAAAGAGTATAATTTCGAAGCCAAAGAATATATTTCCTATGTGTCCCCGAAATTTAGACTTAATTGTAGTGTTTGTAACCATCTTAAGGAAGCGAGCTAGATATGGAAAAGTATATATATTTGTGATCAGGACTTAGAGTACGGGGATTGGATATGGGAGAAGTAGGCCCATGGGTTCGGATTCTGGACCTTTTAATTGTTTTAAGTGCCAAGGAACATATAAATTAATTATTTTTTTTATTATTTATATTAAATTTTATTTTTAGGATATAAATTAATTATTATAGGACTTAGAGTACGGGGATTGGATATGAGAGAAGTAGGCCCATGGGTTCGGATTCTGGACCTTTTAATTGTTTTAAGTGCCAAGGAACATATAAAAATAATAAGGATAACTCATCAACTAATGGAGCTACAATCATGAATTTTGTGGTGTAGGTTACTAGTACTGAGACTATGGCGGAAACTGCGTACGATCAAGTTCGGACCCTAGAAGTTTTTGATCGAATTTAGGCCAAACAAGCATAATTCCGAAACCAATGAAGATTAAACCTTCAAATTTGGTATTAGTGTGCCGCTTTCTATGTCCTTAGAGTCCTGGAAATTTAGGACCAATTGGAGTAGTGGGTCGAAGAAAATCCACACAGTTCTGAAGACCTTAAAGCATATTTTCGAAAATAATAAATATAGTAACTTCAAACAAATGTAGAAGCTTCAAATTTGGCACAAGGGTGTTCTTTACTATTTCCTTCGTATTCCCTTAATGTATGATCAATTGGAGTGGTGGCTCAGTTAACTCTCTTAGATCTCTAAAGGTTGGAAGGCTTATCATCGAAATTATTAAAAATAGTAACTTCAAATTAATTTAGAATGTTCTAATTGTGTACAATGGTTACTAGTATTGAAAGTATGACTGGGACTGCATATGGGCGAAATAATACCATGGTTCTCGGTTTCTGGAACCTTTGAAAAGTTCAAAAGCTAACAAACATATATCTTAAAAACACTATAACTCAGAAACTAATTACGTTATTTTGATGAAATTTATATTCTAGGTTACTAGTAATTAAAGTACCATGGGAAGTTCGGATTCTAGAAGCTTTTTTTTTTACTCTAGGAAAACAAATTCCTTTATACATACACCCCTATTCTGAATTCCTGCGTAGATTTTGTACGTAAAATTAGCTACGTTAAGTCGGATTTTTTTTAGTTATTCTGAATTACGCCGGAGAGAATAATTAAAGTCAATGGCAATACTTTTTTTCGAAGTTTCAAAATTTGACATTTTGGTTTGAAATTTTATTGAAAAATTTAAAGCAACAAGTTAAAAAAAAAAGTATTTTATAAACAATAACAAAAATAATTGAAAAAATATAAATTCAATTGCATTTGGATTGATTGCCTTAGAAGAAGAAGAAACCAATCAAAGGATTCTTAGATAAGAAAGGAGAATTCTTAGAGATTCTTATAATCCTTTCGACTTCAGTGAGAAATCGTAAGTATTTATACCTACATATTTCAATTTGAAAATTTATCGAAACATTTTTATAAATTTATATATTCAATTATACTACTACGTATGAATATTTCTTGCGTAGATTTTTGACATTTAATTTACGATACGTAGGAACTCAGAATTGCCAATCTACGAATTTCGAAAAAAAAATTTACTACAAAGGAATTTAGGATCAAGTTTGCGTAGATTCTACGCAAATTAGTGTTACGTAGTAATTCAGAATAGGGGTGATAGTTAAAAAATAGAAATATATGGGGCTAAGGAATTCGAAGGAAAATAGGATAGGAGAGGAGAGTTGGATGGTAGGTTAGAAACGAACTTATTTAAGTTCTTTTTAAAACATTGCAAATTGTATAAAGCTCTATTCCTATCAGAAGGGAACACATTGGATGGAAGCATGTTCCATATTCTAGCAATTCTCACAATAAATGAGGTTCCATAACCAGTTTTGAGCCACCTGGGGATTTCCATTGTGTTGAAGTGAGCACTTAAGGCCTCCATGGTGTTGCGTTGGAATTGTTTAAAGGGAGGCATTATTGATTTTAATTCAATACCTAAAAGATATCAGAAAAGAGAGTTAAAGCTCCAATATTACACCGAGTGCTAAGAGCAGTGAAAGTAACCTGGACGGAAGGGTCGCCAATTAGGCGTAAGGCGCGGTTTTGAAGTTTTTCCAGGTAACTTAGTGAAGTTTGGGCAGCGCCAGTCCAAATGTGAAAGTTATACTCCATCTTAGGTCGTATGTAGGCTTTATAGATATTGGACAGATCTCTGGGAGAAAAATACCCTTTACAGCGAGAGAGAAAACCCAAACAATTGGCAGCGTTATTAGCTACATAAAAAATATGTTCATTCCATAATGCATACCTAATGCATACCTAATGTTTAAACTTTCAGACCGCTGTATAATTTTTCCCTGAAATCTCAGAATAGGGGTGATTTGATCTCTTTTACAAGATATGCGACAGCTTTGAGTCTTGGAAGTGTTAAACTCAACTCTCTTAGCTTTACCCTAATCAGATATTTTTGCTAGGTCATGATTGACTGAGCTAGCCATAAGATTTTTCTTTAAACTGATTGCGGCAGAAGTGGCATTTGATTTTTTTAGAAAGTCGTAAGATGCTCCCAGAGAGCACTGTCATCGGCGAAAGTGTGGATTAGATTGAGGGTGGAAGAGAACAAATCATTGATAAAAATCAAAAAAAGAGTGGGAGATAAGGCACAGTCTTGTGAAATACCAGCATTTATTTCATGAGTGTCGGACATATGACTGTCGACAAGAACACAAATACGACAATAAGGAAGGAAACCTCGAACCATGTACAAAAGGAGCTACCTTAACCGATTGTCTGACATTTATACAAAAGAGCACTATGCTATACTCGATCAAAGGCTTTTGAAATGTCTAGAGCCGCAACCCAAATTCACCAGAATGCTGGTGCTAAGCTTCTCGCAAAGGCAAGTTAAAAGATCGCCTGCCGATCGTTGGCTTCTAAAACCATATTGCCGATCGTTTAAAAAACGCGAGCTATTAAGAAATCTCAAAAGTCTTTTGTTTATCAGGATTTCCATTATTTTACAATTGAGAGGTCGCTTTTGTCACCTTTTTTAGGAATTGGGAAAACATGGGCAATCTTCAATTGACTGGGATATTTCCCAGTTGAAAATGATAATGAAAAGAAATTGCGCATAGGTTTTGAAATTGGAAAAGCAATGTGTTTAAGAACCATAGCTGGAATTCCGTCAGGACCGGTGGACTTATTAACTTTAAGATTCTTTAGAACTTTCACTACTGTACGAGTTCCAAAATAAACCCTTTGAAGAATTTTAACCCTTGAGGGATCAACTGAAGGGAATACTGCAGGTGTTTGCATAGTAGGAGTAAAATACTGCAAAGTATTTTGCGAACAAATTAGTTTTACCAACTGAATCTGAGATGATAGAACTGTTGTTATCAATCAGTGGTGGAAACGAAGTTGCGCAAAATTTGCTATTCACGTTTTTTGCAAAAGTCCAAAATGAACGAGTGCAATGCGAGAGATTAATTATTTTTTGTCTCCATTATTTTTTGTCTCCATGGATTTAGGTTTAATTGTTTTGTATGAACTAGGAATGAATAGTTTCATACCTAGCATAATTGTTTTACTAATGGCATTTGCAGCAAAGTCAACGTTTCTGTGTCAAAAGCACATTGTCCAATCGAAACGCCCTAAAAAACTGGTCAGGCCTACACAGTCAGCCCGGTTGTAGTGCTTAAAGTTGGTGTTTCGGCCGGACGATGATTATATGGAAGCTAGATTTAATAAGGCAATGATCGGAACCCCCAATTGGCGAGTTAACAGAAACGTTATATTTTTCTGGATTGGTGGTCAGAAATAAGTCCAATAGATGCTTTTTTTGATTGTCACGGTCAGGAATTCTAGTTGAACTTTTAAAAAGTTGAGGACGTTGGAATGAATTCAACTTGCTTGCCTTCCGGGGAATTGTGACTAGAAAAATTGAGCCAGTTCTAGTTGTGGACTTTGAAATCACCTGCAATAGCTATCTCACATTGTGGGTTCTTCTCCAAAATTTTATTGATAGTGTCAGATAACTGTTGTGAACATCAAACATTTACCAAAAAAAAATTAGAAATATTAGAAAATGCCAGTACAAAATAAATGGCGAACATGCCAAATGAATTCCAAGGTACAACAGTTCTTAGTACCTTATTGTACACAAGGAGAGTTTAACATAAAAACGTGTTAACATACTTTCTTACATGCCTAAATTTTGGTAAAAAAAAAATGGAATATTAGTAAATGACAAGAAAATTAATAAACGTAATACTAATAATGATAATGATAAAAATAATGTTAAGAATAATGATAATTACAATAGTAATAGTGCTGCTAATAATAAAAATAATAGCAAAATTGATAAAAAAAATAGCAATAATAAAGAAACTAATAGTAATATTAATAATATTTATGATAATAGTAGAGATGAATTCTGTAATAATAAAGATGAAATTGAGAATAGTAACGAAAACGTAGGCGTTAGCAAGAGTGCCAATAAAGTGGAATTAGCTTCTAAATATTATAACTGGATTAAAGGAGAAACACTATATCAGCAAAATTAAAAAATGGAAAATGCTTCTCATAGTACTAAAAATCTACAACTTGTAAACAAGAGCTTTTTAAATCCAATGGAACCTTCAATTGTTAAATTAACAAAAAAGGCTGTTGAAAATGGTGATAGTATATATGTATTATCACGATTACGAGACCACAGAATATACAACAACGTTAGATTATTTTTGTCTTTTTTGCACGATCAAGAGGATATTTGTTATGAAGGTATAACGAAAACAAATATCAAAGTATTGGTCGATATTGAAGGATTGCTAACGAATTATCAGGAATTACGTGAATTATATTATAAATTCCATGAAAATAGGGGAATCACTATTAAAGAAGTAAAAAAAGACCTAGCTGCATATAGGCAATGTATATATAATAAATACAGAGAAAATTTACAAACAATTTGGAACTCCACACAAAATTATTTAATTGGTAGACCGTAATGGCAGTCCAATCCACAAATACTTTAGAAACGGGTAAATTACAGGTAAAAAGGAATACTAATAAGGATATTTCAGAACATATAACAAGCATTGTAAAAAAAAGTGGAGAAAGGACAAAGGATGAAAACGAAACGGCGAACACGTTAAATGAATTTTTTAATGAAGTATATTCATTATAAAAGGAATAAAAAAAAATAATATAGTAACTATAGAACACATAAGAAATAATAAAACATTATTTCTTAGACTTGTTACTGAAACAGAGATTTATCAAATTATTATGAAGTTAAACAGAAATGCAGCCCCAGGATTAAATAATATAACGGTAAAGGATTTACAGGAATTAGTTAATATTATCAAAAAAGCATTGGGAACATTGATAAATTAATGCCTTGAAGAAGGAGTATTCCCTGATTCATTAAAAAAAGCGTACATAGTGCCAATTCATAAAAGTGGATCTAAAGATGAATGTGGTAACTATAGACCAATTTCTATCCTGAACTCAATATCCAAAGTATATGAAAAAGTAATTAATATAAGGATAAGAAATTTTATTTAAAAAACGATTGGTTTTGATCCAAATCAATATGGTTTCCTAGATAACAGCGGCACAGAATCAGCAATTACAGCTACGTTAGAATATATTTAGATGAAGGATATTTCGTCGGTGCAGTATTTATTGATCTTGCGAAAGCTTGGCAAATCATCGTAGACTGATTAGTTTTTTAGATATATTGGGTATAAGAGGTACTAGTAATCTTTTATTAAGCAGTTACTTAACAAATAGGACTCAGTGTGTTAAAGTGAACGAAGTGCTTAGCGATGAACTTATTATAAAAACAGGTGTACCACAAGGCTCGCTGCTAGGACCGCTGTTGTACCTTTTATATATAATGAATATGCCGAAAAATAATTTTATTTCAAATTATAATGTTTATGCAGATGACACTAATATCATTGCTAAAGCTAGAACAGTACAAGAACTCGAAAATATACTAAATAAGGAGATCCTTATTTTAAATGCGATATGTAATTGGCTAGATTACAATAAACTCTTCATTAACGCTAAAAAAACCAACTATTTGTTATTTAAAACACAAAGAAAAAATAGCGCAAATATTACTCTTAAAATAAGGGAAACAATTATTGAAAGAGTAGATAAGGTTAAATATCTGGGAATAATAATTGATGATAACTTGAAATGGGACAATCATATCAAAAACGTGAAGAAAAAAGTTATGCCAATTATATTAGCTATAAAAGATGTGGCGGTATTCCCAGCATGCAGCCAAGCTTATCTATAATAGTCATATACTATCAAGAAATAAGGTATAATATATGTAGTTGGAGCCAGTGCTCAGATTTCCATGTTAATCAAATTGGTATTTTAATGAATACAGCGCTTAAAATTCTTTATAAATATAATTTATTACAGAACTAGTACTAAGTATTTGTATAAAAAATAATTAATTAGATATTAACCAATTAATCTATTTTGAAAAAGGTAAATATATTTATAAAGTAATAAATATTAATATTAAATCTAATTTAAATTTAATAAATAGAGAAAATGTACGTAAATATAATACTAGAAATAAAAAAATATTGAAATACCTAAAGCTAATTTCTTATACATAATTTTATATATATTGTAAAATTATCTGAAATTAAATGAAATAAAAAAAAAAAAACATATTCATCATGTATTCAGCACGGACATGAACCTTCTTATAACATAATATTATATTATGTTTCTTTTTCCCACTTGCAGTTTAAATGATTTTTGTAATACACATATATTGAAAAAGATTACAACTGCAATATTAATTAATTAAATAGAAAAGTGCAAACAATTGTTTGCAAAAAAAAAAATTTTGTTATATTAGCTTAAGTGAATGGGGGAAAACGAAGGTTGACTAGCGTGTTTTTTTTTTAATTTTGATAATTTAGTCTATTAAGTTTGTTTAAAAATTGAATATTAAAGAGAAAAAAATAAAGAATTATTTATCTAAAATAGATAAAAAAAAATATTGTACAAAATAGATTTTTAGACAAGCAAAAATTTTAAAATATAAAATAAATAAATTCGGAAAATAATAATTAAAATTTGCAAAAGAAAACAAAAGCTTATTAATATGAAATTGTGTACAAATAATTAAACAGTGTGTGTTTTTACTAAATATTTAAAATGATTTTAAGATAACAATGTAATTAAAAGTAAATAATAAGTTCCTTATTAAAATTCCAAAATTCGGTAGGTGTTATGTTGAATTTGTCATTTATTCAGCCGGTGCAAATGATGAAATTAAATTTTTTAATGGTGGCCATTACTACAAATCTGCTATTGGTAATACTCAGCACTTTTTCAATTAATTAATTAGAAACTCAAATTTTGATAAATTTGTTTAAATTTTTTCTCTAATTTTATTTTAATTGTTGTTTTATTTTTTGTTTTTAGAAACAGTTTATAGTTAAATTAATGTTAAATTTGAATTAGTGTTAAATTTGAAACATATTTTCAATTCACTTTTTATTATTATAATAGTTTGGATAATTTAGTTTATTTTTTATAATTTCATAATTTTTAACTTTTGTTTTCTTTTTGAAATTTATCTTACAAAATTTAAATATATATATTGTATAAATAAATATATTGAATTGAGAAAATAAAACACAACTGTGCGGAACGAATGATGACGAACGAATCTATGATACACTATTTCTTATTTCCGTTCTTATTTAACACTTTTATATTTTTAAAAGACTAAGAGTTTTACTATATATTAAGTATTATATTTTATTAATTAAAAACAAAATATTTTTTAATAAACGACGAAATTATTTTGTTTTTAATTTTTATTATATCATATCTATATTTTATTGAATTATTACCATAGGTGGGTACAACAAATAAAGTTCAGATAAATGGATTCGTTAAATACAATTACAAAATTAAATATTTAAAACTTTTATTCAATTCAATAAAATTTTACACACATGCAGCAATTACTCCTTTTCAGGATTTTTAGCTGTAGTGCATTTACTGTTGAATGATTTACTACCCTTCGTTAATTATTTCAATTTTCAATAATTTGTAAATTTATTTTCTAGTTTTACTTATATATTAATGTTTATTTTATTTTATTTTATTTTATTTTGAACCAAAACAAGGTTTTTACAAAAAATTCTTATATCTAAAACTTAAAATTAACATGAAATTTGATTACAAAGCATAAATTTAAATACATAAAAATCAAAAGTTTATTTATTTTTTTTTTTTTTTGTAGATTGTAAAAAATGCATACATAGCGAAAACACAGTTAAAATGCAATTTATAAAATAAAAGAAAAAACAAAAATAACTTAATTATAGAATTATAAAATAATGTTAACTTGAAGTGTAATACGAGTATAATATATTGAAGGTTAAAAGTTCTTATAATTAAACTAAGGTTCTATATAATTAAACTCAAATTTATTCGAAAGAAATATTAATTTGTAATAATATAAATATAAAAGTTTATATAATTTCATGCTTTTTAATGTTAGTTAAAACTATTAATGCTTTCATTAGCTTTTTATCACAAAATTTAATAATCAAATTATGCAATAAATGTATTTCTAAAATACAATGATGAATTTAGAATTGTTCATATAATTAATTTTAATACAAAAATAAATTTTACAACTTAAGTATCGTACACAATTTCTTAATTATACAGGGTGTCCGAGACTCAAGTACGCGCACTGCACTCAGTGATTGAGGGCACTAAAACAAACAAAAAATTGTACGGAAGGGGGGGGGGGGGGGGTCTATTGTGGACTCTTTTCGAGATATGAGGGATTAAAGATTTTTAGGAGACTTTTCATAAAAAAATCAATAACTTTTGAGCAGCTTTCTGTAGAGAGATAAAAAGTACACAAAAATTAATGCTGACAACTTACTCTACAAAATGGATTTTTTTTATCTGTCTACAGTAAGCTGCTCAAAAGTTATTGATTTTTTTATGAAAAGTCTACAAAAAATCTTTAATCCCTCATATCTCGAAAAGGGTCCACAATCACTGAGTGCAATGCGCGTACTTGAGTCGCGGACACCCTGTATATTACCATTGATTAAGAATTATATATAGATAAACATTTTCATGTTAAAAATTTGTATTAATAACATACATCTACACATAAACATTTTATAAAATTTCATACATTTCGTCCACAACTATGCACTTTGCAAGTTTTAGAAAAATGTATTTATTTTAAAAAAAATGAAAAAATCAAAACAAAAAGTATCCCGTTACAATTGAAACCTAATAATAAATTGAAAATAAAATATTTGGTCACCTTCAAATATTCATAAAGCTTATTTGTTATTGAAATCTATAAAGTTAGATTTTAAAATAATTATTTTAGAACATTTATATGCATACATATCTATATAGGTATGTATGCATGTACATACAAAATTAAATAATATTTAGAAAAAAATCAATTCGAAAAAATGAACTATGAATTTATGAATGAAAAAATCATTGTTTTTTTTTTTTGTTCTTGTAATTTTTTTCTTTTCTTTGCTATCGTATTCATGAATCATGTTACATGTAAATACTATGTAGAATGAAAAATGGTCTACAAATTTAATTGGTATAAATTGAGAAAATAAAAATAAAAATAAAGTGTATAAAATAGAAATAGTTACAATACATTTAAAATATGCCAACAGTTTTGAGAGAATTTGAAAAAAATATGCGAATAAAGTTTCATACAAATTTTTAACATGAAAATGTTTATCTATATATAATTCTTAATCAATGATATTACCTATGGTAATAATTAAATAAAATATAGATAATAATATAATAAAAATTAAAAACAAAAAAAATTTCGTCGTTTATTATAAAAATATTTAGTTTTTAATTTATAAAATATAATACATAATATGTTTAATAAGTAAAACTCTTAGTCTTTTAAAAATATAAAAGTGTTAAATAAGAACGGAAAGAGGAAATAGTGTATCAAATTTAATTTTTTATCTTTATTAATTTCAAATATATTATGCTTTAAGGTCTTGTGAGTAGAGGGGTGGTACGCAAACAACTATTCCAATTCATTCAAACAAAACAAATAAGAAAAAAAAACACATGTGCCCCAAGTATAATGTTCTATCTTCTTTGGTTTCGAAATTATACTTGGTTATAAATTATACCCGACAAGAACCAATTCCATGGTACTTTCATTACTAGTAACTTAGAATATAAATTTCATCAAAATAGCGTAATTAGTTTCTGAGTTTTGGTATTTTTAAGATACACGTTTGTTAGCTTTTGAACTTTTCAAATGTTCCAGAACCCGAAACCATGGTACTATTTCGCCCATATGCAGTCCCAGTCATACCTTCAATGCTAGTTAACCCTTGTACACAATTTGAACGGTCTATCTTAATTTTAAGTTATTTTTTTTTAATAATTTCAATGATATGCTTTAAGGTCTTCAGAACTGTGTGGATGTTCTCGACCCACTACTCCAATTGGTCCTAAATGTGCAGGACTCTAAGGACATTGGAAGAAGGACATTGGACTGATACCAAATTTGAAGGTTTTATCTTGCTTTTCGAAATACTTGTTTGGCCTAAATTCTATCAAACAAAATTCATGATTGTAGCTCCATTAGTTGATAAGTTATCCTTAATTTTTTTATATATTTATGGCCCTTGGAACAATTGAAATTTTCGTAGGTGTAGCGTATAATTATAAATTAATAATAATAATAATTTATGTAATAATTTTTGTAATTATTAATTTTATATTAATGTAAATTATTTCATAACTAAAACTCAAAAAGAAAATTGCTAAAAAAAGAGAATTTTACTAAAAAAAAAATACATCTCACAAAAATCTCTTAAAAAAAACACTCTTACACACATTAAGAATTGTGTATAGCTATTTTTGTTAAATCTAATGTTCATTGTGACTTTTTGTGTATTAATATAATAAGTGCGGATGTGTCAAAAATTTCGTGCTTATTGAATGGTCCTGGAGTTTGTATTTATATTAGGTATCTGCATAAATATATTCCTTTATTAAAATTATCGAATGAATACAAATACTGTATTCTAATTCTATACATTCATTCTAAAAGCTTTAAATATGGTGTATACTCAAACTACAACTTAACTATATTTATTCTATTTGTTTTATTTCAAACAAGAATATTGAAAAGCTTTTTTTTCATAAATACTTGGTTGTTTTGAAAATAAAATTTCAATTCTTCTAAATCTTTTAAAATACACCAAGTATACCGAGTACTCTAATTACAATGAAAAGGAAAAAGGAAAAAAAAGATAACAAAAAGAAGATAAAAAAAACAAACAAAGCAATGAAAAGCTACATATTACATATTGATATACTCGTAGCACATACTGAATATTTAAATTTTTCTTTTTTGTATTTCCTACGCTCGGTATATAAATACAAATACTATAAATATTCTATTTTCGTGTACACAAAATAAAGCAAATACATATTCATTCTATTCTACAATAATTTTGTAATTCATTTACTCTATTCTATAATAATTTTGTAATGTACGCATTTGGTTTGAAAGCTTTCAAAACAGAATATAAAAAGTTTTACTTATTATAAAATGTTTTGAAATCGCTTTTGAATACATTTGTGCAGGTGTCTAATTTATATGTTTATATAAATCGATTTAATATCAATTCAAATAAAATAATGTTTTTAAAAGAATTAAATTCTCTACTGAATATTTGACCATATATTTGTTCGTTTCAATAGCTCAAGTGCTAGAAGTATAACCAGTTGTGTTGTCGTATTTTAAATTTTCGGATCATTGTATGATTTGTCTTTTAATTAATAATAATATTACTAGTTCTGATGACTATAAAATTACGGATTTTGAAAATTTATCAATGTCCTTAGTAGAGAATCGTGGAGGAATGTTTCTTCTGAATTTAATCCATCAACTAGTATTTATAAAAATTTTGAATGAACATGCAAATTCATATAGCATGAGAAATAATGCGATTGATAGGAATAGTAATACTAAGTCAAAAAGATTAAAACTATACATAAATTCGTTTTTACTGAGTAAAATCTATATATATAAAAGCGAAAGTTTGTTTGTTTGTTTGTTTGTATGTAGCGAATAGACTAGTAAACTGCTCAGCCGATTCTTATGAAAATTTGTATATAGGTGCTTTTGGGTACGGAAAGAAATCGTGGCCTAAAAATT
This sequence comes from Dolichopus griseipennis, assembly GCA_963082915.1. Taxonomy (NCBI): domain Eukaryota; kingdom Metazoa; phylum Arthropoda; class Insecta; order Diptera; family Dolichopodidae; genus Dolichopus; species Dolichopus griseipennis. Next base: position 47,571,309 of record OY720444.1, on the reverse strand, counting down.
TTGACCTAACGGACCGCCAAGTTGGGGCTGTTGTGCAAGTGTTAAAACTTTTTTGTTTTAAAATGAAAACGAAAAATTTGACCAATTGACTTCGATTTTTGCATACGTGATGCTCCATGAGAATTGAGTAGACACTATTAGCAGATTTGGAATTTGTTAACGCATGTCGGCCCGACGGTTGGTCAAAAAAAATGTTGGGTCCAAATTTTGTCCGATTTAACGAAATACTGCTTTGGATAAAAAGAAAACTTACAAAAAAAATTGTTTTGAGTTCCATTAACCCATTACTCCTGGTTGGCTCCAAATTTTGTATGCGAGAAGCACCTTGAAAATGGAGTTGAGTCTAATAGCAAGCTTGGTCCTACACGTCGGTCCTACAATTGGTCAAAAAAAAAAAATTTGGAGGAAAATTACGTCCAATTTTGGAAAGTAGTTAGTACTTCTTTGAATTAAAGGAACTTTAAAAAATTACTAGAATAATCCTAGCAAAAACGTTTAAAACATTTTAAAATTAACATTTACACCATGTGTAATTTTTATGTTCACTTTTGCAGTGACATCAACATCAACTTAAACTAAACCTCCACTGAGAGGCGCAGCAACGCGCACCGGGTATTAGCTAGTTAATTATAAAAATAGAATATATAAGAAGTTGAAACGACATCCAAATAATATTACTTTAAAAAGGTATTATTGAGTGCTGTTTAAAAGTTTATAAAAAATGCTTCGGAAATTAAAAATAATTATTATATAAATCAATTCAATCAAGTAAAGGGGGTGGAAAGAAACAATGGATTTAGTAGTAAATACTTTGTTAAACGAAAAGCAAAAATGTAAAGAGAATATTTTTAGTAAATAAATAATAAATTAATTAAATAAATAAAATAAAATTAAAACTGCAATAATTAAAAAAAAAATCAAAATTAAAAAATCAAAATCAAAAATTTTAAAATGTATTATAACTGGAATTAAAAATTTTTGTTTAAAATTTTTCAAATTTTATTATATAATATTAACTAGCTACTATAATATGATAGAAAGGTATAATTTAAATTAGTATTGTATAAAATATGTATTGTATTCGTTACTATCTCTCTGAAGAGATACAATACAGAGTATAATCTTCTAGATCTCCATGGTTTAAATAATTATATACAAAAGAATTAATAATAAAAATATTAACCAGTTGGGTGAAACAGTGGTTAAAGTGCCGGCATTTCATGCAAAAGACCCGGGTTCGAATTCCATTAAATTAGGTTTTTACCCTCTTCTAAACCTCTGAAGTGTTTAATGGCCGCATAGATTGCAAAAACCTCTCAATCGAACGAAGTAATTTTTTCTGCAGCATTCAGTCTTCAAGAGAAGAAAAATAATGGTTCGTATTGGTCATAAAGCTTTTTTTTATAACGGTAGTGCACCCTCCGCGTTACTTAATGCCTCCACACATAAGTTAATTTTGTCTTTGCCTTGTAAAAATGCCATGTATAAAACTTTGAAAAAGCCCAAAGATTGTTGTTACTGCCGTTTTATGAATCATATTTAATATATAGAATAATAACCACTTAAGTTTTACGTGTAAATCTTATAAATTTAGCAGTGGGTATTTATCAAAAACATTTAGTTGTCTGTATTCTCCACACGGTCTCCACTTATTTGGACCATTTTTGAGAACCATTTCAGAGTATATTGTAGAACTTCTAGGAAAAAAAAAATTTTATAAAATATTGCAGATATTTTATTTAAAAAAATAAATAATATATATAATTTATATATTTGTATTATTTAAAATACATATGTTTTGTTGAATATATTCTATTATAGAAATATGATATACAAAAGTTTTGTGGGATGTGTTCTATTGTAGAAAACTAAATATCATAAATTATTCATAAGCAGGCCGAAAAATAATTTTATTTTAATCGTTTATAAATTGTTTTCTAATTATTTTTATTTTAAAATAATGAAAATAAAACAAAAATCTTTTATATATTCAGATAAAGTGGAAAAATATACTTTTATTTTATTTTTATTATTTTAAGAGATAAATACGAATAACGAGAAAAAAATTAAGGTAGTATAAATTTTTAATTTAGAATTCGAATTTATTTAATTTTTAGTTTAGAATTCTAATTTATATAAAAACAAGTAAAGAAACAATCAGTCGGTGCAACCGACTTAGAAATACCCTACACCTATTTGGTTCAAATTTAATGACATATTCATAAGTCTTTTTAACGCCATAAAAGCTGTTATTAATTTGATTGTAAGACATAGCTAACCAAATTAACTTTATAATACTAAAAACATTTTCTAATTACACTATCTCTTAAAAAATATTACAAATTCTTACTAATTTATTTATTTAAAAATATTAAAAAACAAAAAAACTTCCACTTCAATTACAAAATGAAAAAATTCTAGTTATTAAATTTTTTGATAAAAATCTGATCAAAGCATAATATATATAATAACCCAAATTTTTCAAAATTGCAATTATTTTAAATGGCTAGTTAATATACCTAATAGAAAAGCTTATACGCAAAATATGCAATAAATGTATTTCTAAAATACAATTACTAATTTTCACCTTTTCATACAATTCATTTAAATATAAAAATAAATTTTACATAAATGCAGCAAGTTCCTTTGAAGAAAGCTGAACCACTGCAATTAAGTCTAAATTTCGGGAACACATATGATATGATTTCTATTCTTTGGCTTCGAAATTGTACTCGTTCGGCCTCAAATCGATCAAAAGCTTCTAGAATCCGAACTCATTGACCAAACTCGACCAGAATCAATTGTAATGGTACTTTCATTACTAGTAACCTGAAGTTTAAATTTCATCAAAAAAGCGGCATTATTTTTTGAGTTATGGTGTTTTTAAGATATATGTTTGTTAGCCCTTGAACTTTTCAAAGGTTGCAGAACCCGAAACCATGGTACGATTTCGCCCATATGCAGTCCCCGTCATACTTTAAATACTAGTTAACCCTTGTACACAATTGGAACGTTCTATCTTAATTTTAAGTTACTAGTTTTATTAATTTCGATGATAAACTTTTACACATTGGGGGGTCTAAGAAAGGTACAAAATTAGAGGGACACGCAAGAAATAGTAAAGAACCGCCATGTGCCAAATTTGAAGCTTCTACATTTGTTTCAAGTTACTATCTTTATTAATTTCGAAAATATGCTTTAAGGTCCTTGGAACTGAGTGGCTGGTCCACACCCAGTATTCCAATTGGGCTCAAATTTCAAGGACACTAAGGAAATCGAAAGCGACACCCTGAAACCAAATTTGGAGGTTCTATCTTCATTGGTTTCGGAATTATGCTAGTTTGGCCTAAATTCGATCAAAAAGTTCTAAGTTCCGAACCCATTGTCCAATCCTCACCGTACGCAATCGCCGCCGTAGTTTCATTACCAATAACCTACAGCACAAATTTCATGAAGATAGCGTCATTAGTTGTTGAGCTATCGTGATTATTTATATATGTTCGTTAGCCCTGAAACCGATTAAAAGGTCCAGAATCCTAACCCTTGGGCTGATTTCGCCCTTATGCAGTCCACGCTTAACTTTAAGCACTAGTTAACCCTTGTACACAATTTGAACGTTTTATCTTAATTTTAAGTTACTATTTTTAATAATTTCGATTATAAGCTCTTAATACTTAAGAGGGTCTAAGAGGGATACTGAACCACCACTTCAATTGATCCCAAATTAAGGGGACACGCAACGGATAGTAAAGAACACTCTTGTGCCAAATTTGAAGCTTCTACATTTTTTTAAGTTGTTATCTTTATTAATTTTATAGATATGCTTTAAGGTCTTCGGAAATGTGTGGCTGGTCCCCGACCCACTACTCCAATGGGGCCCAAATTTCAAAGACATTAGGAAAATAGGAAGGGACACCCAGATACAAAATTTGGAGGTTCTATCTTCTTTGGTTTCGGAATTATGCTCGTTTGGCCTAAATTCGATCAAAAAGTTCTAGGTTCCGAACCCTTGGTCCAATTCCGAACTTACGCAATCCCCGAAGTAGTTTCATTACTAGTAACCTACAGCACAAGTTTGATGAAGAAAGCGTCATTAGTTGTTGAGTTATAGTGATTTTTTATATATGATCGTTAGCCCTTCGATCGATTAAAAGGTCCAGAATCCGAACCAATGGGCCGATTTCGCCCATGTGCAATCCCCGCCGTACTTTCAGTTCTAGTAACCTCCAGTTAAAATTTCATCAAGATAGCTCTATTATTTTTTGAGTTATTGTGCCTACGGACGGACGGACGGACGGACGGATATGGCTATATCGACTCAGGAGGTCACGCTGATCACAAATATACATACTTTTCCATATCTAGCTCGCTTCCTTTAGGTGGTTACAAACACCATACCAAAGTTAATATACCCCTTTACCTATTCTATAGGTGTAGGGTATAAAAATAGAATATTTACAGCACATTAGAGTGAAAATTGAGGCTCTTAGAACTAATAAGTCCATTCCTCAGTATAAAAGATGTTAGAGTTTTGGATATACACAAAAATTTTGCAAAAGATAGTTAAATGTGTAAAATGTACTGGAAATCATATGACAGCATAGTCTTCAACTTCAACTTTCTATGATAAAATTTTCATTTAGTAGATCTTAATGTTGATGCAGTATATTGTCCATCAAAATGCAATATAAAGAAAAATTTCATTAAAGAACTGCTAAATGTCCACGGAAAGAAATTTCTGCTAGGAGGTGATTACAATACCAAAAATACAGATTGGGGTTCTAGAACAACTTCAACTAGAGATAAAGAGGTAAGAAAAGCTATTCAATAGTTAGGTTGGTGCCATCATTCGACTAACAAACCAACTAACTGGCCCACAGACCAACAAAGCACCAGATGTAATTGACTTCTTTATAACCACACTGACAAATAATGCCACATTGGCTACACTGACAAATAATACCACAGACTGGTTAAGCTTTAAGTATGAAATCACAAATAATATTAATTTAAACATAAATTTACAATCAAAAGAACAATTAGATTTGTAATTAGAAACCGTTATTAATATAATTCAAAAAGCTGCTTGGAATAACACAAAAATAATTGAGTATAGTTCAGCAGCAAATGATTATCCTAGAAATATAACTGATTTAATAAATCGAAAAAATGATCACAATTTCTTAAAAGAAAAATTCAGATTTTAAAGTCAGCATCATATGAAAATTATATAAAAAGCTTATCGGCAACAAAAGAATCAAATTACTCGTTGTGGAAAGCAACGAAGAGTGTAAAAAATCCAATAAAGCACGACCGCCCCTAATTAAACCAGACAGCACTTGGACAAAGGATAATAAAGATAAAGCCGAATTATTTGCAGATCATTTAAAAAACATTCAAACCAAACGATATAAATTCAGATCTTTGTTTAGTTGAGGATGTTACAATAGAAGAGAATAATATTAATCCATTTGCATAAGAAGAAATTAGTGTAGAAATAAAAACTTTAAAGTTAAGACTGCAGCCAAAAATTTAATTCCAAACCATTAATTTGGATTAAAATCCAAGCATGCAACAATTGACCAAGTTCATAGAATAACAAATATTATAGAAAAAGCGCTTGAAGAAAAGCAAATATGCTATTAATTAAACAAGATGAAGAGTTCTTTACATTAAGAGAAATACAAGCAGGTGTGCCTCAAGGCAGTATTCTAGGTCCTATTTGTACTTGCTTTATACAAGTGATCTACTACAAGTAGAAAATGTAAATGTAGCAACATTTGCTGACGGTACTGCCATATTGACAGTAGGATCGAATATTGACAAAGCTACAGGAAAATTACAGAAAGCAAGGGAAAAAATATGTTTTTGGACTAAGAAATGGAAAATAAAAATAAATGAAAGTAAATCTGTTCATGTTAATTTTATTAATAGAAATATAAGATGGTGTATTTCTATTTGTCAGCATACCTAGGAATGACACTGGATGTCAAGCTAAGGTGAAATGCACATGTTAAAAAAAAAAACTAGAACTTGAAAATAAATATTGAGAAAAGTACTGGCTCCTAGGGCGTAGGTCTAAATTAACAATATATAATAAAATATTAATTTACAACCAAGTAATTAAACCTATATGATTATATGGCATTCAGCTTTGGGGTTGTGCCCAGCAAAAGCATATAAAAAAATGCAAACCTTTCAGAATAAAGTCCTACGTAACATAGTAAGTGCTCCCTGGATTCTACGTAATAGTGACATTCATAGAGATTTACAAATTCCCAAAGTTATAGATGAAATAAGTAGATATGCCATAAAGCATAAAGCTCGTCTAGAAGGGCATATAAATATTGAAGCTGCTCAGTTAATAAATAATCAGATTATTACAGGAAGGCTTAAAAGAAAAAGACCTTTATATAATATAGTATCAAGTACAGATTTCCTAAGTGAAAGTACACAAAACCTATACTAGCAAGATATTAATGGTTAGTCAGTTCGATTAGTTTTAATAAGGGAAGGGTGTGGTTTAGTCGGTAAGATTCCGGTATATACTTGTATCTTTCGAAAATTCCCAAAAAAATCAACAAAACAAAAAAAGAATATAGTTTGATTACTTTACTTTATAAATTTTATGTATGTATCATGCAATGCAAGATGCACTTGCTATCATCATCATCGGTCGGATCAGAATCGAAAAATAAATCGATTTACCTACGTAATCATCGTTATTTAAATCCCGCCAATTTGGTCCACGGGTTCGAATACCTGCCATACAACTTCTATTTTTATATGAGCATTATTTTGTACTTATTAAAGCTGGATGTCTGAAATTTTTGCCAAAAGTAGTTTAGTGTAATGGTCAAAGTTACTGCAAAATTCGGTTGGTCTACTGCCGAAGGTTAGAGTAGCTGCCATACAATTTTTTCTTTTATATGAGCATTACACTACCACTAATGAAGCCGGGTGTTTGAAATTTTGCCAAAAATATTTTAGTGTACAGGCCAAAGTTACAGCATAATTTGGTTGGTCTACTACAGAGAACTCGAGTAGCTGCCATACATCTCTTTCTTTAATATGAGCATTACTCTACACCTAATGAATCTGGGTGTTTGAAATTTTTCCAAAAGTAATTAACCGGATGATATTTTTATATTTCGGTCATACTGGTATCCCAGAGTTGACACAGTCTACTCTACTACACTCTTTCTCGTTTATTTATAAAAACGTTGATAAAAAAAAGTCTACCCGAATTTTGTAAAATTTTTTTATTTTTTTCATAAAGCTTAAAACTGTTTAAAGAGAGCAATATTATTGAAAAAATAAAATTGCTTACCAAAAATTGCAGGTTCTTTTTCTTTCAAATTCTTGTAATTATAAAAAAAGTTGATAGAAAGTTAATTTTTCACCAGTATTTAGGAAAAACTCTAAATTTTTTCTTAATATATAATTTATATATTTTCATTAAAATTAAATATATTAACACTAAACACTCTATATAAAATTAGATAATCACCTGCTTTATCCTATTTTTTTTTTAAAAAGCTTTTAAAAAATTGACAGATAGCAAAGAAAAAAATTTTTTTTTTTTATTTAAACATTTCAAAATGGCTGGAGGCAAGAAATGCTAGAAAAAGTTGGAAAATATATTTTGAGAAAAATATAGAATATGTGTTAGAAAAAATTTTTATTTAGGGCAGTATTTCATATTTAAAGTTGTTAATGAAAACTGCTAAAATTTCATAATTTTCCATTTTCTCTAAGCAAAAGAATGAAAAAAGAAATTGTCACAATACATGTTTAAATTTAGCACTAATACATTCTTAGGGGTCTTTTCCCGCTCTTGATATTTATGTAGTCTATAGTATACACATAGACCTTTTACAACTTTAGTCGAATCGTAACATTAGCATAGTTAGCAACAATTTTCTTACCTTTTACATATACTAATAATTATGTAATATTATGTCATATCATACATTACATTATTTTATTTAATAAAAATTGTTTGTTTAGTATCTGATCCAACCGTTTTGTTTTACCTCTTTAATTTTTTCGTTTCTAACATTTTTAACCGTTTAATGCGTATTATTCTTAACATGAATAAGCAAACGAAAAAGCAGAACGCGGTGTTACCGTTTGGTAACCAACAAGTTAAAACATAAACAAATCTTCCATTCTCTCTTCAACCTTCAATCACGGTTTTAAAAAAATTTAGCACAGAATATTTATTTCTTTTTTAATTTCACTTCTTTTTAATTTATAATTGTGTTTATTTTTTTTTTTGTGTGTAAAAAACAAGATTAAGTTTTTTTATTTTATTTTAAAATAAATCTAACTTAAAAAAAAAAAATTAAAAACAGTGTTGTGAGTTTGGTAATATGGCCGCATCTCCAATGGCGGCAAGTTAAGTATATTTTTTTTTCTTACTTTTAAATATAATTTTTTTATTGAATAAACAAATTTTTTATTTTTGTTTTGTATAATTAAAAATTCTTCTACTTAATTCATTATTTCACAGCACTAATTTTAATTTAATTTGCTTAAAACCTTTTTTATTTTGTGTTAAGAATATAATTTATTGATTTTATTTCTAATTTTCAAATTTTATTTTTAATTTTCAATTTTAATTTAAAAATTTTACATTTAATTTCATACCGGCACGTGATTTGGTTTTGTTTACATTACATTTAATACTGCTTTTTTTTTTATTGAAGATTACTCTTTATCTATCATCTACTAGTTGTAAACAAATCAATTATAATATATCCATTTCATTCCCTCTCCCTCGGATGATAATATTCTAAATTCGCTCATTAATTAATACCATCAATAGTATGTCACCGTATTGCTTTTAATTTTAAATTGTATTGTTTTAATTTTTGATAGTATGTCAATTTTACTCTTTTTTACTTTTTTATTTTATCATAAAAGAAAGGGAAGTACTGAAATTTCAGTTCATTTCTTTTCAACTAACTTAAATTATTTAATTTAACTTTAATTATTTACATATACGTTCGTATTTTTACTTGCACGTAGATTTTGCTGTGTGTGAGTTTTTGATTGTAACTAAGTTTAATAAGGTCTAGTTAAAAACTGGTGAATGATGTTAAAAACCGATTGCTCACTCATAGCAGAATAAAATAGGGGTATTGTTAATGTTATTTTGTAAATATTGTTAGCAATACTTTTGTTTTTATAAACGGTGATAACTTGTTCGGGTTGTATGAATCGTACACATACAATATTTAACCTAAATTATAATATAATTAAATTTTAAATTTTATAAGTTTTATTATTATTTTTTTTTTTTATACCCTACACCTATAGAATAGGTAAAGGGGTATATTAACTTTGGTATGGTGTTTGTAACCACCTAAAGGAAGCGAGCTAGATATGGAAAAGTATATATATTTGTGATCAGCCTTAGTCGATCTAACCATGTCCGCCCGTCCGTCCGTCCGTAGGCACGATAACTCAAAAAATAATGGAGCTATCTTGATGAAATTTTAACTGTAGGTTACTAGGACTGAAAGTACGGCGGGGATTGCATATGGGCGAAACTGGCCCATGGGTTCGGATTTTGGACCTTTTAATCGATCGAAGGGCTAACGAACATATATAAAAAATCACGATAACTCAACAACTAATGACGCTATCTTCATCAAATTTGTGCTGTAGGTTACTAGTAATGAAACTACTTCGGGGATTGCGTAAGGTCGGGATTGGACCATGGGTTCGGAACCTAGAACTTTTTGATCCAATTTAGGCCAAACGAGCATAATTCCGAAACCAATGAAGATGGAACCTCCAAATTTGGTATCAGGGTGTCCCTTCCTATTTCCTAAGTGTCTTGGGAATTTGGGCCCCATTGGAGTAGTGGGTCGGGGACCAGCCACACATTTCCGGAGACCTTAAAGCATATCTTTAAAATTAATAAAGATAACAACTTGAAAAAATGTAGAAGCTTCCAATTTGCCACAAGGGTGTTCTTTACCATCTCTTGCGTGTTCCCTTAATTTGGGATCAATTAGAGAGGTGGTTCAGTACCCCTCTCAGACCTCCCAAGTTTTAAAAGCTTATAATCGAAATTACTAAAAATAGTTACTTAAAATTAAGATATACCGTTCAAATTGTGTACAAGGGTTAACTATTACTATAAGTAAAGCGCGGGCTGTATAAGGGCGAAATCAGCCCATGGGTTCGGATTCTGGTCCTTTTAGTCGGTGTCAGGGATAACGAACATATATTAAAAATCACGATAACTCAACAACTAATGAGTCTATCTTCATGAAATTTGTGCTGTAGGTTATTGGTAATGAAACTATGGCGGTGATTACGTACGGTGAGGCTTGGACAATGGGTTCGGAACTGAGAACTTTTTGATCGAATTTAGGCCAAACTAGCGTAATTCCGAAACCAATGAAGATATAACCTCCAAATTTGGTATCAGGGTGTCCCTTCCTATTGCGTAAGTGTCTTTGAAATTTGGGCCCCATTGGACTAGTGGGTCGGGGACCAGCCACTCAGATCCGAGGACCTTAAAGCATATTTTCGAAATTAATAAAAATAGTAACTTGAAACAAATGTAGAAGCTTCAAATTTGGCCCAGGGTGTTCTTTACTATTTCTTCCGTGCCCCCCTAATTTGGGATCATTTGGAGTGGTGGTTCAGGACCTCTCTTAGACCCCCCAAATGTGTAAAAGCTTATCATCGAAATTAATAAAACTAGTAACTTAAAATTAAGATAGAACGTTCCAATTGTATACAATTAGGTATATAAACTAACCATTTAAAATAATTGCAATTTTTAAAAATTTGGATTATTAAATATATTATGCTTTGATTATTTTTTTATCACAAAATTTAATAATTAGAATTTTTTCTCTTTTTTCTTTTTTTAAATTAGTAATATTTTATAATATTTTTTAATAGATAGTGTAATTAGAAAATGTTTTTAGTATTATAAAGTTAATTTGGTTAGCTATGTCTTACGATCAAATTAATAACAGCTTTTATGGTGTTAAAATGACTTATGGATATGTCCTTAAATTTGAACCAAATAGGTGTAGGGTATTTCTAAGTCGGTTGCACCGACTGACTGTTTCTTTACTTGTTTTCAATTTACTAATTGTTATTAAAAATTGCCAATTTTCGAGTTAATTTTTGTAATATTCGGGGCCTACAAGCCAATTTTCATGCCGTAGAATGTCATCTTAACTCCACAAAACCAGCAATTTTAGCCCTTGGTGAAACACAAGTCAGTGGACAGAATAATAATTTTAATATTATTGGCTACTCACTTGTTTCACACTTCGTAACCAAAAGAGGAATCACGATTTACATTAAAAATGACATTGCTTTCAACACCCTAGATAAATATACACCTTCCAGCCCAGCCTTCCATTATATTTGGGTTAAAATTATCGTTGAAAAGCATGTAATACATTTCTGTTTTTTATACAGATCACCCAATTCAAATGAACAAGAAACTGCTGTGGAAATTGACAATCTTTCAAACCAGATCAATGAAATTTTGGAATCATGTCCACAAACCGAAATTGTTCTGGCAGGGGATTTCAACGTACACAACAAAGACTGGCTTCATTTTTCAAGTAACTCTTCTTTGAGTCAAAACTCAATTGGGAAAAAAGTTGAATTATTTTCCACACTGTTCCATCTTTCTCAACTTGTCCAAAATCCCACTAGGGTCCCTGACCGAGCTGATCAAGAGGGTCACCTCTTGGATCTGTTTTTAACCACTCACCCTGAAAAATATGTAGTTTCAGTTGGTTGTCCCCTGGGGGGCTCCGACCACTGCCTGGTAACCACAAGCTTCCCGGTAAGCACATTAGCCAGCCGAAGGATTCCTCCCAAAAAATTAGTATGGCAATATAGTCGTGCTAACTGGGAGGGATTAAACAATTTTTTCAAAGCATTCGACTGGTCATTGTGCTTACGCGGTAAAAATGTCAACTTCGCTGCAAATGCGATTAGTGAAACAATTTTACTTGGAATGAGGTTGTATATTCCTCACTCCATGAAAAGTATTAAACGAGAATCCAGAGCATGGTTCAATCGCACTTGCAAAGAAGCCATTCGTAAAAAGGAGGAGGCTTTTAAGCATTACCGGAACAGCGGGTTGGAGTCTGACAGGGCCAACTATATCGTGGTTCGAAACAGATGCAAGAGAGTTATTAATAAGCAAAAATTCTTATTCAACCGAGGGTTGAAACGTAAATTCCTACATATGCCTAAGAATAGCAAATCGTTTTGGACGTTTGCAAAAAATCTAAAGGAGGAGACTAGTGGGTCCTCCTTCCCTCCGCTTATTGGTAAAAACAACTCAATTGTGTCAGATTCAAAAGAAAAGGCGAACTTGTTTGGCAAACAATTTTCCTTTAACTCAACACTGCCACAGTCAACTCAAAGGCCACCAAATATTCCAGAAGTTGGCTGCTCCTTTGGTAGAATTTACTTTAGGACGCGAGCAGTGATGAAAATCTTGAAGAATCTAGATACAAACAAATCAGCCGGTCCCGATGGAATCACAACGATGGTTCTTAAAAATACCTACTCTACCATTTCAAAACCTCTACGCAACCTCTTCTATTTATCCTTTACTTCGGGTATTCATCCTGCCCAATGGAAGATTGCGCACGTTTTTCCAATTCCAAAAAAAGGTAACAAAAGCGATCCCTCTAACTACCGCCCTATAGCTATAACTTCGGTCCTTTCCAAAGTAATGGAAAAAATTATAAACCAAAAGCTATTGAAATATCTGGATTATAAAGGTTTGCTTCATGATCGACAATACGGGTTCAGAGCCCGTCGTTCAACTGGTGATCTCATGACTTACCTTTGTGAAAAGCTCAATATCAGTTTTCACCACTCTGGTGAATCTGATGTGGTAGCACTGGATATTTCTAAAGCTTTCGACCGTGTATGGCATGCTGCTTTGTTAGCAAAATGCAGAGCTATAGAGGTAGGTAGAGTCTTTCTCAAATGGATTGGAGATTTCCTTTCGAATCGTACGATTCGAGTTCTGGTCGATGGTTTATCATCTGACAAATTTAAACTAAACACTGGTGTCCCTCAAGGTTCTGTTCTTTCTCCCACCCTCTTCTTAATATTCATTAATGATCTTCTATCTTTAACTTCTAATCCAATTCACAGTTTCGTAGATGACAGCACCCTTGTAGCTTCCTATGAATTTCATAGCCGCTGTAACATTAATCATTAGGTTAATACATCAGCAAAAAATTTCACTGTCAGTGAGCTAAATAACGATTTAGCAAAAATTCACAAATGGGGTGAAAATAATCGTGTTCAATTCAACACGAAGAAAACCCAATGCTGTCTCATCTCGCGAAAAATAGCAACTTCCATTCCCAACTTTATTTTTCAGGGAGAAGTTTTGCAGCACTCAACAGATTTAAATATTTTGGGCATCGAGTTAAACCAGAAATTGACTTGGTCAAATCACATTTTTGGTATAGCTAAAGATGCAGCTAAGTGTTTGGGTTTTTTGTATCGCTGTAAAACTTACTTCTCTCCATTAGATCTCCTCAATATCTATAAAACATATATTAGACCAAAAATGGAGTATAATGCACATATCTGGGCTGGTGCACCCCAATCAACGCTGGGATATCTTGATAAAGTGCAAAACAGAGCTATTCGTCTTATAAATGATCCCAGTGTTACCTCAACGCTCACTCCACTTAGCCATCGGCGCACAATCTGGTCACTTACCCTGTTTTATAGATACCTAGTGGGGACGAACACCTGTTCTAAAGAAATAAAACAATTAATGCCTCCACTCATAGTTTTCCAACGTGAAACAAGGAGTGCAACAGATGCTCATCCCTACTGCGTCGAATTGTTAAGATGGCGAAACACGGCTTATGGAAATTCGTTTGTTATGCGCATGTCGAGATTATGGAACCACATTCCGTCCAATGTGTTCCCTAAAGTTGGTAATTCGTATGTGTACGACTTAAATAAATTTAAGAAAAATATTAACATCTTTCTCCTAAATATCCCTCCAAATTTTCCCCATCCACCATAATCTAAAATTCCCAAATATCCTCCGACAATCCTAAAATCCTTTCATATCCCATCCTTGTAACCAAACTGTACATTTGTATCACAGGTTCCTTCCTAAAGTTTGGTTCAAAAAGGGTGTGGTTTTGGTGCGTTAAAATCGCACACTACCCAACGAAATACCGCAAAGTTTCAATCGGTGGCTTTCGAGCGTTCCATTCCCTCGTAAAAAAAAAAAAAAAAAAAAAAAAAAATCAACGTACAGTCAAATTTTTGACCCTACAATAGAAATTATAGAAATAGAAATTAGCCTCACATTCATTGTTATCAATTTATACAGCGCTCCAAACGATCGAATAAGTGAAAATGACTCTTTTATATGGCTTTAAAAAATCAGTACTTATTATAGAAGATTTCAATGCTTGGAGCCCTTTGTGGGGTTTTCATTCAGAACAAGCTCGCCAACCAATTTTTCAGCTCACTCTTCATAAACTCATGTCGATTTAGCCCTCAGTTGACCAATTCTCCACGGTAGCAACCATTACCCCATAAAAATTAAATTGTTTAGCCAGCACAATACTAAAATACCACCTAAACAAAAATTCAAATACATAACAGATAAAGTAGATTGGACAATTAACAAACAACTCGAATCATTCCAAAACCAAAAAAAAATATCAATCTAAAGGTAGCCGAATTTCACAAACTGATAATAAGAAGTGCAAATGATACAATTCCCGAGACCAAACCTTATTGCGCACAAATATTCTTGTTAGTGGAACAACGCATTTTCCATACTCCAAAAAGAGAAGCAAAAACTTGAAATAAAATGGAAATAATTAAAAAACAACCAAATAACGAAAACATTATAAATTATGAAAGAGCAAACCCAAATTTTAAAAGAGAAATTAAAATTTTTAAAATAATTTCGCATAACCGTACCCATACGAATTGTTCTCAACCGATACGAATTGTGCTAACCGATACCCCTAGAAAACGTGCCAAAGAAACAGAACTACCAATATCATTCCTAGCCAACACTACTTTATGCGATACTTATAACCAAATTCTCTCTTCAAGTTTAGTTTTCAAACAATGGAAAGTAGCATCCATAGTTCCATGCATTAGCAAATATATTGAAAAAATTATTGCCAAAAGACTTTTCTTGCTCCTAAAAGAGGAAAAACTTCTCACCAACAAACAAACTGCCTACAAAGAAGGCAAAGGTATTATGGACGTTTTGCTTAATCTGGATCAAGATATTTGTGACAATCTGAGCAGTAAAAACCATGTTTCTATAATATTTTGATACCGAAAAAGCTATTGATCGTCTTGGTACACATTGAATCATAGTTTAGCTAATCCAATGAAAGTTAGGGACCGTTATTATCAACTTCATAAAAAACTTCATGTCCAACAAAAAAATTAGAGTAAAAAACCTTCTCTGGTATGTGGCCACTTAACAATGAAATCACTCAAGGATCCCCATTGTCCGAGGTTTAATTCCGTATTGCCTACCAAAAATTAAGTATAATCATAGACCAACAAACATTTTTCAAACACATGATATACGCAGACTATTTATAATTCTGATTGTACAGTATATAAGTATAACATGTTACATGTTATAGATACATATATACTGTACAATCAGGAACCCCACTATTTTTGTAATAAGACTGGAAGAAATACTATCAAATTTAATGGACTGAGCAGTTATAGTGGCTTAAAAATATCCATTGAAAAATTATAACACCTTCACTTTTGTAGAAAACATAACTGCAACAATCCTGCAACGATCACAATTAACTCACTAAACATAGAAAGCGTTAATAGTCTAAAAATACTTGGATTAATTTTCAACTCAAAATATTTATAGAAAAATAACATAGATGCCCTTAGCAAATCATTGTATATATAACAAATTAAATTGTATCAAATGTCTTAGCAGTAAATATTTAGAATGCTACACAAGATCATTATTTGACGTTGTAAGAGTACTGATCTTTCCAGAGTCGAATACGGGTTCCCAATCTATGGGTCAACTCCAAATCGCAGCTTTAAAAAATAAAATCAGTTTATCATGCTGGAATTCACTCAGCTATTGGAGCACTCCGCTCTTCTCCATTACCAATTATCCTCGCTGAATCTGGACTAAAATAAAAATATTTTTTTCGGATGGACTTTTCACAGGATAAGTAAGAATGTCATAGGCAGAAGACAGAAACCAAAAAAACCATCAACTTTGTATCAAGTTCTTATGTTCGCAAAATAAAATAATCTAGACTGCAATCCAAGACGCAACTCTTGTTTTAATTTTCCACCATGGAAACTCAATATGACCAGTATCGACTTGCTCTAATAAAATGAAAAATAAAAGAAGTTAATCTTCTTTGAACAGCAAGTTCTTGGTTTGAGAAACAAATACGCTAAATGGAATTTCTTTTACACAGATGGTTCAAAATAGAATAATTTCTAAGTAAAATTAAATAGAATAATATGAAACTATGTATTAAAATCATAGAAGTTTTTTTGTATATGTTAAATAAATTAAATCTTGTTGAAATGAAAATAAAATTTTGTTATTAATTTAATTTTAATAATGAACTATAACAACAAAAGGAAAAAAAACCTATTTTAGCCGAAACCAAAAATTGATATAACCACTGGTTTAAAGGCGACAAAAAATTAAAATAAACATAAATATTTTTGTTTTATTATTTTTTATACAACACTTTGTTTTTCTTTTTTATGTTTATAATAAAGTAAATATTAATATTTTTGCAGAAAAACAAAAAAGAATTAAATTAAAAAATTGTAGAAGAATTATTAAATGCACATTTTGATTAAGTTATTATGCAAATGTACTTGTAGATGTAAAAACCAAAAAAAAATTAAAATTTTCTTAAAATAAAAATATGTATTAAGTTAACTTACAATTTTGAAAAGTATATAATAACATTTTTAAAAATATAATAAAAATCTTTTTTTAATGTAGAGAAAAATTGTTAATATTATCACGGTTTCGTAGTATTTAGTTATGCTATGATATTGCTGTGAAACATCTTCACAACATAAGCACAGTCAAAATTTTTTTTTGTAAAGGAATTGCTTCTGCTATGCTATGCTTCGTTCATTTCAAAAAGCAAAAGGCATTAAAAGCTTTTCATATATATTTTTAAAAAGCAATTGTCAAACGAAAAGTTTTTGCTGAGTAGCAGATAAAAAATCATATTATGTTGCTTTGAATGCTATGCTATCGTTGTACATACTTGAAAATTTTTTTTATCTTATAATTCTGTAATCTTTATCTTTAGTAATTCGTTGTATCGTTGTATTTGAAAATTATCGTTGTAATTGAAAATTTTTTTTTATCTTATAATTCTGTAATCTTTATCTTTATAATTCGTTCTTTTTGAAAATTATAGTTGTTTGAAATTTTTTTTTATCTTATGATTCTGTAATCGTTATCTTTGGTAATTAAAGAATATATATTTTTTCATTTGTATTTTGTATATTTGTAGTGTTTATATTTGTGGTATATTTTGTAGTAACAAAAAAAAAGCACTATTTATAGTTTAGCGTTTGATTATTGTTACGTGCTGAAAAGCCAAAGCTCTTGTTTTTTTAAATAATGGCTATCGTTTTCATTTGCTTCTATAGTTTTTTTATCAGCGTAGCATAGCACTGTTCAGCAAAAGCACTTATATAATTGCTATTGCTTCTTTAACTATAGCATTTCAAACCCTGTGTATTATCCCTAGTAAAAAATGCTCATCAGTTTTTTAATATTTTTAGAAAGGGGACTGAGGATTTTATTCTAAAACTAACACAATTATAATTTTAAACTAAAAATAATTTTTGATTGTACTAATGCTTGAAGCAAACCTATAAAAATAACGAGCTGATTAATGAGTTTTCAATTTACTCATGCAAACGGAGTTTAATAAAATACTCATCGAATAACTCCTCATTGGTCTAATTTGTTTTAAATTTGCTTCAGAAAAAACATAACAAACAAAAATAAAATTTGTTAATGAGCCGTTGCATGAGTATGTTGAAAACTCATTAATCAGCACATTAGTTTTATAATTTTGTTAAAAGCTTATGTACATAACAAATTTATTTTTAATTTAAAATTGTAAGTGTGTTAGTTTTAGGATAAAATCCCCCGTTCCTTTTCTAAAAATATTGAAAAACTATTATGTAAATGTTAAAGATTGTAAAAGCGAATGAATGCTTGATGAAAAATGTTGAACTGTATGGATGTATGCTGAATGTATGCTTGACGTAAAAAATACTGAATTGTATATAATTTGATGCTGATTATTAATCTGGCGATATGTTGTTCATCATCCTAAAAATCTTGACATTTTCTTGACCATTTGCTCTAAACAGACTAATTGTTTTTTTCTATTTTTTTTTTGCAATTAACCTGTTTTCCTATTTTTATTTTGTATTATTTTTTTGTTTTTAGTTAATTACTAATCCTTATTATTTGTATGTTTTTTTTTCAATTTAATTAATATTTTTTTATGTGATAATTCACGTCGGATTTACCATTTTTGTTGCCTTACAATAAATTAAAAACTTTTTTCAAAAACAAATCCAAAATTTTCATAATCCTAAAGTTACAAAATCTCAAATCACATTATCCCAAAACTACAAAACTCCAAACCGAAAATCCTGAAATTATAAATTTTCAATGTTAACTTTTGAAATTGATTTTCTTCATATTAAAATATCAAAATTTTTAAAAAAGTTTTTAATACTCATACATAAGGCCAAAATTTAATACTTTTGTGGGAAATCATTTAATCATTGACATACTTTTTAGTATTAGAATTGGATTGGCTGTACGAAAAAAGTCCCCAAAGGAGAAGTTAAATTTGGGATTTTGGGAATCGGGATTATGTACCCGAGCCAACTAACAATATTGAGTTTGTATATATAAAACTTATTTTATTTAATACTATATTATTAACCTAACTACTTGGTAATAAAATTATCATACCTTATTTTAATGAATGGAGACAACTTAAAACAAGATATTAGTGTTAGTTTAACTTTTAAGGATAGAATATTACGAAAAAGTTTTTGGTGGTATAAACTATAATAACTCATAATATTTATAAAAATAAAATCAAATTATAATACTAACTAATAAAATAATTATATTTTTTAGTTATCATCTGCTGCCTGCCTGCTATGTGAATGTTCAGCTGGAACATTACAAGTGGGAATATTTTTACTGCCGCTAATAGGACGGTTAAGACTAATGGTTTTTTGCGCCTTATTTTCTATTCTTTTTACCTGTTTACTTTTATTTTTGGATATATCGCATATAGCTCTTATGTTTCCATTCAATTGGACAAAAGTGGTAAGTTTTTATTGTAATTAAACTTACTTATTAATAAATAAATAAATAAGGGTGTTTTATGTGTAAACGTCGATACATAATAAATAAAAGTGGAATTCAAAATAAGGAAAAAGACTGTACGCAAGCCATCATGGAAAAATCTACTTTCAATCGTTATTGGGATGATGGGACTCAGCATTTTTGCTCTTTCAACTTCATTGTTTAGTTTTTGTTTACAATTTCGAATAGAAGAATATTCATATATTGCATTATTTTACTCGAAAATTACAATTAAACTTTCTACCAAGAAAATTATAACTGATTAACTACACTGTTTAATTTAAGCAAAATAGTTAGAAAAATGCTGCAATACGTACGTGCACAACCGAATGCAAAATATGAAATACAAAAAAAAATATTACACAAATTATTTCCAGACATGTTAAAAAAATTGTAATGTAATAATAAATTTGATAGAGAGAAACTTTTAAAATATAACCAAAACGAGCAAAATTTAAAACATGCAATTGAATTGAGGTCAAGCGTAATTTAATTTATTTTTATATATATATATATATTTGAAAACAAAAATGCAAATCTATTTTCTGTCTCTTTATGAAATACTGTTTTATCTATTTAATTTAAAGTTTGTATTTATCAAGCTTTATAATTATAGAATTGACTAGAAACCAAGCATGAAATTTGTTAACCTTTTTCGACTCAACAATTGGGCAAAAAACTGTTTTGAACAACAGTTATAATTTTAAAAAAATGCTTAAACACATGAAAAAGTAAAAAAATAACAATTTTCGTTAAATCAAAAACAATTTCAATAAAAGATCATGAAACTCATAAAATTTTTTTTTTTTTCACTAAATAAATCAATTTTTCGAATTAAAACAAACACCATTTCAATAAGAAATAATTAATTATATAGCTCAGTTTAATAACGAGCTTCAAAATTTTTAAAACGCTTTAAACGATTTGTTACTAAACAGTTGTTTTTTCTATCACTTAAGTTACACTCTTTTTAAGTTTTGTTGCCGTTGGTTATGGAACAGTTGAAAAAAAATTATTGAAAAGTTGTGTTTCAGAAGAATTGAAATAGTATCCCCGTTTCTTGGACCCAAAATTCGGGATGATATGATTTCAAAAGAAACAAAAAAAAAAAATTAAGAATTGGAAAAGTGGCACTTCTTATGTCCAATTTTTTTTTTTTTAAAAGTCCAAATTCTTATTGCAATATTTAAAATCTACAAAATCAATACGAACCTTTTTAAAAATCATATCGATCCGAATTCTGGACTCGAAAATACAATTTAGAAACCAAAAAAGTAAATCTCAATTGACAATAAAAAATATGATTTTATTTACAGATTTTATTTTTGTTGTTAAAACACCAAGTAGACTAGTTATTTTGTATTTCAAAAAAATTAAATCAACAAATAACATGCCAGTTTCAAAGATTATGTAGTACCCAAAATGTGCAAAAAGTAATTTTTTTTTTTTCATTTGAAGGTTCTAAATGATAATTTTTGAGGTAAAAATACAATGAGTCATTTGAGTTTAACAATTTCGAATACATGAAAGCTTGCTCAACATTGCATTTGAAAGACATTTTTAAAGATAAACAAAAACACTTTTTTCATAGAGGGGAAAAAACTTTAAGCGCCATTATCTCAGTAACGGTTGAAACAAGACCTTAATACTGAAGTATTTTTTTAACTGCTCTTTCACACCCTGCAGTTTGTAGTTATTTCGTAAAACACCAGTTGTATATAAAACCTGAAATATTTTCAGAACACATGGATGTATTTAGGAATAGGTCTAATGTTCATTCTGAGCTCGTCATTAATTTGTCACACGGTATTTTTTGCAGAGGCATATTTTTGGGTTTCGAAACACACAAAAGATATATTGTTTATATCAGCTGTAAGTTTTATTTATTCATACATATGTTTACTGTAAATTGTCTAAAACTTTTAGATATTGGGCTATTTATGTGCAATTGAAGCATTTGTGTTGTGTGGAATATATATCTGGCCGCCATCTTATATACAAGATGTAGACGATGCTAACGAGGTTTTCATTCCAGACTGCGAAATGATTCAGACTAGTCCAACGGCTGAAAATACGGAAGTTTCATTTCACAGTATTCCATTGAGGGTTAATGGAAATGCAAATTACCAATGCAACGATCCTCAATCTGGTAGTAAAATAAATTTAAATGGTAATTTAATTTTATTATTTGTTAATTGCAGACAAGTTTTTTTTTTATTTTAAACATTAAATTTATTTGTAAGTACTTTACATTTATTTCATAAGGAGTATTATGATTTTAGTTGTTTGTAAATTTATATAAAAAATATTGAATTGTTAATGTAAATGAAACTACTTTTATTATTTTTTTCAAGCCAAACTTTCAGGTCACAATCATAACAAAATAACAGCGTCAACCAATTCAACACAAAATAGAAAATCAACTAAAAACAGGGAAGGGTATCATTATCAACCAATCGCATCAACTTCCCGTCAAAGTCCAACATTTGTTTTAGATTAAGAATTGAATTACGGTACAATAAAATTTCAATACGCGGTAAACTTGAGATTCTTGTTCATTTAAAAAATTGTAGGTAAATAATATATAATTATATGTATAAAATATATGTATATATATAATAAGAATAAACTAATAAAATTAATGATATTTAGTAATAAGATGAGTAACTGTGTATATTATTTTAACACATTAAAAGTAACAGAGTAACGTTTATATAACACATTATTTTTAAAAAAAAATATCCTCAAACAGTTAAGTCTAATTTATAACAACATTTTTTAGTAAAATCATTTTTTAAATTGTCATATAGCTTAAATAAAATAAAAAAATATACATAACACAAATTAACGTTAAAAAATTGGATTTTAACACTAAAATATTTTTTATTCAGAAAATTGATAAAACGTCCTTTTCAAAATTTACTTTAAATTACACGTTAAATATTTAAAAACATGATTATCACCTATCTATCTATATATATAAAAGCGAAAGTTTTTTTATTTGTTTGTTTGTTTGTTTGTATGTAACGAGTTGGCTCCTAAACTGCCCAGCCGATTTTCATGAAAATTTGTATATAGAGGTTTTTGGGTACGGAAAGAAATCGTGGCCCAAAAATTTTGCTCTGACGGACCGCAAAGTTGGGGCTGTGGTGCAAGTATTTAAACTTCTTTGTTCTAAAATGAAAACGGTTTGACCGATTGACTTCAAACTTTGTATACGTCATGCTCTTTGAGAATTGAGTTGACACTATTAACAGTTTTGGAATTTGTTAACCCATGTCGGGCCGACGGGTGGTCAAAAAAAATGTTGGGTCAAAATTTTGTCCGATTTTCCGAAATTCTGCTTTGGCTTAAGAGAAAGCCCTAAAAAAATTTTGTTGAGTTCCATTAACCCATTGCGGCCCGACAGCTTTTTATAGGTTTTTTCAATACTTTACTCTAAATTCGAAACGGTTTGACCGATTTTTTTATGTGTGAAGCAACTTGAAAATGGAGTTGAGTCTGTTAATAGTCGGTCCTACGTTTGGTCAAAAAAAATTTTTTGTAAGTAAATTACGTCAAATTTTGGAAAGTAGTTTGTACTGCTTTGAATTACAGAAAGTTTCAAAAATTACTAGAATAATCCTATAAAATCGTTTTAAAAGATTGCTTTCATACATTTTAAAATGTACATGTGATAACCGTGTATAATTTTTGTGTTAACTTTTTGCAGTAACATCAACTTCAATTAAACCTCCATTGAGAGGCGCAGCAACGCGCACCGGGTATTAGCTAGTTATCATATAAAATTAAAAAAAAAATATTTGTTCGAAAAATTCTATATAAAATCTTTAAATTAGCGCGTAAGTTCTTTCTCACTGGGTTCTAAAAATATTATCAAGACGCATATATAAATTTTCGTATCATTTATATAAAATAGAGTAATCATAGGGAAATTATTAGGACGCCTTTTGTTTGTAAATTAAATTTGCATATATTATGTACATATGTTGTTCTTTTAACTAAAGCATTTTTGTTTGGTTTAGTATTTGTATTACGTTTACGTAAATGAAAATTTTAACAAAATACGTATTCTTAGATATACTTTAGTACATATTTACTTTGATGTTTGTATGATTAATTCATTTTTTTTTTGTTGAAAAATTTTAATTTTATATTCAATTTTTCAAAATTTTTATGTTTAATAAAATTCTTCGAATTAAATTTGTTTATTACGCTTCCCATACACGATGGATCGGGTTTCAACTTACGAAGTTGAATCGTGGTAAAGGCAAGATGAAAAACCATTTTGGTTAAAAAATCGGTTGGAAGAAGGAAGAAGAAGAAAAATTGTGGGCGGAGTCTTTGTTTTGCATTTTAGTTGTATCGTGTATAGGCAAGTTGAACAACTTAAATGTCATTTAGTTTTTTTGTTTTTAGTTTTTTTTCATTTTTTGACACGAAAGAACGTTGAGATATTCCGCTTTGAAAAAATAAGAAAACTAGAATGTACAAAATAATAAATAATTAAGTAAATAATTTGAAATAATTATAAAATTAAGTTAGAGAAATGTTATAAAATATAAAAAAAAATATTAAATATCATAAATTTAGAAGAAAAAATTAAATAGGCAGAACAATATATTTAAACAAAAACAGTTAAAAATTCAAATTCAAAATTGTTAGATACTTTTCACATTTAACATATTTTTCAAAACTGAAAAAAAAAAAATTAAACGATGGTAGATTGGATAATGTATGGTAAGGTTTGTAAACATAACCGCATACCAAGTTGAAAACCTGGTCCAAACATGTATGGACTATTTTAGAGATGGTTTTGGTTTAAATTGTTTTGATAATTTTTATATGTCCTATATTAAGTGACACACATATTTTTTTTATTTCTTTTAAATTTTTTTAGTTAAAAGTATTTTATATTGTTTAAATTTAAAAAAATATATGATTGTGTTTTTATTTTAAGTAATAAAAATAGGGTTTTTGTGCCAAATGGCTAGTTGGCAGGTAAGTATTACAATTTAATGCACATATATTTTTTTTCCGTACTAAAATTAACTTTATTATCTCTTTCTTGAATTAAAAATTTCGACTGCGACCCTTATTCTAAATGCTTTCGTACAGTTAAGCCTGAGATAAGCTACGAAAAAGCAATTCTCAATTCCAACTTAACGTTACAAAAAATACAAAAATCTACGAAAGAAATATTCATTTTCAGCTCAATCCAGAGTTTACTTCTGTGCATACATATACGAAAATAAAAAGTTTCAAATAATCTTATATTTAATTATTTAATTTTTTCTTTATTATAACATAATCATTATGATCCGGATTTCTTGGAATCTATTTTCAGGCATCTATTTTCATTTATTTATTTAAATAACTTGGATAGGATTTGGATTAAATGGAATCCTCTAATGAATGTGTTGAGTGCTTTTCTCTATAGAAATGCGTCATAGCGAGTAAAACTTCTTGTTTTAATCCCAATGGATAGCTTCAAGTACCACAAGAAGTTTTTACAAGCGCTGGAAAATTTAAATTGGAAGCCATAGCTTAGAAATCCAACAATTTTCATTTCAACCTCTCTAATAATTTAAATAGATTCAAGATAATTGTTCGGAATGTCCACTTGGCGACTAACCCAGCACGTGTTATTTGTGGTGGATCGCATAAAATCGGACAATGTAGGAAATTTTCTAGTCTAAGTCCGACCAAAGGGTTAAGAACTACCCCAGCGCCACCAACTGCTTAAACTGCAACGGCATCACACTCTATTTCATAGAGAACCAAGCTTAGCCATGTCACAGAAAAAATGCAGGAGATTGGATAAAATCATTTGGGCACATCGTCAGTTCAAATGAGTTTTATAGACGCTAGTTTAATTAAAGGGCGCAGTTTGTCAAACTCGGCAAAATTCAGGTGTTACAGCAACCAGACTTATACGCCCAAATATTATATGAAGTTTTGAAACGAAGTGGAATTTCTAGAAAATATTGCTCCAACAATATTAAGTTATGATCAAAATAATCAGGCAATATTAAATAAAATAAAATCAAAATTAATTGCTCCCGCTAGAGAAGTAGTAGAAATAAACAATCACGTTTCAATCTGCTCTGAAATTAAAATAACATTGGTAAATATTTCGGTAAAAAAAAATCAACATTTAAAATTTACGAGGAATATCAATGTGTTAAATGCAATAGTACATGTGTGGACTTGTGTTCACGAATTAAGCAAATTTTACACATCATATTTTAATTCTAATTCTTTGGAACATGATATGGACATACTATACGAATGGAATTATTCTGAATATAATCCTTTCAGAAATAATAATAATTCAAAAATTTTTTTTAAAAATAGCAAGTTTTCTATCTTTAATAATTTTAATGTAAAACAAAATTTTAAAACTTATAATAATTTTAACAAAAGACATAATTTTAATACTAACAAGAATAGCCGTTTTAACAAACATTCAATTCAATAATAATGGAACCGAAGTTATGAGCCTTCCAACCATAATAATCCAGGCAATGCAAATGGATATAATCGTTCATGTTCCAGAATTCATGAGAATGTGAATGCCAATTAACATTCTCTGGAATTGAAAATTGGTGTTCGAGAAAAATTTATTCTCAATTTCGAAATGTCAAAACATGTGGTTTTGAAAATTATTTGAAGAAACTTCATATTTTAAAATAAATTTTGAAAATTTTGTGTTTTAAAAAATGAATTGCATATTTAAAGATTATTTTGAAAAGAAAGAATTATGGAACTAATTATTTTATTATTAGAAGAAGAAAAGGGAGAAAAAATTAATGAAGAAAAAATCAGAAGAAAAATTTTAAGAGAAAAGCAAATGTCTTAGATCTTCCAGAATCTATGTTGCTAATTATTTTGTTCATCGGATTAATAAATTTGTTTAGAAATAAATTAAAATTAATGAATTTTCTAGTTTTTTGCAAAGTTTTAAAATTAACAAAGAAGCGTTTTTATATATTTTAGATGAAATATTAACTTTCTGCTCCACTGAGATTTCTGGAAGAAAGATCTTACCAAACATTAATTACAAAAGATTTTGATATCGGCCTAGGAAGATCTACAATTAGCAAGGAGATTTCGAATATCCTCTTAAATTAATTCTCATATCTTAAAACTAGAAACATTAAAATAAAATTCATAATTAAAAAATTTAAAAAAGGTATATTTTGTAAGCGTGTAGTAATTACTAAATATTAATTAAAAATAAATAATATAAAAAAGTTCGGTATCGTGTTTTTTCTTTTTTTTTTGTAAATCATGTTTTAATTGCTCTTTTGTTTTAGGAACGATTTGAATGTCTCAATGGCATTTCTGATGTTTTCCCAGTTCTCTCTGTTATGACTATTCGTTCCTCCATTGGTGTTTTATCCTCAGAAGTTACAAGAACTTCTTTGACTACGTTAGGTGTATTCATTGTAGATGAATCTTCCGTTAACACAGTTTCATCGCCAAAAATAATTGTATTTGGAATACCGGATACAACTGTATAAATTCTAGTTAAAACTGACACTAAAGGCCAGACTTTACGCGAGCAAAATCTTGTATTAATCTAAAAGTCGGATACAATTTAGATAATTAATAATTTAATTACTGAAGATATTTATAAAAGTAAATGCAGGTAACAGGATTTAAATTCCGTATTTAATAGTTAACCAACTTTTCATTGAAGAAAAATTACACCTAAAAATTATTTCAAACCGAAATCATATAAAAAAAAACAAATAGTTAAAAAACAATCCTAACAATGAATAAAATAATTATAATAAAAAAAAACGTAATCATTATCTAATATATAAAGAAGAAAATTTGTTTGTGTGTTTGTCACGGAAAAATCACTGGTACGATTGCAACGAAATATTACAGGAGTAATTTTATGCCAAGTTTTAATAAGTCAACAGATTCCAGCTCCAGAGATGTTTTAAGCTGTCAAAAGTTTCCATTTTGTCAAAAATCTTCTCGCGGAAAAAATATCTTATAAAAATAAAAATATATGTATAAAAAAAGAAGAAAAATATTTTTTTTTTTTTTAAACAATTAAATAAATTTAATATAACTTAATATAAATATAATTAATTTTTACAAAATGTATAATAATAAAAATGAATTAATATACAATATAAAAAAAAACGAGGAAGACTGTGTCAACTCTGGGATACCCGTATGACCGTTATATAAACATTATATCATTATTATTTTAAATATTTATTACTTTTGGCAAAATTTCAAATATACCAGCTTTATTAGGTGTAGTGTAATGCTCATATAAAAGGAGATGTATGGCAGCTACTCGAATCCTCTGCAGTGGACCAACCGAATTTTGCAGTAACCTTGGCCATTACACTAAACTATTTTTGGCAAAATTTCAGACACGCAGCTGTAACAGGTACAAAGTAATGCTCATATAAAATAAGAAGTTGTATGGCAGCTACTCGAACCCACTGCAGTAGACCAACCAAATTTTGGAGAAACTTTGGCCATAAAACTAAACTACTTTTAACAAAATTTCAGACACGCAGCTGTAATAGGAACAGAGTAATACTTATATAAAAAAAGAAGTTGTACGGCAGCTACCCGAACCCATGGCTGGATTTAAATAGCGATGACGGTTATTGCAAAAAAATGAATTTGCGAAAATTTCAAGATCCTAGCTCCTTTAGTTTTTGAGTTATCGTGGTGACGTACGGACGGACATACATAGCTTAATCGATTTATTTTTCGATTCTGATCCGATCCATACACTTGAGTCTATATCTACCCGTTATCGTGGTGACGTACGGACGGACATACATAGCTTAATCGATTTATTTTTCGATTCTGATCCGATCCATACACTTGAGTCTATCTAGACCCCTTCTCTGCATCATTAACGTAATGGCAAATTTATTATACCCTTTGACTATATAGTCATACGGGTATAAAAAAAACAAAAATATATAATATGGGTATATGTGATCTATGCAGAAAAGGTTTAAATACTAAATCTAAAGCTTTGAAATGTAAAGTTTGTTCGAGACAATACCACACAAACTGTGCACCAAAATGGAAATGCCGACTGAAAGTGCTCAAAATGTCCCTCGAGGCTAAACGAATAAATTATTTATTTATTTATTTGACTCATGCTTAACTCAAACACGTTACAAATTTTTTACTTAAAACTAACAAAGTGTAATAAAAGATATTAAATATTACAAAACTAATTAATGCAAAACTAAATTTATATAAAAAAAATCATGCAAAAAAAAAAAAGGAAAATAGAATATTCAATTAAAATAAGAAACAAAATTCATTAACAATATTCAATATAATAATAATTAAAGGTTTAACAAAAAACAAAATTATTAAACAAATTTAAGAATAAAATTGAATATGAAAAATAATAAAAAAAAAATAAACAAAAATCAATAATAAACTAAAGATAATCCCAAAATTTTACCGATGCAAATATAAATCTTTCTTTAATGTTAATTTGGTTAGTTGAAGGGTAATACAGTGTTTATATTTATTGCATAAAGCCATCATTCTGTTAAGAGGCTCGTATTTACCATAATTGGTACGGTGAAACTGAAGATAAAACATGTTATGTGTTCTTAATCTAGAAACTGGACAGAAAACTACCCTATCAAGTAATTCCTTAGAAATAATGTTGCCTTTGAGTAATTCTGTTAAAAATATTATATCAGCAACCTCACGACGTTTTTCAAGAGTGTTATGATTTAATAAATTTAGCCGATGCTCATACGGAGGGAGATTGAACGGATCTTCCCAGGGCAGATGACGAAGAGCATATCTAAGAAATTTCTTTTGGACAGATTCAATCCTATTAACATGGACTCTATAAAATGGATTCCATACCTGGCTGGCATACTCCAAATTGGGTCTTACCAAGCAAGTATAAAGAGAATTAAGAACATAGGGGTCTTCAAATTCTCTTGCCCAACGCTTGATAAAACCCAGCATAGAATTTGCTTTATTTAATATATAGGTATAATGAGGTTGAAATGAGAGTTTACTATCAAAAAATACTCCCAAATCTTTAATTGAAGCAACAGATAGAATAGTTTGATTATTAAAAGAATAAGTACATGATAATTGATTTAAACGACGCGTAAAAGAAATAAAAGCACATTTAGTAATGTTAAGAAGAAGGTTATTATTAACACACCAGTTATGAAAACGGTTTAAATCATCTTGTAAAGCTAACGAATCATCTAATGATTTAATTTTTTTAAAAATTTTCATATCATCGGCATATATTTTAATGTGACTATTGTAAATTAATGAAGTAACATCATTTATCGAAATAATGAACAATAAAGGGCCAAGATGACTACCCTGAGGAGGAGAGCCAAAAATGGGGTCGAAATTATAGATCTAAATAGAATTGAATAACTTCGATCTGAAAGATATGAGGAAATCCAATTTATAAAGTATGAGGGAAAACCTAATTTTCTTAACTTAAAAATGATAATATTATGGGGAAGAAGATCGAATGCTTTACTGAAGTCGGTGTAAATTACATCAGTTTGAAAGCCATCCTCCATATTTTTAAGAAAAATTGATGTAGATTCAACAAGGTTAGTAACGGTAGACTTATTTTTCACAAAGCCATGTTGATATGGTGATAAGAAGGTGACGCAGTGATCATAAATAGAATCAAAAACAATTAATTCAAAAAGTTTTGGAATCGAGGATAGTTTTACTATCGGTCGATAATTAGTAATGTCATTTTTATGATCTTTCTTATGAATAGGTCTAATAAAAGCATTTTTCCAAATAGATGGAAAAACCCCAGTAGCTAACGAGCAATTAAATATGGTGGACAGTGGGCCAGCCAAAGAGGCAGCGCATTTTTTTAAAAATAAGTTAGGGATACCATCACTTCCAGGACTTGGATTATCATCAATTTTATTTATGTAATTCAATCCCATGTTAGAATCTATATTAATATTTGTAAGTGTAGTTTTCGGAAAATTTTCAAGGTGAGAGAAATTTGCTTCATTTACAGAAAAGGTTGAAGTAGAGTAACTAGAAGAAAAGAATTCACGAAAAAATTCGCAAATGATTTTAGAGTCATTACTAATAGAATTTTTATAATTGAAAAAGGTTGGATATTGATCACTTTTTCTTTTAGAGTTTACAAATTTCCAAAATTGTTTTGGATTGACTTTGATATTCGATGACATATTGCGAACATAATTTGAATAAAGATTATCAGCCAAAAATTTAAATTCATTAAACAGAATAAGAAAATAGTTAAAGTCAGAATTCAAGTTACTTTTGACAAATTTACGCCAGGCTTTATTATACCCTACACCTATAGAATAGGTAAAGGGGTATATTAACTTTGGTATGGTGTTTGTAACCACCTAAAGGAAGCGAGCTAGATATGGAAAAGTATATATATTTGTGATCAGCGTGACCGCCTTAGTCAACATAGCCATGTCCGTCCGTCCGTCCGTCCGTCCGTCCGTCCGTAGGCACGATAACTCAAAAAATAATGGAGCTATCTTGATGAAATTTTAACTGTAGGTTACTAGGACTGAAAGTACGGCGGGGATTGCATATGGGCAAAATCGGCCCATGGGTTCGGATTCTGGACCTTTTAATCGGTTTCAGGGCTAATGAACAAATATAAAAAATCAAGATAACTCAACAACTAATGACGCTTTCTTCATCAAATTTGTGCTGTAGGTTACTAGTAATGAAACTACTTCGGGAATTGCGTAAGGTCGGGATTGGACCATGGGTTCGGAACCTAGAACTTTTTGATCGAATTTAGGCCAAACGAGCATAATTCCGAAACCAATGAAGATAGAACCTCCAAATTTAGTATCAGGGTGTCCCTTCCTATTTCCTAAGTGTCTTGTGAATTTGGGTCCCATTGGAGTAGTGGGTCGGGGACCAGCCACACATTTCCGAAGACCTAAAAGCATATCTTTAAAATTATTAAAGATAACAACTTGAAAAAATGTAGAAGCTTCCAATTTGCCACAAGGGTGTTCTTTACTATCTCTTGCGTGTTCCCCTTATTTGGGATCAATTGGAGTGGTGGTTCTGTACCCCTCTCAGACCTCCCAAGTTTTAAAGGCTTATAATCGAAATTACTAAATATAGTTACTTAAAATTAGGATAGACCGTTAAAATTGTATTCAAGGGTTAACTAGTACTATAAGTACAGCGCGGACTATATAAGGGCGAAATCAGCCCAACGGTTCGGATTCCGGACCTTTTAATCGATGTCAGGGCTAAGGAACATATATAAAAAATTACGATAACTCAACAACTAATGAGGCTATCTTCATGAAATTTGTGCTGTAGGTTATTGGCAGCGAAACTACGGCGGTGATTACGTACGGTGACGATTGGACAATGGGTTCGGAACTTAGAACTTTTTGATCGAATTTAGGCCAAACGAGCATAATTCCGAAACCAATGAAGATAGAACCTCCAAATTTGGTATCAGGGTGTCCCTTCCTATTTCGTAAGTGTCTTTGAAATTTGGGCCCCATTGGAGTAGTGGATCGGGGACCAGCCACTCAGTTCTTAGGCCCTTAAAGCATATTTTCGAAATTAATAAAGATAGTAACTTGAAACAAATGTAGAAGCTTCCAATTTGCCACAAGGGTGTTCTTTACTATTTCTTGCGTGCCCCCCTAATTTGGGATCAATTGGAGTGGTGGTTCAGAACCTCTCTTAGACCCCCCAATGTGTTAAAGCTTATCATCGAAATTAATAAAACTAGTAACTTAAAATTAAGATAGAGCGTTCCAATTGTGTACAAGGATTAACTAGTATTGAAAGTATGACGGGACTGCATATGGGCGAAATCGTGCCATAATTTCGGGTCCTGGAACCCTTGAAAAGTTCAAGGACTAACAAACATATATCTTACAAACACCATAACTCAAAAAATAATGCCGGTATTTTGATGAAATTTAACAGTAGGTTACTAGTAATGAAAGTACCATGGGAATTGGTTGTGGTCGAGTTTAATTTCGAAGCCAAAGAATATATTTCCTATGTCCTATGTGTCTCCGAAATCTAGACTTAATTGTAGTGGTTCAGCTATGTTCAAAGGTACTTGCTGCATTTATGTAAAATTTATTTTTATATTTAAATGAATTATATGAAAAGGTGTAAATTTTTAATTGTATTTTAGAAATACATTTATTGCATATTTTGCGTTTATAAGCTTTTCTATTAGGTATATAAACTAACCATTTAAAATAATTGCAATTTTTAAAAATTTGGATTATTAAATATATTATTATTATCTTTTATCGATTATCTTTTTATCACAAAATTTAATAATTAAAATTTTTTCATTTTGTAATTGAATTGGAATAAATATATTTTCATTTATTTCAAGTTTGTTTGTTTTTTAATATTTTTAAATAGATAAATTAGTAAGAATTTGTAGTATTTTTTAATAGATAGGGTAATTAGAAAATGTTTTTAGTATTATACAGTTAATTTGGTTAGCTATGTCTTACGATCAAATTAATAACAGCTTCTATGGTGTTAAAATGACTTATGGATATGTCCTTAAATTTGAACCAAATAGGTGTAGGGTATTTCTAAGTCGGTTGCACCGACTGACTGTTTCTTTACTTGTTTTTTTTATTTTTTAATGTTTTGAGATTTTTATTAAACCTGGGTGGACTGGATGCATTCGTAGTATCAACTACAAGAGGAACAAATTGAGAAATAGAAGACCGAATAATTCCATAGAAGTTATTAACAGCATCATTTAAATTAGAAGAAGGAATAAATGAAAAATTATAAGAGGTCAAAAAATTATTAATATCATCGAAATTGGCTTTTACAAAATTAAAACGATGTGATAAAGTAGATTCAACTTTCGCATGGGGAAAAGAGGAAAAGGAAAAACAAATAGGGGGGTGGTAAGGATCGATTCTGACTAATTCAATTAGGCAATCAAGAATAACCAAATCGTTCCAGTTCGTAGTGAAAATAAGATCCAATTGATTACCTCTATAATTGAATATCGAAGATACTTGTTGAAAGTTGAAGGAGTTTAAAGAATCAATTACTAAGCACTCAATATTACTAATCAGTTCTTTTGGTACGAAGTAAGGTTCTTCATCATGAGCAATCCAACTGATATTAGGTAAATTAAAATCACCACATAGGATGATATCATCATTTGCGTTGATTTTGCTAATATATGACTCAATTACTGATAAATAATTAGAATAAAGTTTAAAGTTAGAAGCTGGTGGAATATAACAGTTAATGATGAATAAATTATTGGATAGCAGTTCAACTTTAATAGCCATAATTTCAGTATTTTCAATTGATTCAGTTTGAGAGCAAGTCAATTCTGAGGAACAAAATGAATTTTTTATTGCGATTAATACTCCTCCACCTTTCGAAGTATTATCCAGAGTACCATATCTATCCTTTCTAAAAACATTAAAAGATGAAGAAAAAAGTTCTAAATTGTTAATTGAAGAAGTAAGCCAAGTTTCAGTTAAAATAAAAATATCAAAGTTTAAAAGGGTAGAATTAGAGAAAACCGTTTTCGTTTTGGTACGTAGACCTCTTACGTTTTGGTAATAGATAGATAATTTAGGTAAAGTGTTGCAAGGATTAACTAAGGTAAGAGGAGATAAATTAATATTAACTAGATTTTCTCTCACTTGGGAGCGGACGAAAGTACTTATCATGATTTTCCCTTACCCTTTGAAGATAATTAATTCTGTTAGACGAAATATGAGAAGCATATGACTTAAGATCATTCAAGGCATTTACCGCAGAAATTCCAAATGTGTCATGATATCTAATAAAAATATCACGCAACTCATTAACATCAGTTGGCAATCCTTCTTGTTGAATAGCAATTTTCAGTGATGTATTAGTTTTTCCACCTATACAAACATCATTAGACTTATTATGAAGATAGGCTAGATAAAATCTAACATTTTCAAAAATTCTGCTATCCCAAGTCTGGCTAAAACATACCTGCTGTTATTATTATCTTCTAAAGATTTAAGTGTGACCTTAACAACAGGCGGCAAAAGAGGGTCTAGCACTGGTGGTAGTGTAGGTATAGAATTAGAAACATTTGAAGAATTTGAAGCTTTCAATACTTGAGATTTTTTTGGTAGTGAAGATTTTACATGAGGATTTAAGGTTTCACCTTGAACAAAGTTATGGTACTTAGTCAAAGTGGAAGAAAGAGAGTAGTATATATATGGGTGTTCTGGCGCTGTCAGATGACGTAGTAAAATATTTGACAGTTGTGAATAATGAAATAATGAGACGTATTAGGGAATAGAATTTCAGTTGTGAATAATGAAATAATGAGACGTATTAGGGAATAGAATTTTTATAGTGGTATTATGAGAATGTGATGAGGTATTGTGTTTGGTAGGGGGTAAGGAAGGAGTAGGGGGTAAGGAAGGAGAAGGGGGTAAGGAAGGAGTAGGGGGTAAGGAAGGAGTAGGGGGTAAGTAGGAGTAGGTGTAATAACTGCGGCGGTTGGTTTGACAAACTCCTAATCTCTATATTATAGAATTCTAGATAGGGGTTTGGTAGGATAAGGAGAGGTGCAACAGGGCAATAATTGCGGCGGTTAATAATAGCGGCGGAGCATTGGCTGCGGCGGTTAATAAAATCGGCGGTTGGTATGAGAAACTCCTAATCTTTATATTATTTAATATAGAACTTGACAATTCTAAATTCGTAGTTCTAGAATTCTAGATTCGAAGATAGCTGTTGCTGTTGAGATTTCGAATTTTTTTATAGTTTTGAGAATATCCTATAGTTGTATGAATAAAGTTCAGTTTAGAGATAAGGAAAATTTAAGAAATATTTTTTTTTTTTTGCGGTTTTGTTTAATTAATGTTTTATATAAAAGATAAGAAATTTTATTAAAAATTTTATGTTGTTTTGCAGTAGAATGAAAGAATTGAAAGTTGAATTTTTTTGTTTTTTTTTTTGATAATAAAGTTTTTAAGTATAAAGAGCAAAAAAAGTTCTTATATTATGTATCACTTAATAATTAAAATTATTTTAAATTGTAAAATAAAAATCTGAAATGACGTAAGGGGATTCCTTTTAAATTATATAAAAAAAAAATATATTTTCTGTTTTGAAAACCGTCCTATATAAAAGAATAAATTTTCAATATCTATTTTAGTTTACGTTAAAAAATTAAACATTAAACATTAAAACAGTAATAAAAAATGAAACGTTCACTTAAAACTAATGATGCTTCTAAAACTTGCTTAGATTGCAATATAAAAGTATTATGTAAAGATTGGCTGTATCATACTAGAACCTTTTTACATAAGAAAAATATAAAAGAATTAGTAGAAGGTGATTTGAAACGTGTGAAGAGCAACTTCAGCGAACGGGTAGAAACTTTCATGTTGGAAAATAATAATGAAAGTAATATACTACCTGAATCGTTTTTGCAAAATTCCAAAGATAGAATCATCAAACTATTAAGTGTGATGTTGATAAAACATCAAGCGTACAAATTCAATTTAGAGCTATTTGCTGAATATATGAAAATTCAGAAAAAAGAAAATTTTGAAAATGAGTTTGATGATGATAATGGTGGTGATAATGATGATTTTGTAACATCAATAAAGTCATTTAACAGCAAAATGGTGCGTATATTACACAATTCAGAAATATCTGAAAACTATAATCAGTTGATGCAGAATATTATAAAAAAAACGGATGAATTTCAAGAACGAGATAGTGGATGGGCGTTAATTAGAATTATTCATTTAGAAATTAACATCAACCAATATAAACCCTTGAGAGGCTCTCAATATCTACCATTACCATCGTTTATAAAAAACAAAAAAGCTTGTATTAACGTTATGAATTCTGATCAATATTGCTTCAAATGGAGTGTAGCAGCAGCATTTCATTCTGGAAAAGATCTTGAACGAATATCAACATATAAAATATCTGATATACAAGCAGAAAGAATTACTCTACAAAATAAGATAGTTTTGAAATTCGATGGACTAACCTTTCCCCTTAAAGTTGCTGATATCGCAATATTTGAAGAAATGAATCCATCAATCAGCATAAATGTTTTTGGATATGAAAAAGTTGAAGTAAATAGCAAGACTTTCTTTCAAATTAATGGTCCATATTATTGCACAAAAGAAAAGAAAATGCATCATATCAATCTGTTGCTGATAGAAAACGAAGAGAAAACCCATTATGTGTTTATTAAAAATATATCCAGATTAATTCATTCGCAAATTAACAAACATAAAGGAAGAATTTTTTTATGCAATAACTGCTTGATCCATTTCTATAGTGAAGCTGATTTAAAACAACATGAGTCTGAGTGCAACAGAATTGTTACAACAATGCCGGAAGATAAAAATAAAATTTTAAAATTCAAAAACTTTATGAAAAAATTGGTTGTTCCTTTTGCGGTTTATGCAGATTTTGAATGTATTATTCAAAATATTGAAACGTGTTCACCCGATCCAAACGTTTCTTGAACAACAGATATTCAAGAACATATCCCTTGTTCTTTCGCTTATTACATCAAATATTCATATGGTGATGAGTTAGATATATTCCGAATGCAAACTAATCCTGGATGTGAAGAAGATTTTGTGAAGAATTTGATTACAGATGTAAAAAATATAGCTTGTAAGTATTTAAAAAAAATAGTTCCAATGAAAAAATTAACAGAATTAGAACTAAAAATGCAATTAGAAAGTAAATTTTGTCATATTTGTGAAAAAGATTTAACAAAAAAAAGAGTAATGGATCATTGCCATTTTACTGGTAATTATAGAGGTCCAGCTCATTATATTTGTAATTTACAATTTAAAAAACCAAATTTTATTCCGGTGTTTTTCCATAACTTTAGTGGTTATGATTGCCATTTAATTATTAAAGCTTTAGCAAACTTTCCTGGGAAAATTAATGTACTACCAATTAATAAAGAAAACTATATTTCTCTTTCTAAGTGGGTTGAGTATGAAGAAAACAATTTTGTAGAAATTCGATTTTTAGATTCGTTTTGGTTTATGGATTCTAGTTTAGAATTATTAGCTTCTTATTTATCTAATGATGATTTATTTACTGTGAGGAAAATGTTTCCAGAAGTTGAAAGTTTTTCTTTAATCAGACGTAAAGGTATATTTCCTTATGAATACCTCAATTCGTGGGAGAAATTGAACGAAACTACATTACCGTCAAAAGAACATTTCAATATTAGTTTAATAAATAGTGTTTGTTCAGAGGAAGATTATGCTCACGCGAAAACAGTGTGGGAAAAATTTGAATGTAAAAATCTTCGCGATTATTTAGAAATTTATTTAAAAACAGATGTGTTGTTATTAACAGATATATTTGAAAATTTCCGAAAAATATGTCAAAAAATATATTCATTAGATCCTTGTCAATATTTTACAGCACCCGGGTTGGCTTGGGATTCCATGTTAAAAACTACAAAAATTGAACTTGAATTGCTAACCGATATTGATATTCATAATTTTATCAAAAGAGGTATAAGAGGGGGTTTAACACAATGTAGCTTAAGACATTCTGTTGCTAATAATAAATATTTAGAAAACTATGATGCAACAAAACCATCACAATATATAATGTATTTAGATGTAAATAATCTTTACGGGCTTGCTCAATCAGATTTTCTACCCCATTCAAATTTTAAGTGGTGTAAAAATCTCAATATAGATGTTTTAAACATACCAGATGATTCAGATATAGGTTATATTTTGGAGGTGGATTTAGAATATCCATCCTCTTTACATGATGCGCACAATGATTTACCATTCTGCGCAGAAAACAAACAAAATTGTAATATGAAACAAAAAAAATTAATAGCTGATTTGGAAAATAAAAACAATTTCGTTATTCACTATAGAAACTTGAAACATTGCTTAAGGCATGGTTTAATTTTGAAAAAAATCCACAGAAGCTTAAAATTCAATCAATCTCCCTGGCTAAAATGTTTTATAGATTTAAATAATTTTCATAGAACTCAGGCAACAAATGATTTTGAGAAAAACTTCTTTAAAAAGCAAAATAATGCGAATTATGGAAAAACTATGGAGAATGTAGATAAAAGAAAGGATGTGAAAATTGTAACTGATTGGGAGAGTAGTGGACGTCGTCTAGGAGCTCGCGCTTTAATTTCAAGACCAAATTTTCATAGCATGACGCATTTTACCAATAAAATGGTTGCTATTCAGATGAATAGAATGCGTGTATATTATAATAAACCCATTTATTTAGGATTTACAATTCTAGAATTATCGAAAGATGTAATGTATAGGTTTCATTATGACTTTATTAAATTAAAGTACGGAGAAGATATTAGATTAAATTATATGGATACAGATTCATTCATTTATACTGTAAAAACAGATGACTTTTATAAAGATATGTTGCCTGATATCAATGCTAGATATGATACTTCCGCTTATAATTCTAAAACCCATATAATATTCCCAGGAAAAATAAAAAAGTATTAGGTATGATGAAAGACGAATGCAATGGTAGCATCATAAAAGAATTCATAGGTTTAAGAGCAAAAATGTATTCAATTGATATTGAAAATAAAGAAAATATATGTAAAGCGAAAGGTGTTAAAAAAGGTGTTGTTAAAAATTTTACAATAAATAATTATAGAGATTGTTTATATAAAAAAAAAATATTAGTTAGACAAATGTTAAATTTTAGAAGTAAGTCTCATACATTGTATACACAAAGTTTAAGTAAAGTTTCTTTAAGTTATTTAGATGATAAGAGATTTATAAAAAGTGATAATACCCATACTCTAGCTTGGGGACACTTTTCTATCGATAAATAATTTATAATTATTAAATATATATGTATATATTGAAATTCTATTAAATAAATTAAAAAAATGAAAATAAAAAAAAATGTTTTATTTAAATTTTTATTTAAATTTTTATTACATCTATAGGTTTATACAACTAATAGGTTTAATTCTGGGATACATCCATGTGGGAGGGTTTTTTGGTTTTGATAATCATGGTCCAGTGCGTGTGTTAAGAATGATGTTTTTAATGTTTAGACCTCCGGTACGGTTAACATCATCCCATCCCATGCAGTTAAATTTTATGTTGTCCCAATCTGTGACTTCAGAAAGCTCAATGTATTCTCCAAATATAAAATTTTTGTTGTTGAACCAAGCAGCCAGTGCTTGAGATTTCAGCGAAATCACTTGATTTTGTTTATTTTCTTTTTTTCCGCATTCCA
Source organism: Dolichopus griseipennis (assembly GCA_963082915.1). Taxonomy (NCBI): domain Eukaryota; kingdom Metazoa; phylum Arthropoda; class Insecta; order Diptera; family Dolichopodidae; genus Dolichopus; species Dolichopus griseipennis. Next base: position 47,531,555 of record OY720444.1, on the reverse strand, counting down.
TTTTTAAAAAAATTATTTAGAACGATAAGAATTAATTAAATTAGAATTTAATTAAACAACCAGTGCTTATATATTAAAAATTTGAACACACTAAAGCACATATTATATCCTATAACTTTTATGGACTATAAAACCACAATAATTTTTTATCTTAGTATAATAGAAGTACAGTTAATAAAAAAATTCTATGATGTTATTGTGTTGAATTTTTTAGAAGAATTCAAAAATACTTATTAGAAATTGGTAAATTATAGATATTTTTTAGGTACCATAAAACCGCATACATCCTTCTATTTTGAAATATTCACAATTTTCGAATTTTGAATTTTATATTATAATTGTTATCTTATAAAGCATATAAAACCACAAAATAATGCTATAAAAATTAGACTTTTGGTAATTTTAATTAGAAAGAACTTCCTTCAAAATTCATATAAATAAGATGAACATGTTTATTTTTTAAATCATTTCAATTTGAACAATTGTGCAGTAAGTACATAAAAACGAAATGGATTTTTTAACAAGTATCAACAAACGGTTCAATTTTGAAAACTGTAAAACTATCAAAATATCTGAAATGATAATAAATAAGGTTTATCATATAGTTGCGATGGAGAAATTAAATACAAAGTTTGGAGAAAGGATAATTCTCCAAACAACAAATTTCAAGGTATTTTTACCAATCAGGTTCTCGAAATTAACAGAGAAGGAGCTGAAGAAACTCTCATCTGGTGAATATGGAATTAAAAATGAAGGAGAGATGGGAAGATCCGCCAAAGTTATATTTGCAAAATACGACAACAACAATGATGATGGTGATAATGATGGTGATGATGATGTTGACGATGAAATAGAAGATGATGTCTTCAATAATGATGAAGTAGTAGACATTACAAATAATTAAAAATAAAAAAATTATTAAAAGAAATTAAAAACACTTTTTTTATTTTTCAAATTATTATTTATTTTTTTCAGATTTTTATTCTAGGTTTTTTTAGTTTGATATTCATTTAAGATTGATTTGTATTCAAGTTTTTGATTTTATCCATATCAATTAAAATTAACAAATTGGAAAATGGATAATGTTTCTGACCATTTCTTTTCTTCTTAAGTACCTTCGAATTAGCTAAATCAGCAATTTTAATATGCAAACATTTTCCAAAGCACACATACCAATATGGTTAAAAGAACATCTTTTAGAATAATGAATTTGTTGATTCTGCAAAATTTTTAAACTTGTAGAATCATGGTCATCCATATTAATTATATTGCAAATTTTAAAGTTTTTTTCCAACAATTTTTTTTTTTCACTACCTTTTACATAAATTCTGTTATAATTATTTACAAATATTTTTAAAAAATTGATGACATCAGAAAAATTTTCTTTACCGTCGAACCATTGAAACCCATGATGATTTTTTGTTAACCAATTATTTATTTGCCTTGTTTTTGCATTTAGATAATGATAACTGAATGGTGGCTTAATGATAAAATGTTGAATCTCATTTTCTGATGAAAGAACTCCTATTTCCTTTAAGATGAATTTATTGTCATTATCTCGAAATCCTTGAACATCAATGATTATATAATTCATTTTTATATATTTGAGGAATTGTCAGAAGATTCTGATAAAAATCTTTTAAGTTTAAGGTTTCATAAATTTTGTAAAATAAATATGATATACAATGTAGAACTATGATGAAACATCAATAAATGGGGGAATTTCAAAGACACAGTTAGATTCTAAGTTTCTTGAAGCGTCATTTTTTGTTATTTAGAAATTTAGATTACTTTGTTAACTTCTCCTGTTAATGGCTTAAATTCTACTAAGCGGTCATGCAAAATAAGACAGTAAGCTGTAGTATTGTCTGGAATTTTTTTTAAAGTCTTAAATTCAATTTTGACATCGACTGGTCCCATTTTAAGATTATCATTTTGATAACGAGTATCAATTATGAAGATTGGAGAATAAGTTTTAAAGTGGTCGCATGAAACTAAAGGCTCTGATATTGAGTTATTATAATAAAAGCTTCTAAAATTCGAATATGCTTCATATGCTATAGCATAACGATTTTTTGCAAAATCTAAATTCATATCTTCATATGGGTATGATTCTGAATTTAAATATACTTTTATATTTTCAATATCACAATAATTAAAAGTTGAAGGATCTTCTTCCAGCTTATTTTGCTTGCCAGTTTGTAGAGCAAAAACAATAAAACGAGGTTTTTCAAGTTGTGAGGCTGTTTTAACATTCCAAATATGATGTATAGTTCCAGCTGGTAATGTAGGATATTCATGTAATTCCCAATTTCTAAAAGGAATTTTCATAACTGACCCATTTTCAATACTTTTGTATAAATTTAATTTAAGATTATCAGCTAAGTTAATATGTTGAACCTTCCAATATATTTTTGTAACAGTAATTTTTGGTTTTTCACTTGCATTAGCGCTGCTACATAATAATGAATTATCATTTGATCGAGAGCGAGTTAATATTAACTCATGTTTTGCATTTGGAATAATGTTTTTGTAGTCTTCAGCAAACCCTATTAATCTTTTTAAGGGTATACAAAAATTAATATATAAATTATTTATTTTAATTGATGTATCAGGCGACCAACTTCCATTGTATAAAGCTGTACTTTCATTTTGGTTTAGTGAAATATAGTTTTTTAATGTTGAAGTAATTCCAACATTACGATTATGATCAATTTCCTTACCATTAAGTTCATAGCGAATTTCATCAAATAGAAATGGTATAGCATTATTAACTAGTTTAGTGTGAGTGACAGTTGTTCCATCATGTTTTGATACATAACCTTCAATGTAGATAAGACTTGTTGAGGGTAATATATTTAAGTTTTGATTTTGTATTTGTATTCGTATAATATCACTTAATCCGAATGTGTTTAAGAATGGCGAATATGAATGCCAATGAGCACTAGTTATAGTTTCATCAAAAATAGGATCATTAAAGAGCTCCATTTAATTTACTTTTAGTAGATATCCAAGAGATTTTAAATATTCTTTATTTTCAAATGATAATTGTTTTTTGTATTTTAAATGCTGTGTTACACCTCCTCCTTCGACTGTCTTTAAAGAATTAAGATGATGTTCATCATTCTGTGAATTTATATTAGATTGATAATTTTGATTAAATACGATCATTCTGAAGCTTTAAGTGTAATCTTATTGTTATTGTTTCTCCACGAAAATTTATTATATTACCGTTCTGATCAAGGAGTTTTACAGTAATAGAACTTATCTGATTAATAGTTACCGGTAAATAAATTACATTCTTAGGAACTTCAATTATTTTATAGCCAGGACTGACGTTAATAGAGAATTCATGTAAAGTGTGAGCCTCTTTGTCATTAATATAAGCTCCAGAAACAATATTGCATTCTACTCTTATTATATTTATTTTATTAATATCAACGAAAAGATCTGAAGTATGCCATTTATTGGCTAATAATTTCTTCTTACTGAAACCTAATAATCCGCCAATTGTATCTTCTCTTTCAAAATCAATATCCTTATCAGCAAAAATTTCACACTTTAATGTATTATTATTTGCTCTTATAATTAATTTTTCCTTATCTGTTTTAGTTACATTCAACGTTTTCCTAAGAAATAGTTCAATATCACCAATTTCATATGAACCTGTTGGAATTGTAATAGGTTTATCATCAATAATAAATGTATTATTCTCCTCATCTATATTAGGTATTGAGTTATATGTTTGGAAATCAACTAAACCGCAGGTGTATTCTCCCCCCTTCAGATCTATAGGGGGGAAATAATTAGTTGTCAATGTGGAAGAGTTTCCGTTTAAAGTTAATGTTATTGACATGTCTTTAATTGATACAATGAGATATTTTAGTAGTGTATTCTGTTTTTATATAGATTTTTAAGGTTAATCCCAAAATTCAATGATTTAGATTTAAGGTCAATACGCATTAATAATATAATATACATATTACATACAAAAATTTTTCGTTTAAATTTCTTTTGATACAACTAAATTCTAATTATTCTTTATCAGTTAGTTTTTTATTTCATTTATGTTCAAATATAGAGAAATAACCTTGAACTTGAACAAAATTATTAATGTAGGTCAGTTTAAGTAAAGCTAGACTAAGAATAAAACAGAAAAATTTTTTTTATTTTTTATTATGTTTTATTTACTGATAATATTTTTTTTTTCTTAACAATATGAAATAAAAATTCTAAACATAAATGTCCACAATTGTAGGAATTAAAATTTTGATATTTATTATAATTATATGTAAGCTTATCTCCTAAATATTTTATTACTTCTAATGGTGGTCTTAAATTTCCAAAACTATCAAAATAATGAGTTATTTCAATATTTTTAAAATAAGCTACCCAATGCGTTCCATCTCCAATAGAATTATCTAAATTTATTATACCGCATTCGTATTTCCAAGGTCTACCTATTGGTAAATTATCTCTCATAAAAACTCCTCGAAAATATTTTAAGTATTTTTTAGCAAAGTTTTCTAAATCAATATTTGTAAGAGCTCTATTGGGTAGCTTAGTTAATGGTTTTTTGGATTCAAATAAAGTCCTAAACCATTCTTATATGGTTTTAAGTGCAATCCATTTCCTCCTTTTAATGCTATTGCTTCCATCATTTTATTATGACGTTGACTTTCTTTTAATTCTTTGTGGGCATTTTTAGCATCGTTAACAGCTTTAGTTATTCCTGCAGCGCCACCTGAAAGTGCTCCAATAGCTGATAGACCCGCAAATATAGGTATTAAAGGTAAAACTCCTCCAATTTTTGGTACAGGAATTATTCGAGGAATCTTAATGTTTTTTTTCTGGCCTTTAGAAAAATTTCTAGCAGCATGCAAAGCAGTTTTTATAATATTCTTATCCTTAGTCGGTTTTTTTTATAGTTTTAACAGCTATTTTAGCTTCCTTTATAACATTTTTCAAGAGCTTTTTTCTCGAAGTTTTCTTTTTTCTTAAAAGTTTCTTTTTTTTCTTTTTTAAACCCATACCAAGCCTAACTTTAGCTTTCATTGAGTTTGTAACTAGGTATGAATTTAACCGTTCACCAAAACTTGAGTCTTTAGCTTTTATCCTTTGCCAAGCTTTCTCTGCCAACATTTTATCAGCTATATGTCGTTGATTTTGATCAGTATTTTGAGAATATGCTATATCATGCTCTCGACAAGCCTCATCTAAACCATTAATTCCTTTATCACCTCGTGCTAATCGTTTTGCTAGTTTTGTCCCAGGACCACAATAATTATAACCAGGTAAATGTGCTTCAAATGGTAGTTTATTAATTAGAGAATTAACTACACCTTTTCCATTAACAGTTTTTTGGTTACTGATTGAATATTTATTATGAAGTGACATAATATTAAGTTGTTTAGTTTAAGAAAGTCACTCAAATACTAATCATCTTTTATAAAATGAAATTTATAAAACTAGATAATGCAGTTAAAATTAAAAATTTCGATCAAAATTCAAAAAAGAAAATTAAAAGACATGGTGAATGTTTTCCAGATAGTGTAAGAGGATTAATAGTCGGACCTTCAAATTGTGGTAAAACTAATGCTATGATAAGTATGCTTTTAGATCCTAAAGGGCTTAAATTTGAAAACATATATATCTACTCGAAATCATTACATCAACCTAAATATGAATATTTAAAAAAATTAATAAAACCAATCAAAGGAATGGGATATAACGAATTTTCAAATAATGCTGATGTAATTGAACCATCAGCCTCACAGCCAAACTCAATATTTATTTTTGATGATGTAGCTTGTGATAAGCAAGATAATATAAGAGCCTATTTCTGTATGGGACGTCATCAAGAAGTAGATAGCTTTTATTTATGTCAGTCATATACAAGAATTCCAAAGCATTTAGTTAGAGATAATGCTAATTTTTTAATTATATTTAAGCAAGATGATTTAAATTTAAAACATATATATAATGATCATGTAAATTCTGATATGTCATTTAATGAATTTAAAAAAATAAGTGTATGCTGCTGGAATGATAATTATGGTTTTCTATTAATTGATAAAGATAGTGGTTTAAATAATGGGCGATATAGAAAAAATTTTGATGCATTTGCTAAATTTTAGATAAACCAAGATCTGTTAGCAGTTGGCAGTTACTAACGTCAGCAGTTAGGGATTATCAGTTAGCAGTTAGCAAGAGAACAGTTCAGTCGATAATTTACAGTTAATAATTGAACTAATCCACATTAAAAAAAAAATGGATGAACAACTTATGAAAGATTTAATGAAAACTCGTAAAAATTTAAAAAGGAAATTTCAATCTTTAAAAGTTCAGAAGCTATCAGAAGACCGTAATCGAGAAGAAGCTTTCACTCCAATTACAAAACCATTGAAAGAATTGACAAATGTTGTCAAACAACAACAACAATTTTCAAATAATGTTATCAAACCGGAAATTAAATTGCCTGCTAGCGCTGATAACACCTTAAAATTATTGAGACCATTTAAGCCGGAAGTTAAAACGCCTAGCAACAAAAGTAATACACACAGTAAATTTATAACTTCAACGCCAAATACTATAAAATTTGAGACGTCATCTATAACTGATAATATTATTGATGAATCATCAATTTCACAATTTCCTGTTCTTAACAAGTCAGAACTTGATAAGACATATGGACCATATTTTGATGAGTCATTAAATGTTCGAAAACTTGGGAATGCTAATTTTGAAATAGATGAAATTACTAAAAATATTGTGATTGATACTGAAGTTTTTAAAGGAACTGATGGTCTCTATATGAATTGATATTTAAAAAAAAACCTATAAATTATACTGAAAGTGATTTAAAAACATATCATCAAATACTTGACAAAACGAATGCACATAGAAGAAATTATGATCATTTAGAGCAAATAAAAGGAAACAAAGGTTTTAAATACAAAAATATATTAAGAAAATTATATGAACATAATTATAACACTAGACATAAAAAAACCGGTTCAGGTTGTTTGAAAAAAAAATTTACTAATTATTTTAATAAATCTTCTTCACCAGAAACCCATTTAAAATATACAAATCAGTCAAATCAATATGTTTATTGGGATGATCCTAATGAATTAGTTGACAGATTAAGACTTTTAATTGCATCAGAAACAGCTGGTAACAACAACCATCATAATGAAATTGTTTCTATAATTGAAGAGTTGAGAGAAGTAAATATAATACAATAACTGTCTACATTAACAATCAGTTAAAATCATAATGTCACTTGATAAATTTGGACGTAGTATAGCTTCTTCTAGAAAACTACATACTCAAGGTCCTCCAGGTATTTCAAATTGGTTTCAAATTGACTTCTGAAGGAAATTATGATTTAGATAACAAAATTTTATCAAATGTCCAAGAAGCTATTGATGGCAGTGATGCAGCAACACAAAATTCTGTAAATAAACATATTTTCTTTCAGAAAGAACTATTACAAAACGAATTGCGAGAAATGTCTAATCATTTAGAGACAACAGTATCTATAGAACTTAAATTAGCAGAAGAAAAATTAAAAATATTAGAAGAAAAAATGCAAGTTAGTTTAGAGGAAATCCATATCAAATTCTCGGGATTGTTAAATGAAAAATTTTCAAATATGAGTGATGTCATTGAATTTCAAATTAAAAAACCAATTAAATTTATTCATGAGAGATTGCAAAAAGCTGAAGCCCAAGCTCGATCAGCATTGGATTTACTTAGTAGTTTAGAACTTATAAAAACATAATTGGGAGTCAGTTTTCATTTACTTTTCGAAATGGATGTACATCGAATCGGATATTCTTTAAATAATTTTTTAGCTAAATATGATGATATTTTATTGGAGGAACATTATGATCAATTAAAAATTCACTTTAATTTTTTAAAATTATTTAAAAATTCTATCCTAATTGAAACGAAAGAGAATGGATATCATTGGGATATATGTCCCTATACATCAGACAACATGACAACTGTTCCAGATACTTGTCCTTGTCATTCAGCAGATCATCATATGTTAAAATGTTCCAAACTAATGGATTTATATAAAAGAATAAAAAATAAATAATTATATAACTTTATATACATACATAAATAAAGAATATAAATTTTAAATACATTTTATTATTTGCTTTTTATTATATATATAAATTATATAGGTACATTTTATTTAAAAATGAGTAAAAGAGAGGTGGTTGAAGAGCTGCATAAGCCTGCACGAAGAAATTTTAAACGACGTAGAGTTATAATTAAAGGATTTGATGATCTTTGGCAAGCTGATTTAGTAGAAATGGGTTCATATGCTAAAGAGAATAAAGGATTTAAATTTTTATTAACTGTGATTGACTGCTTTTCTAAGTATGCCTGGGCAATCCCTATAAAAGCAAAAACTTCAGAGAACGTTACAAAAGCAATGCAAAATATTTTTCTAACTTCTAAAAGACATCCGCAAAATTTACAAACAGATGATGGGAAAGAATTTTTTAATAAAATATTCAAAAAATTAATGGATAAATATCATATAAATCATTATTCAACATTTAGCATATTAAAAGCCTCTATTGTTGAACGTTTTAATAGAGCCTTAAAAGAAAAGATGTGGAAAGAATTTAGTTTTAATGGAAATTATAAATGGATTAACCTAATTCAAGAATTAACAAAACAATATAACAACACTAAACATCGAACAATTAAAAAACGACCATCTGATGTCAATAAAGATAATGCTGAAAATTTACTTAAAACTATATATAATCATATTAAAATTTCACCACCATACAAATTTAAAATTGACGACTTAGTTCGAATAAGCAAGTATAAACATGTTTTTGAAAAAGGCTACACACCAAATTGGACAACTGAAATATTCAAAATAAGAAAAGTTCAAATCACTAACCCTGTAACATATTTACTGGAAGATTATCAAGGTCAACCTATACAAGGAAGCTTCTATGAATATGAATTGTTAAAATCTAAACATAATAATATTTACCTAGTTGAAAAAGTTATTAAAAGTAAAGATAATAAGATTTTTGTAAAATTTGTTTTACATTTTTTTTTGTTTTTTAATGAATTTCCATTTGATATGTCGGATCCTGCTTGATTGTTCGTAAATCAATTACAGTGAAATCAGATTTATATTCTGTATCCACCATCATAATTTTTTCTGCCTCTCCATCACTTGTAATTCTTTCAACCAATATTTCTCGATATTCATGACACTGAATTTTGAGATACTTTTTAATAAATATGCTTTCATATTCACATCTCACAGTGAGTTTTTGATTCTCACCAAAATTCAATATAAAATGTCTATAAAATATATGCTCACTATTTATTATTCCACCAATATTCTGCTCTTTTAAAACTAATTCATTTCTAAAAGCTTTAATAGCATCATCTATAGATGCATATTGTGGTACTGAATCAGCTTTATCTGATAAAAATTGATTAACTGCTTGCAAAGTAGTTAATGGTTGTATTGTAGTTGTTGTTGTAATTTCACTAGTATTTGTTTCTGAGGAAATTATATGTTTTAAAAACTGAACTGATAAAATTACTTTAACAGTCTCATTATTTGGAAGTAATATATAAAAATATGTGCTCCCAAAAGCTGATTCATCCAATCTAATATTAGAAGTTGGAGCTGAATTTGCTTTACTATTCAAGCAAGCAAAATATTAAAATTAAAAATGATTTCATTGTCACAAAAAAAACTTTGATCTATCTTCATTCAGGGCTTATACAGTAATGTAAGTTATACTTTTTATTTTCTAGAAAGTTCTTTATTATGTACAAACTTTACTTGACTTATAATAGAACACACATACATAAAGAGCGGTAAAAATCTATCTCTTCCATCTGAAAAAGCTTCCATATAATCTAAATATTCCTCTTTTAAACTTTCAAGTAATTTTCTAAATTTAATTTAAAATTAAAAAAATCTTCTCTGGGTAAGAGCATAGAATTGGGATCGAACCTTATACTAATAAACTTACCTAATTGATTTTATCTGCACCCTAGCACTCCTACCCACAGAAGATTTAGTTAACACTTGCTATTTTCATATTTTATTTAGATAAATTAGCTATTTAATTAGTTTTAACCAAACAATGGAGTTCGCAAGAACAATTCATATGTTCAAAAAATTTTATTTGGCAAATAAAATATTTTTCAGAAAGAAATATAAGAAAGAAATTAAGTATCATATCAGGTTTCTTAGCAATTATGCTGACTCAACATTAAGAAAATTTAATTCACTTAGAGAAAATGAAGATGATAAATGGATGGAATTATTTGCCCTGAATAAAATCGAATTTTTCAAGAGATGTGTATTGAGATTAGCTAAAATTGTAAAAAAATTTAAAGAAAATAATTATAAATATCGAAAAACTTTAAAAAATAAATAAAAAAACTTTGTAATACCAATATATTTTGTTTTTTTCTTTTTAAATTAACAATAGGAATCCCCTGACGTCATTTCAGATTTTTATTTTACAATTTAAAATAATTTTAATTATTAAGTGATACATAATATAAGAACTTTTTTTGCTCTTTATACTTAAAAACTTTATTATCAAAAAAAAAAAAAAAAACAAAAAAATTCAACTTTCAATTCTTTCATTCTACTGCAAAACAACATAAAATTTTTAATAAAATTTCTTATCTTTTATATAAAACATTAATTAAACAAAACCGCAAAAAAAAAAAATATTTCTTAAATTTTCCTTATCTCTAAACTGAACTTTATTCATACAACTATAGGATATTCTCAAAACTATAAAAAAATTCGAAATCTCAACAGCAACAGCTATCTTCGAATCTAGAATTCTAGAACTACGAATTTAGAATTGTCAAGTTCTATATTAAATAATATAAAGATTAGGAGTTTCTCATACCAACCGCCGATTTTATTAACCGCCGCAGCCAATGCTCCGCCGCTATTATTAACCGCCGCAATTATTGCCCTGTTGCACCTCTCCTTATCCTACCAAACCCCTATCTAGAATTCTATAATATAGAGATTAGGAGTTTGTCAAACCAACCGCCGCAGTTATTACACCTACTCCTACTTACCCCCTACTCCTTCCTTACCCCTACTCCTTCCTTACCCCCTTCTCCTTCCTTACCCCCTACTCCTTCCTTACCCCCTACCAAACACAATACCTCATCACATTCTCATAATACCACTATAAAAATTCTATTCCCTAATACGTCTCATTATTTCATTATTCACAACTGAAATTCTATTCCCTAATACGTCTCATTATTTCATTATTCACAACTGTCAAATATTTTACTACGTCATCTGACAGCGCCAGAACACCCATATATATACTACTAAAGAGATTTTTTTAATTTAGAAATTTTAGTTTTAAGAAAAGAATCACTAACATGTTTATTTAAGGAGGAATTCGGATCATTTGAAAGTGAAGATTTAGATTTAAATTTAATTTGTTTTTTATTGTTAAGAGGTATATGATTAATATTATTTAAAGAGTTATTAGTATTATTACTAGAGTTTAATCGATTAATTTTATCATAACAAGTAGAAGCTGTTATTGGAAGTTCAAGAAGGCTCTTAATGTTATTTACTTTTGAGTTTGTGTTAGCAGTGAAGTTAAGTGTATAAGTATCACTAGAAGGAACTTTAGGTACATCGAAAAGATTAATTAAATCCGTACCTGAATTGTTTGCTTTAACTGTATTAGAATTATTAATATCTGTAGAAGTATCAGTTATTAGTGGGTTAATTGAATTTTCAAAATTATTATTAGTATTATTAGCGTTAGTAGAATGTATGTTAGGTTTAATTGTATCTATTTTAGGTTTAGAAAAATTTGAATTTGCATCTATCAGATTTAACGAAAATTTGGGATTACCTTTAGTCCTTAGCTGCTGTGGCGTAAGAGGTCGCTTAGGTTTATCAGGTTGCTCTGGTTTAACAGGTCTATTTGACGTAAAAATAACAGCATCCGAAGTCCAGTTGGTAGTATGTGCTCCAATTTTGTCCCAAATATAACCATTATTGGGATCCAGTAACAACTGCATTGTACCATATGGGCCAGTTAATTTAAAACAGCGAAATTTAATGTTTTTTCTTTTAATACGATTTGGAGTATCATTAAGACAGGAAACTGAATTGACGCGAAACTCATCTTTTATAAATCGAAGCATTTTAATACAATCGAAGGAACGTGGAGCTCCGTTAATACAAATAGATGAATTTTTTAACTTCTCAATATTAGCTGAAGAGAGGTTAAAATTGTGTAGTTTCGATATTCTACGATCCCATTCATCTTCAGTCCATATAGTCCCAAATTTATGTACTATTATTGGATCCGTTTGAATACCAATATCACAAGTTTCCAGAGTATTTTGAGTACCAAATTCGCATGTTGTAAGTGTACTCTGGACTCCTTTATTAAAAGTTTCAACCCTTTTGGAGTTAGAATCTTGAAGGTTTGTGAGCAGCTCCAATAAAAATAAGTTTGTAGAGTTATGTAGTTGTTTTAGTTTTTCAATAAGGGAATTATGTTGAGAAGCTAACAGTTTGTTAAATGCAGATACATCAACATGTTGGCGACTAGAACCAGCTCCGATGATATCTCTAATGTTATTTTCTAAGTTGGCAAAATGTTTAGGCAGATGTGCGAGAACTTCTGTTTTAATTTTTTCAGCAGCATTGTCATTATTATTTTGGCCTGAGACACGGCTGCATAGTCCATCAAACGACTTCGCCATGTCCTGAAAAGTGTTTGTATTACTCACAATGGTGTTGTTAGTTTTATTACATAGTGATGTTTTTTCATTTGCAAGATCAGATATAGTTTTATACCACGCAACAAACCTTCATGGTTTTGACAATCCTCACAAATGAAAAATGAGTCAAGAGATGGATGGTACCAATCTCTGCTAAAACCCATACAAACTCCATGTAACTTTCTTTTACAAAACGCTTTGCAAATAACAAATTTGCTTTTCTTGTCAAAATCGAAGCAATTTGCCATATCGCATTTGTAACTCATTTTAAATATGAAGAGTAAAAAATTATACAAAAAAAAGAAAAAAAAAAACGAAAGTTAACTGAGTTTATTCACTTTAATAATTTAATTTATAAAAGTTTAAAGTTTTAAGTTTTGTTTTTATATTTTATTTTTTTTTATTTTTAATTTAAATTTAAATTACTTAATCAAAGTGATCAAATTACGATTAAGCACAAGCCAAAAAAAAAATAATTAAAAGTACACAAAAGTTTTTTTTATTATTTTTTATTATATTATCAAATTGTTCATTAAAAAAAAGCAAAATAAATTATGAGTGATCAAATTACATATGAAAACAATTGCACCACATTAAAATTTTATTTTTGTTAATTAATTAGAAAAAAAAAGACACTATTGTTTTCTTTTTATTTAAATAATTAATATAAACCGTAATTTCGCGAAAAGCGTGTGATTCAATTGAGTAATTTGATAATACTAATGGGTGATACTAATGAAGGGGACTTAAATGCGGTGACTGAGGTAAATTAAGTAAAGTTGGAAGTAAATTTTAGTGAATTAGAAAAAAAATAATACAATGGAATAAATTTTCTTCATACGACTTTTCTAATTGCACTGTAGATAATATCCCGGAATATTTAAAAAAAACTTGGCACCTCAAATCGATCACGTCATTAATCAATATAAAAATCACGTTTTAAAAAAAAAGTCGAAATATTGTAAAATAATTCAAGTATTATTGAAAAAAAATAAACCATCTGGAGACGTTGATAGATAAAGCACATAATTGAAATAATGAAAAGACATAGTGCTAGCCGGATTACCAAAGGGGACCAAAGTTGATAAAAATTTAATTTTTGATATTGCAACTAAAATCAATGCGAACATCACTGCAACGGATATCAATAAAGTTTCGCCTATATATCAACGGTCCAAAGATCCAATTTATGTACTGGAACTGAATACGTTGGCGGCAAAAACAGAGATGATGTCGCAGAAACGCAAGTATAAACTGCTTTTTACCACGGAGAGCTAAAAGTCACAGAGACTGATATTCTTGAAATCTTTTTTCGTCACAACCTGTCTCCATTTCAGGCTAAGATGTATGCTTAAAAATTTAAATACAACAAGAGATGGAATTTTTATGGGTCAAAGGCGAATGTATATTTTTGCGACAAACCAAGGAATCAAAGGTTTTAAAATTATTAGTTTCAATGATATTAACTTTGTTAACAATCACTTTAATAGCTCTAACTAACTTTTTAAGTATTTCTTATAGTTTTGCTTTTCTAAGTCTTGATTATTTATTTATTTTTTCAAATACAAAAATCAAATTAACAATTTTTTATTGATTTAATTTATTTAATTTACATATTAATTTTATATTTCATACATTCACTTTTTTTTTATCTAAAAAAAATTTTATTTACACATTTTAATTACATTACTTTAATTACATATTTTTTATCAATATTTTTATTTACATTTTTTTAATTATATTACATTTACTTTTTTAATAATTCACATTTCTTTCTTACAACAATAATAATATATATAAACTTAATTATTATTTATTATTCAGGTATTAATTATTTAGAAAGCAAAAAAACACACATTTTTTCTTGTTGACACTAGACGGCTTTAATTTTATTTTATCGAACCATTTTGAATACAAAAAATGCATTTTTAATTTCCTGTGCTGATCGAATTGATACGAAGAGTTCATTTAGTATACTTGCTTATAAACTTTTTTGTTCGTTGGTAATAAAACAGTTTAAGGAATTTATTTTTTTTTGTTTTTTTCACAATGAATTCCAACAACATTAATAACATTAAAGATGTTATTAGTGTGGGGCATTCCTTAAATTTTGATATTAACTCCACAATACATATTTATAAAAATAATTTTAATATTATATATCTTAAAATTGTCTGGAGTTGAAGCTTTAATTGAGGATATTGTCTGTGATATGCAAGTTATAATTCTGACAGAAATTTGGTTACACGTCTCCGAAAATAGGTTTTTTAACATTCCGGGATTTACACCTTACTTCGCTAATAGACTTAATGACTATATGGTGGTTAAATACTATAAATAAGTGTTAAAATCATACACTACCCAGCGAAACACCGCACAGTTTCAATGGGTGGCTTTCGAGCTTTCCATTCCCTCGTAAAAAAAAAAAAAAAAAAAAAAAAAAAAAAGTATAAACAAGCAGCGGTTTTATAGTTCACAATAATATTTCAGAAGAATACGTCACTAGAATCGGATTGCAGAGTAAAACTGTTATAAACCACCTAATAACTGGCATAATTGAAAAAAATATAATTTCCATGTCTTAGATACTTGTCTGTCCGATCACTAAATGTTTTTTGTTAGTATAAGCATAAAGAAATCATATACATAGAGTATTCATTTAGAACAAAAAATGTTAGTAAATTTTGTTGAATTGAAATCACCCCATTATCTTAAAAAAATGACCGTATTTTTGGTATACATAGTAAAATCAAATTGAGATTATTTCTTTGCTTTATTTCTATTTTTCGTTTTATTTTGTTTGTTTGTCAATCGATGTATGTACAATTGTTTATATTTCCTTATCAAGTTGGACGATTTCTTTTTAAAAAATTTTATTTAATATTTTTATTGTTGTTTTTTTTTTTTGCATGTTAATCGATGTATGTATGTACATTTGTGTATTTTGTAAATATGTATTTCTTTATACAATTTGAACGATTTCTTTTCTTTTAGAATACGGAGAATCTTTGAAAATAAATAATAATTATTTAAGCGCTATTCTAAAAAAAATGTAAGAAATTTGAATGTACTTTTTGAAATTTTTTAAACTGTTTCGTTAGATGAAAAAAGTTGTTTTTGCAGGCATTGCTTGAAATTTTAGAGGAGTGCAGATTTTTATTTAAAAAAGTATTCGATATTTCTTAAAAGGTTAGCTTTCTTTAAGAACAAAATTTAATTAAAAAAACATTATTTACTTAAAAAGTCAAAATAAAAAGTTAAGGCAAAAATTAAA
Organism: Dolichopus griseipennis; assembly: GCA_963082915.1. Classification (NCBI taxonomy): domain Eukaryota; kingdom Metazoa; phylum Arthropoda; class Insecta; order Diptera; family Dolichopodidae; genus Dolichopus; species Dolichopus griseipennis. The sequence continues at coordinate 47,515,480 of OY720444.1, read as the reverse complement.
AAAAGAAAAACATGATTTAATGTAGTATTATTAATAGACAGTTTTAATTGCGTAGCGAAGCTAAACAATTTTTAAAAATGAATTTTAAAAGTGTTAGTAAATGGTCCGAAGATGAAAAAAACGTAGCAATAAATATTCATTTTAATTCACCAAAACGGTTATAAATTTTTGAGAAATGGAGTAAAGCTTAATTTGCCCCATTTTAGTTCCCGTAATAGATGGATTACACAAAAATATAAATGAGTAAGGCATTATATTCTCAGAAAAAGATTTAATTGAAAGGTTGGCTGTATTGGTATTCGATGCAATAGCCACTAGAAGGCTATACTATAACAGTACACTGGATGAAATTAGTGGTTTTTCTGATTATGGTTCCGGCAGAACAAAAGATATTGCAAAATACATACATACATATGTATATTTTATAATGTGTATTTACATACTTAAAGAGTTTTTTATGCCGAATGGAATATGAATTTTGAAAGCTTATTTATAGGTTTACTTTTTCATAATACATTTTACTTGGCTGTTTCCTTTTAGAACTCTAAATTAAATAATAAAATAATAAAACAAATTTTCAATAAGATAAACAAAAATTTTTAATTGTATGTTTTTAAAAACCAAAAAATTATAAAAAAATTTTACATACCTATTTTAAACTAACGAAAATTTAAAATACAGATACATTAGAAGACAATTTATGGAATAATTTTCTAACGATTTGAAAAATTTGGAATAATGCAAGTAAAAACATATAAAGCAAAAAAGGAAATTTCATTCTTTTTTTCTATCAATAATATTATTTTATTTTATAATCAAAATATACACAAACTGCGTACGTACATACATACAAAAAAAAAAGAGAAGAAATATATACAAATGTACACACATCGATTGACATACAAACAAAAATATAAAAAAAAAATAAAAATAAACTAAAATACGGTAAAGTTGATTTTACGAAATAAAAAAACTTGTTGACTTCTTGGTTCTACGTGAATACTCTATGTATATAATTACTTTATGGTATAAGTCATCAACCCACTAAAACTAAAATATTACAATATAAAACAGTCCTAAACTATACTAAAATAGCGAATGATAGATTTTGGTCAAACCTTGACTCCTTTACGAACATTGATGATTTTGCACTCGATCTTAGCTTGGTAATAAAAAACAACACACAAAATATATTAATTAAAAATGCAAAAAAGAAAAATTAATGGTTGAAATTCTCACTAACATTAAAATTAGAATTTCTTTTTCCAAATACAAAAAAAATACCTAAATAACGATCATATCAAAAGTTTATACCTTCAATATAAAGATAAAGTGAAAAAGCTAATACACGAGTCCAAAAATGTACTGCTCGGACAAAATTTCAGGAAATTTAGATAACAAAAAACTTTGGAAGTTATATAAAGAATTAAGTTTCAATACAAATCAAACCGGTGAATATAAAAGTCAATTAAAAGCTATTTATCACAACAATAAAGCTCTTGAGAATCCTTTTGATATCTCTGAGCACATGAATAATTATTTTATTAATGTCACTAAAGAAATAAAAATTTCCAATAACGTTTGTTGATCAAAATCTTATGAATCAATTCGGGCGATCAATATTTTCTAATTTTCAATTAACACTGACTAACATGGGTGAAGTTAGTGGAGAGATTAAGTCTTTAAATTTAAACGCAGCAATAGGATATGATGGTATCTCAACTAAATTTATTAAGAGATTCGCTTGATATCTAATTCCCATCCTGGTGAAATTCATAAATAATACTTTTCAATCGGGTACTTTTCGCCCTTCACTAAAAACAGCTATTGTAACTTCAATTTTAAAAAAAGGAAATAAAACCGACTATTCTAATTATCGTCCGGACCCATATTACCAGCTTTTTTGGAAATATTTGAAATTATAATTAAAAATAGGTTGAAAGATTTTATAAATTCTAATGGTATTTTAAGCGAGGGCCAGTTTGGGTTTGAAAAAAGATCAAATACCACAGGTGCTTGTTTATACTTATCTGACTTTATTTCTAAAAATAAAGATAAAAAAAATATGTAGGATGTGTCTTTCTGCATCTCCAGAAAGCATTTGACTGCGTTGATCATGAAATACTGTTACATAAGTTAGCAAGACTTAATCTTACCGACTCGCAGTTACCTTTGTTTAAATTATAATGGTCCGGGTAAATAACATATATAGTTCCAGAAAATTAATAACTAAAGAAATCCTCAGGGATCCATTTTGGGTCCTGATCTCTTCAAAATTTATTTAAATGATATTACTCGTTAGAAAATAAAAGAAACTCTGCAGTTATATGCAGATGTTGCGGTATTTAAGTATGCTGCATATAATGAGGATGATATAAACAAGGCAATAAAAAATTATCTTAATACCTTACATTTTATTTTTTGAGAATAAACTTCTAAACTTAGCAACTAGGTTTACCCACAACACTGAAATTATTCAAGTAGTAAAAATATTCAACTCCCTAGGGTTAATTCTAGATAGCATAGGAATCTGGAACTACCATGTTGAGCACATAATAAAAAATATTGCTCCATATATTTTCATATTACGTAGGCTAAGAAATTTTCTGTCAAACAAAGCTTTATTTAGTCATACGTTTATAAAGTCATACATCACTTATCTAAACACAATATGTAGCAGAGCTCCTCAAATTTACCATAATAAACTAGGCGTCCTTAACAAATTATATAAATTATACTATTAATAAAGAAAAAAATAAAAGTAGCTTTTTCGTTTATTTTATGTCGAGCCGAAAGGATTTGACCATCAAATTATATAAACTTTTATCAGTCAACAGTATTAACTTTTAACAGTCAACAATATTAAAATCATTCAACTTACAGAAATCAAATACATTAACATTTTACTAACTAATAAAAAATTAAATTAAATTTAAACCATTAAATAAAGTTTAATGCTCTAAACAAATATGTTAATGTAATAACCTTTTAATCATTTCACAATATTAAATCTATTATAACACGTAATGTATTGCTCATAATTTTTAATAAAAGAAATGTAAAAATTGCTGTGCCTACATCAATTGTATAAAAACTTCTGTACTTTAAAAAGCTTGTAAGAATAAAATTTAGAGTGAAATAATACACTTGTTTTTTATTTTCATTAACTGGCACCCAACGTAAACTTTTTTTTCTATAAAAAGTTCTCCTTAGGAGAAAACAAAAGGAAAAAAAGAAAATTTTTTTTTAAATTTCTCCATAGGAGAAAGGAAAATACTTGTAATTATTAAAAAAAAAACAATACAAAAACTAAATAGAATAGTTCTATAGTAAATGGTTGAAAATTTTCATTAAATTGAATTTTAATAATTTGATGTTCATTAAATTATTAAAATTAAATGTTAAAGAATTACTAAGTACATAAAAAACAAGTAAAGAAACAGTTAGTCGGTGCAACCGACTTAGAAATACCCTACACCTATTTGGTTCAAATTTAAGGACATATCCATAAGTCATTTTAACACCATAGAAGCTGTTATTAATTTGATCGTAAGACATAGCTAACCAAATTAACTGTATAATACTAAAAACATTTTCTAATTACCCTATCTATTAAAAAATACTACAAATTCTTACTAATTTATCTATTTAAAAATATTAAAAAACAAACAAACTTGAAATAAATGAAAATATATTTATTCCAATTCAATTACAAAATGAAAAAATTCTAATTATTAAATTTTGTGATAAAAAGATAATCAAAGCATAATATATTTAATAATCCAAATTTTTAAAAATTGCAATTATTTTAAATGGTTAGTTTATATACCTAATAGAAAAGCTTATAAACGCAAAATATGCAATAAATGTATTTCTAAAATACAATTAAAAATTTACACCTTTTCATATAATTCATTTAAATATAAAAATAAATTTTACATAAATGCAGCAAGTACCTTTGAACATAGCTGAACCACTACAATTAAGTCTAGATTTCGGAGACACATAGGACATAGGAAATATATTCTTTGGCTTCGAAATTAAACTCGACCACAACCAATTCCCATGGTACTTTCATTACTAGTAACCTACTGTTAAATTTCATCAAAATACCGGCATTATTTTTTGAGTTATGGTGTTTTTAAGATATATGTTTGTTAGTCCTTGAACTTTTCAAGGGTTCCAGGACCCGAAATTATGGTACGATTTCGCCATATGCAGTCCCGTCATACTTTCAATACTAGTTAACCCTTGTACACAATTGGAACGCTCTATCTTAATTTTAAGTTACTAGTTTTATTAATTTCGATGATAAGCTTTTACACATTGGGGGGTCTAAGAGAGGTTGTGAACCACCACTCCAATTGATCCCAAATTAGGGGGGCACGCAAGAAATAGTAAAGAACACCCTTGTGGCAAATTGGAAGCTTCTACATTTTTTCAAGTTACTATCTTTATTAATTTCGAAAATATGCTTAAGGGCCTAAGAACTGAGTGGCTGGTCCCCGATCCACTACTCCAATGGGGCCCAAATTTCAAAGACACTTACGAAATAGGAAGGGACACCCTGATACCAAATTTGGAGGTTCTATCTTCATTGGTTTCGGAATTATTCTCGTTTGGCTTAAATTCGATCAAAAAGTTCTAAGTTCCGAACCCATTGTCCAATCCTCACCGTACGTAATCACCGCCGTAGTTTCGCTGCCAATAACCTACAGCACAAATTTCATGAAGATAGCCTCATTAGTTGTTGAGTTATCGTGATTTTTTATATATGTTCCTTAGCCCTGACATCGATTAAAAGGTTCGGAATCCGAACCGTTGGGCTGATTTCGCCCTTATATAGTCCGCGCTGTACTTATAGTACTAGTTAACCCTTGTACACAATTTGAACGGTCTATCCTAATTTTAAGTAACTATTTTTAGTAATTTCGATTATAAGCCTTTAAAACTTGGGAGGTCTGAGAGGGGTACAGAACCACCACTCCAATTGATCCCAAATTAGGGGAACACGCAAGAGATAGTAAAGAACACCCTTGTGGCAAATTGGAAGCTTCTACATTTTTTCAAGTTGTTATCTTTATTAATTTTAAAGATATGCTTTAAGGTCTTCGGAAATGTGTGGCTGGTCCCCGACCCACTATTCCAATGGGACCCAAATTCACAAGACACTTAGGAAATAGGAAGGGACACCCTGATACTAAATTTGGAGGTTCTATCTTCATTGGTTTCGGAATTATGCTCGTTTGGCCTAAATTCGATCAAAAAGTTCTAGGTTCCGAACCCATGGTCCAATCCCGACCTTACGCAATTTCCGAAGTAGTTTCATTACTAGTAACCTACAGCACAAATTTGATGAAGATAGCGTCATTAGTTGTTGAGTTATCGTGATTTTTTATATTTGTTCGTTAGCCCTGAAACCGATTAAAAGGTCCAGAATCCAAATCTATGGGCCGATTTCGCCCATATGCAATCCCCGCCGTACTTTCAGTCCTAGTAACCTACAGTTAAAATTTCATCAAGATAGCTCCATTATTTTTTGAGTTATCGTGCCTACGGACGTACGGACGGACGGACGGACGGACATGGCTATATCGACTAAGGCGGTCACGCTGATCACAAATATATATACTTTTCCATATCTAGCTCGCTTCCTTTAGGTGGTTACAAACACCATACCAAAGTTAATATACCCCTTTACCTATTCTATAGGTGTAGGGTATAAAAAAAGTGAAAAAATTCTCTATAACAGAAAGTATATTAATTCTAAACATACAAAAAGCTTCAAACTTAAAAACAAAAAAAAAAAAGAAGAAGATAAAAACTGAAAATTGTGATTTGTTAACATTATCATTGAAAATATAAATATGCTGAGAAGAACAACAATAATATCTCTTCTAAACATCGTACTGTAAGAAAACGTTTCTATGAAGATTTTTGTAAAAAAAAAACATATTTATTAATTATCACATATTTGTTTAAACAAAAAAATATATTTTCACTGGAAATTTTAAATAAAAAATAGAATAAGAAAATTTTTAATAAAAATTTTCCAAAAATAATAACAATAATTAATTTTAAATTTTTAGTAAAACTATGAATGATCGAAAAGTTAAATTTTTTAATATATTATATTTGAAATCTTTCTAAACGGATTTAATCAATAAATTTTTAATATTAAATAAAAAATAAATGTTGTTAATGGAACTATAAATTATCGAAAAAATTAATATTATTATTTTTTTTTTTTTTAATTCTTTTTATACGCTACACCTATAGAATACGTAAAGGAGTATATTAACTTTGGTATGGTGTTTGTAACCACCTAAAGGAAGCGAGCTGGAATGGAAAAGTATATATATTTGTGATCAGCGTGACCGCCTGAGTCGATATAGCCATGTCCATCCGTCCGTCCGTTCGTAGGCACGATAACTCAAAAAATAATGGAGCTATCTTGATGAAATTTTAACTGTAGGTTACTAGGACTGAAAGTACGGCGGGGATTGCATATGGGCGAAATCGGCCCAAGGGTTCGGATTCTGGACCTTTTAATCGATCGAAGGGCTAACGAACATACATAAAAAATCACGATAACTCAACAACTACTGACGCTTTCTTTATCAAATTTGTGCTGTAGGTTACTAGTAATGAAACTACTTCGGGGATTCCGTAAGGTCGGGATTGGACCATGCGTTCGGAACCTAGAACTTTTTGATCGAATTTAGGCCAAACGAGCATAATTCCGAAACCAATGAAGATAGAACCTCCAAATTTAGTATCAGGGTGTCCCTTCCTATCTCCTAAGTGTCTTGGGAATTTGGGTCCCATTGGAGTACTTGGTCGGGGACCAGCCACACATTTCCGAAGACCTTAAAGCATATCTTTAAAATTAATAAAGATAACAACTTGAAAAAATGTAGAAGCTTCCAATTTGCCACAAGGGTGTTCTTTACTATCTCTTGCGTGTTCCCTTAATTTGGGATCAATTGGAGAGGTGGTTCAGTACCCCTCTCAGACCTCCCAAGTTTTAAAAGCTTATAATCGAAATTACTAAAAATAGTTACTTAAAATTAAGATAGACCGTTTAAGTTGTGTACAAGGGTTAACTAGTACTATAAGTAAAGCGCGGGCTGTATAAGGGCGAAATCAGCCCATGGGTTCGGAATCTGGACCTTTAAGTCGGTGTCAGGGATAACGAACATATATTAAAAATCACGATAACTCAACAACTAATGAGGCTATCTTCATGAAATTTGTGCTGTAGGTTATTGGTAATGAAACTACGGCGGTGATTACGTACGGTGAGGATTGGACAATGGGTTCGGAACTGAGAACTCTTTGATCGAATTTAGGCAAAACTAGCGTAATTCCGAAACCAATGAAGATATAACCTCCAAATTTGGTATCAGGGTGTCCCTTCCTTCCTAATTTTAGTATTATAAAGTTAATTTAGTTAGCTATGTCTTACGATCAAATTAATAACAGCTTTTATGGTGTTAAAATGACTTATGGATATGTCCTTAAATTTGAACCAAATAGGTGTAGGGTATTTCTAAGTCGGTTGCACCGACTGACTGTTTCTTAACTTGTTATTTAAATATTCTTATCTTTTTCTAAATAGGAAATTGAATGAGTAAAATTTTTAAAATTTTTTTTTATATTACTATTGTTAATTAAACTACAAATAATTTCCTTATATTTTAAAATCTGCAATCCCAAATAATTTAATTTTCCTTTTCTAAATTAAAAATTACTATTAAAATGCAACGGTTCAAGAATTTCAAGCTACTATAGCAGAATTATTAAAAAGAAATAACGAGCTTTTAGAAAAACAGATAAAAGATCTAAAAAAAAGGGTATGTGACTTAGAAACTAAACCTTCGATAAAAAAATATGAAGAAATTGACTTATCAAATTGTAAACACAATTCATTAGAAACTATAAGAAGTCTACCAGAAATTACTGGTGATAGAACGAAGTATACTTCTTGGGTAAGGCTCTTTATCTATATGCAAGAAATTTGTGAAAAGACTGAATTGCCGTAATCGCGAGACTTGACCATGCCTATGCGGATAGACGTCCATTACATATTCTAGAAGAAAAATTAAACCTGTTAAGACAAGGCAAACTCTCCATCAGCAATTATTACGACAAAGTAGAAAAACAACTTAGTCTTATTACCACAAAAATCATGATGGAGTATAGTGATTAAAACATAATCAACTCATACCTCGTCAAATACCGCGAAGATGCTTTAAGAACCTTCATATCAGGCCTTGAACCTAATATATATATAGTTTATTCGAAAGGACCCTCCGTTTTACCATCTGCTCTTGCCACGGCACAGGAACTAGAGAGTAATCGGAGATATCATTTCGCAAATTCATATGCTGAGTATCACTCTAAAACTTCCAACAATCTTCACTTCAAAAAAATAAATTTCAACAAAGTTTTCAATCTGGTACAAAAGCCTTTCTTAAAATAAACACTAGACTAGGCAAAATTAAAGACATATACAAAGAGGTCGAAGTATTTCAAGACCTAGGTTCTTCTGTAAGGCTAATTAATGGACAAATAATTCATAAAGATAACTTAAAATATTTACCTCTATCTAAAGTTTAAATTTTCCAAATTTCAGGCAAATAACTTATGCAGAAATACAAGATTATTCAAAATCTTCCATCATACCTGTCAGGAAAGGAACTGTAATGTTAAATTATGGTTACTTTTATTTAATCCAACTCAATACGAAGAAATTTTATTAGAAAACATATCTTATGGTCGTAAACAGTGTTACCATTATGGCATAATTTGATGCATCGGTGGCATTTGTAACACCTGAAAAGCATAATTTCTCTAAAAAATTATGCTGGCATTAAAGTGGCATATTTTTCTTATTTCAGAGCATTAATTTGGCATTAATCATTTATTTCCGTCAGCAAAAAAAAAAAAATAAACAAAACTTTAACCGCTTTCATTATATATCTGATTATACATTATATAGAAATATTTTTAGTTTTCTTCACAAAAGTTCGTTCAGAAATTTTCCTATCCCTCATTTCGATTAATAAAACAAGTTGTTGTGTCTTTCTCTATCCCTGTTATTTCTAAATCAAATTATCTTTGCGCTTAATGTCATTTTTGAATTTCGAATATATAAATTTCAGTTAAGTTTAATATTCGGTCGAAATGAATGATCTTTCTTATTATATGTACAATAAACAATAACTGTTAAAAAATTTTGTTTTCTAAAAATTTAAAAAAAAATTAGTAAGCACGATTGATTAAAAAACATATTACTTAAAGAAGAAATAATAGTTTAATTTATTAAAGTTTAAATAAGTTCAAAGAAGAATAGCAGCAACAACAACATGGGCGAAAAACTTATGAATAGGTAGGTAATTAATATAATAAACAATTCAAACAATATTCAAATTAACAAAAATTTTAGTTGGCTAAAACGTTCAAACTGCTCTCAAAATCAAAGTTCAGTTATTAATAAAGAGGAAAACGATAATGAAGTACCATTGGTATCCACAGTAGAAGAAAATAGTTTAAATTTGAAAACGTAATTTATGATTTGATAAAGTTTAAACTTATTTAACAATTTCATTATTCTTTTCCAGTAAATGCAATTTATCAGTAGGTACATACATCTTAATTTATTATTTTGTAGTATAACAGACCAACGGTAATAAATAAAAATATTATATAAACCTAATTAAACAAGAAAATTTATAATGCCACTTTGGTCTACAGTTTTCCTGATATTAGCATAATGTTCGCCATAAGTTATGGCAACACTGGTCGTAAATGTAAATTTGCTGTCAATATGCATATTTTGAATTTACGACCAAAATTTATGTAAAAAATCATTGCTAACTGAACCTGGTCGTAAATGTGAAATATGTGTAAAGTAAACGTCAACTATGCAAACTAATCTTATGGTCGTAAATGTAAATTTGCTGTCAATATGCATATTTTGAATTTACGATCAAAAATTATGCAAAAAATCATTGCTAACTGAACCTGGTCGTAAATGTGAAATATGTGTAAAGTAAACGTCAACTATGCAAACTAAATTTTTTATTTACAATCAGTTTACCAAGTAGTAAGGTACAGTTTTTTGAGCGCGTTGTTTTATTTTTATGATTAATAATGTAAGTAAGAAAATATTATGTCTTTTTTTTGTAAATTAATTTAAATTTAAATTAACAGGAGTGAAACTGAAAGTGAATCACAAAGTTTGTTGTGGGACACATCCACCTAAAAACTACTAATTTGTACAAGATTAGCGATGGAAACTCATTTCAAAAGTGGAAAACATAAACAATCTGTTGATTTTATATCCATTGCAAAACTAAAAAATTTACTTTTACGACCACAAAAATTTATTTGTAAATTGAATGTCTACTGATTGCAAATTGTTTGGTCTTAATATCATAATAAATGTCAAATGGCATATTTTACGTCAAAAAGTTTACATTTACGACCACACCTATAGGTATAAAATTAAAAAAAACATTTGGTGATCATTGCAGTAGTAATAAAATATTAACGCAATTGCGTTGGCCGTTGATGTTTGCAACAAATTGATCATCAAACACTTTATGAATTTATAATTGACGATCAAATGAGTTTATGAATTTATTATTTTGATCCATTTTATTAGGAATGAAAAAAATAGTAAAACAAAAGTCAATTAAACTAAATCAAAACATAGCGAAAGGCATATCAACATTTATTTCATCTTCCAAGTCTTCGAAAAATAATTCCACCGAAGACATTGCAATTTTTTAGCACATTTTCAAAAAATTTTGTAAAAATGTGCCTATATAGCTTCACTCTGTCCGTCCGTCCGTATGTTTACAAAAACTTTTATACCGTTTCAAATAGAGTAAAGAAATTTTAACCACGGGTAGGTGCCCCCAAAAGTTGAAAAAAGCCATATGTTTAAATTGTTATAATAAGAGTTCTGTTAAGTGCATTTTCAATGTGAAAACGGCAAAAGATAGCTGTTTTTATAAACTTTATAAATTTTTAAAAGCCAAATGTATAGGGTTGTCATACGGTACTTTAATTCTAATTTACCATTATACAAAACCCAATTTTTGCAAAATTTTTGGCCCTACATATCTCCTAAACGGTTCAAGCTAGGTTCTTGAAATTTGGGCGAACTTAGATCCTCAGAAATTAGTAGGAGTCGGTGAACAAAATTGTTTTGTCACGCCCCCTGTTTAGGGGGCTATAAGGGCTCGAAAATTGAAATTATTCTAATTTTAAGCACCTGTAACTTTAATATCTGTGCAATTTTTTTTTTACTATTATACAAAATTTAAAGGTCCAACATTATATTTTAACATATGTTAAAGGTTTTTCTTAAATTTAAAAGCGGTACTTTAAATTAAAGAAAGTGTCTCTCAGTTTTACCCATTTTTGCTTAGATAGTAATTTTTTAATTTTTGTAGAATTCACAATTTAATTCTTAAACCTAAAAATATGGAGGGGGGGGGGGTATAAGTAGGTTAAATCGTTGAGAAATTTGGTAACCTTCCCCATTGAAGGGCTATTTTTTTTTTATATTCCTTTTCCACTCCTTTAAGGAGTATAGGGCATTCACCAAGTTTTTTTTTTTATTTTTTAACTAGGCTTCAGTTTCTTTAATCATAATATTCATTAAGCCGTTGATTACTCGGCCGTAGCTATTGTATAAGGTTATGAAATATGAATGCACAAATGTTAACTTTGTGCGCCATCTATAATCTTACACAAGAATTATTTATATATTTTTATTAAATCTTATTTTATATTACGATATAAACTATTATGATATAATTATACAATTTTACGATATTTATTTATTAGATATGATCTGACCGGAGTTTGAACCCGAGACCTTCCACATGAAAGGCGGCGTATTTACCACTTCGCCATTGGTCAGATGAAGGGCTATTAGAATTTTAAAATTAAAAATTTACTGTTAGCAGTAAGCAGTAACTTAGTCACCAGTGTATAAATTTCCAAAATTAAACTCAGTATGTAATACAATATAATTTTTAAAATGTGCTTTTTAAAAACCTTTGGTTTTTTTCATCACTTGTTTTTTCTTTTCTCAAATAAATACTCGTCTAAAAAACTTTTTAAGAACAAAATATTGAATAAATAGAGTAGTTCCTAGGGCTGTCAATTTTTTTTAAAAATATTTCTTACTTTTCAAAAACACCCGTTGTGTAGACAAAAGTAACAATATTTATAACTTTAATATTTTTTGAATTAATTTGTAAGTACGAAACGTCAAACACTTTAGGACTATCTAGATTCTAGAACAACCTAGAAAACAAAAACTAATGAACACTATCGTACAAAAAAATACTTGTTTTAAAAAAAAAAAAAAATTAAAAACTGCGGGTGAAATAAAAAATCAAACACTACGATAGGTTACTATTATGCTGCGCATCATGAAATCTAGGTTTTTCTAGAATTCCCTAATGAACGTCTTTATAGCACAATATCAAATGTTGAGAAATAATATTATACGTGCATGGGCGTATTCTCGTTTAATGAATAATGATGGGATTCACGATTTTATTCACGACGTCGCAAAAATTCAAAAACACTTTCGATATTGCCAGATGTCTGGGTTATTTTCTAAAAATTGTTATTAGTTTTAATAGAAATTTGCACTGACAAATTGTTTGATTTTACCTTGGTTTAGTTTTAAATAACAAGCCTAATATAACACAAATTAATTTTATTTAAATTAACAAATTTAAAACTAAAACTAAATTATAAAATAAAACTAAAAAATTTTTAATTTCATTATTTTAAAGAATTTTCTTATTTTGCAATTAAAAAAAAAAAAAAAGAAAACATTTTCCTTAATTTATTTTGTTAGTTAACAGAGTAATTGCATAAATTTAAAAAATGTATTTAAAAATGTCTTGTCGTTGAAATAGTTTCAAATGCTTTACGAATTGATGATTTTTGTTTTAACGCAAATGTTTTAACTAAGTTTTGATCAATTTTACCATTGGTTGCCTCTATCATCATTTTTGTACCATATGCCACAAATAAATTTGATAACTCGTCAGCAAAAGAAAATTTACCAGCTGGGACTGATGAACTTTTATATGTTATTATATTTTGTAAAATTTCTTCAAAATTGTCATTTTCAACAGTTTTAGTAACAATTTGTTCAGTTGATGGACCAGCCATATCATTTCCAATAATTTCCGTTGGCATATTGCTGGATTTATCCATTTCTGTTCTTGGTAGGGTGATGATACCTGTTTTAGATAACGATTCTAAATTATGTTCGAAATTATTGCTTTCATTTAGGAAGCTATCTGATGACGACTTAATAATTATAGAAGCAAATTTATGTACTCCAATTTCTTTTTCTTGATTATCGTTTAAACTGCCACTAACATCAAAATCATCCGAGCTGCTGCTGCTCTGTTCGTTATCCTGAAATTATTAAGAGTTTAACAAAATTTCTGAGAATCAAGAAAAATTCAGAATTTTCAGCGATATATACCTATTTGCTTTTCTAATTGCTTTATGTATGAGACCTCTTAAGACAATGGGAGAAAATGTGTGTGAATAGGAAAGTGTTATTTTACAAGGTGCTTATCAGTGAGTTTATAGGACTACCTACCTAAAACAACCAAGAACAGAAAAGTAAAGGTTTTTTGCGTACATTAGTTTGAGGACAGGTATTTTTCTGTCCGAAAGTGTGTTACTTTTATGTTCATTAGTTTTTCAAAACTTTACTAAGTTGTACCCTTCGGTTCTAATTTTTTTCAGATCCGTTGTGAACTTTTTTTTTTGTTTTTTTTACTTTGACAATTGTTTATAAATTTTTATTTGTTTTTACAGGTAAAAATTTTAAAACATACATACATTTTACAAAAATTTAAATAGAAAAACAAAAAATTTAATAAAATAGATACAATATTGCACCAATTTTGAAAACTGGAAATGTAGAATAGAAAAGTACAAAAAATCGTTTATTAGTCTTGTGTTCTAACTTGTTCTGGGTAATCGTAGTGATTGAAGTTTAATAGTATGTTGTCCAGTGCTGTTTTGTCCTGTCCTGAAAATTAAACAAACCTAATATACAATATTACAAATTTAACGACCAATTAAATATAGGTCCCAGTTTTCAAAATTTAGGTTCGCAACTGGTTTTGTTATGCGATCTACATATGTATGTACACGTTTGATAGTGATGATGTGCTTTGTGCTAAAAAAGATTAGTAAAATATTTTTCATGTACATATGTATGAATGTGAAATTTCATACTTCACAAAGGAATACAAAAGTAATAAAAAAATTTTGAAAACAACTTACATTTGCATTATAATCATTTTTCCAAACAAATTTTTGGGCAATGGGAACGGAATTCATTGTATCAATAAAACTGCTGCTACTAGTATCTTCAGTTTTTTCTGTATCAGCTTTTGATATTTTTGTTAGAGTATCAAATGTTTCTCTACTAGAACGAGACATTCTAGATTTGGATTTTGATGAAACAAATCATGAAACCTAACTAAGAACTGACAATTGTTTAAAATTTTGTTGTGAATTTAAAATAAACAACTGAAAACAATAATATTAAACAAAAATTTGTAGTAACTTACTCCCTCTTTAAACAAAAAGAGAATTTCAGTAGTTGGAATTCTATGTTGTTATTTTCGAATTTGAAAAGTTAAAATTAATAATATAAATATTATAGGAATTTAATTAATTTTTTAAAAATTTTTATTTTAATTAATTATAAATTTTGAATTTTTGCCATAGATTTTGTTAATCGAGTACTAGCACGGAAGAAGTCTATGTATATGTCGTAGACGAAATACTTGTATTGGTAAAAGCAAATAATTAAAGTGAAATTAAGAGAAAACTAGTAGTTTTTGATTTATTTCATATAAATTTCACTCCAACGCTCAATAATAGGTTAAATATTTAAAAATAATTTGATGTTTCTGACAAAAACAAAGCAAAGACTTATTGCATTCATTTAAAACTAGAAACGATACTTATTTGCTTATAGAACATGATACAAACGAGATGAAAAAGCTTTTGACAATTTTCCAAAGTTCACATCACCAAGGAAAGAGATCTTTGGATTTCATAGGAAGCATATGGAAATTTATTGCGGGAAACTAAGGAGAAGCTTCTTTGATAGCAAATGAAAACTCACAAGTAGATATAAACCAAAATGTACAAAATCATATTAACAAACTTAATCAATTAGTCGAAATAAAATATTAAAAGTAAATAACTCTCAGGATTCAATTTTTGATTTAGTCATGATAAGAAATAGAATGATAATATCCAATTTAACAAATATACTTAACGGTATCGCACTTTTAAAATTAAACGTAGTAAACCCGTCAATTTTAAATTTATTTGAAATAAATAAAATAACTCACCCACACTATTCAATACCTTCTATCGACATTCTCTTATTATCAAATAATGTATATCGTAAAAATACCAAAAAAATTAAAGACATTTGTAATAAAATTATTTTATATCCAGTAAATTACAATAATTAGCAAATCTTATTAGAAACCGATAATATTGCAAAATGTAAGGAAACCTTCATTCCTATTAACAAATGCCAACAAGCAACAACAGTATCTATATGTGAAAAAATGTCGAGCGCTCCATGTGCAATTGCTCTAATGAATAACAACTCAGCATCCTGTTCTACAATAACAGCAAAACAAATAAGTAAAATCAAAGAAATAACAGACGGACTAGTTATAATCAATGGCTCTCCGGCAGAAGTTTTGGAAGATGACAAACAACAAATCACAATAAAAACGGGTACTTATATTATCACATTCAAAAACAAATTAATTATCAACGATACTGTGTTTGAAACAAATACAAAAGTACTTCACGAACCAATTCCACCCAAACTAATCAATATCAATTTTACCAGTCATAACGAAATAATAACATTAGATCATGTCCATAATCTGCACCTGAATAACAAAAAATGAATACTTCAACTCGCAACAGAAACTAAAAATATTTCAACAATGGGCAACACTTGGGGTAATTGGCATAATTTCAACAACTTTCTTTCTATTTTACTTACTAAAAAGACGTTCATCTACCAAAATCATAGTAAACAATTAAAAACCAACAAGATATAATGTTCTAACCAACAAGCAAATGCAAATAGCAACAATTAACGCACTACAAAACATTACACGAGCCGAGGACGTCACGTCTTTAGAGGGAGAAAAGTGAACAATCAACAATATTAAAATCATTCAACTTACAGAAATCAAATACGTTAACCTTTTACTAACTATTAAAAAATTAAATTATAAAGTTTAATGCTCTAACCAAATATGTTAATGTAATAACCTTTTAATCATTGCACAATATTAAATCCATTATAACACGTAATGTATTGCTTATAATTTTTAATAAAAGAAATGTAAAATTTGCTGTGTTATCAATAATTGAACCTACATCAATTGTATAAAAACTTTTGTACTTTAAAAAGCTTTTAAGAATAAAATTTAGAGTGAAATAATACACTTGTTTTTTATTTGCATTAACTTATATAATTTTCTCACAAATTAATATTTCTTTCGAATAACTTTAAGTTTAATGAAAATTAGAGATACAGATAATAGCAGCATTATTACTTATTTATAACAAAAGTGCTTAAAATTCCCTATCATAAATATAAAAGATGAGAATTAACCAATTCTAATCGCAATATTTTAATCTGAAATTTTCCATACCTGTAACCTAGATCAGGTCATATTTCAAGCAAAACTAAATAGGATTCTTAAAAATCTATAAATTAAATTTAACCAAAATTTTTCAACTTAAAAGAATTAAAATATTAAAAATTGCATTATGATATTAAATATATGATATTAAAGAATAAGTAAATTAAGACAGTAAATTTAAAAATTATTTAAAATTGAAATAATTAATCAAGGGTACTAAATAATTCAACAGTAAATGCAGTGCAGCAAAAATTAATAATCCTGAAGAAAAAATTGCTGCATGTGTGTAAAATTGGATTGAATTAGATAAAAAATTTTAAATATGTAGTTTTGTAATTGAATAAAATAAATTAAAAGCATTAATGCTTTGATTAGCTTTTTATCAAAAAATTTAATACATAATTCAAATTTTTCCAATGTTGTAATTGAATAAAAATAAATGTATTCTATATTATATTTATATAAATATTTTTAAATAGATAAAGTAGTAAGAATTTTGAATATTTTTGAATATATAAAATAATTAGAAAATATTTTTAGTATTATAAAGTTAATTTGCTTTAGCTATGTCTTACGATCAAACTGGATATTTAAATAAATTTAAGTCGATTGAACCGACTTACTGTTTCTTTACTTGTTCCAAAATTAAACGTTAATCTTGAAGCTCCAACATTATATTTCGCACCTGTTAACATGATTTATTGAGTGCATTGGATAACGGCACCTATCAGGTGGAGTTACCATTTCACGAATATAGGTACACAACACTTGGAAAATGACGAAGTATAGCAATTAGTATAGAACGTCGATTTATTAAAGATCAAACTCTTAAAAAGGAATACATCAAATGTCTGCAGGAATATATACAATCAGGACACATGGAAAAGGTTCATACAACTATCGTGAAATATTTGCATTGTCAGAGAATTACCTACGTTACTACTTGCCACATCATAGCGTAATAAATGAAATTCAGGAAAATGGAATTTCACTGAACAATAAAATTATGAAAGGTTCCTTGGTTCCTTAATACAGTATGATTTAGCAACGCATTTACTCAGATCTCATAAATACAAGGTGGCATTCAGATCTCGTAAATACAAGGTGGCATTCACCGTTGACCTGGAGAAGATGTACGAGCAGATAAAAATATCATCTCCACATTCAGAGTTTCAAAGAATTGTATAGAGAAACTCAATAAACTCTAACATTCAAGCATACAAACTCAAAACGGTTACTTTCGCGACAAGGTCTGTTCCATACCTCGCCACTCGTGTATTAAAGCAATCAGCACAAGATGAAAAGACACAATATCCAATAGCATCCTAGAAAACATTAGATTTTTTCTAGGTCGATGATCTGATTTCTGGAGCAGATTTGGAGGCAGCGCTAGAAATACAAAGCCAATTAATAGCGTTCATGGAATCAGGTGGAATTTCACATCGAGCAATGAGAAACTGTTAGAAGCCGTACAGAAATCTGATCGTGAAATGACTATACCACTTAATATAAAAGAAGGCGAGACTATAAAAACTTTAGGTCTTCATTGGGATTCTTCAACAGATAAGTTTTCGCATACAATCAATATGAATCCAGAGTCGAATAAATAATGGACTAAAAGAACAATTTTATTCAAACTTTTTGATCCATTAAAATTGTTGTCACCTTTCATTATATTAGCAAAATTTTGATTCAACATATTTGGCTACTAGGACTCAATTGGGATGATAAGGGAATCCAAAACTCTAAACAGAGTGGTTAAAATATAGAGGTAAAAAAATTTCATAAAAACCAAATAAAGAAAACAATTAAAGAACATTATTTAAATCTAATTAACTTCTAAACTTCGTGTAGTAATAACTTTTTGTTGTGTTTTGTTTTTTTTTTTGTTTTTCTCTAAATTATATCCATTACTTATTGCTTTTAATTTAATTTAAATTCACTTTTGCTTTTTAAATTCATATTTCGCATGATGTGAAATAACGTGTTTATATCTGAACTAGTTTAATTTTGTATTGTTTTTTTAATTTTAATTTTTATGTTACTTATAATTTTATTTATTACTTTTAATTGTTATATTTTTTTTAAAACTTTGCTTATGAATTTATTACTAAATTTTGAATTGTTAATAATGAAATTAAGAAATAACACACTCTCTATGTGCTAACATTTAGCTTAAGAAATTGAAAATATTCATATTAGTCGATGGAGTTCCTATACCAAAAATGCAAAAATTGTAGAACTTCATGGATTTGCCTATGCATCCATACGAGCGTATGCAGCATCAATTTATTTCTGTATCACAGGCGAGAACGATGTAAGACATGCCATCCTTTAATTTCAGAAACCAAGGTGTCACCAATCAAAACAATATCTTTACCATGTTTAGAATTATGAGGAGCGGCTTTATTGGCTAAACTTTTTTTTTTTTTGTTTTTTTTTTGTTCTTGGGGTAAGGTGGTGGAAATTATCGAAAGATACTGAGCGCAACCACAGTTATGTGTGACTTTAACACACTAAAAACACCCGCCCTGTTTTAAAATATTAAAACTAGTCTTAGAAACTAACCAATAATTTTGCGCTAACTTCTTATGATCTACTGGAACTACAGACCTCCGTTAAAATGATCTGAATTTATCGCTAATTGGAGGGGCCTGGTTCTTTTAAGCCTTCTATTGACATTTGAAGATAGTAGAAGTTTTGACGCTTCTATGTTTATGTGATCTCCTAAGCAGGTCTTATGATTTATGGCATATTTTTTTATTTCATCGCTAACAATAGGAATTCCTAGATCCCTATATAAGTCGGAATTTCGTACGTACTAGAGAGCACTCACCATGTTACGTAGCACTTTGCTTTGAAATGTTTGAATTCTCTGAATATGTGTTCGATTGGCACAGCCCCAAAGTTGTACGCCGTACAACCAGATAGACTTAATTATTTGGTTATATAATAAAATTTTGTACTCTATTGGCAATTTAGATTTTCGACCTAGGAGCCAATACATTTCTCTATATTTTTGTTCTAATTCTATTCTTTTCCTTTTGACATGTTCTTTCCATAAGAAAGAACATGTCAAAACATCTAATGTCATTCCTAGGTATTTTGCCTTGTTTTCATGAGGAATATCTACCCCATTTAATTGTACGGCTGGGGGATTTTGAATAGGTTTATTTGTAAAATTTACTTGCACTGATTTCAGTTCATTTAGTTTAATTTTCCATCTTTTGGTCCAAAGATATAATTTATCACTTGCTTTTTGTAGTTTATTTGTAGCCTCGCCGACATTTGATCCTACTGCCATTATTACAGTATCGTCAGCAAAAGTCGCTACAGTTATTTCTTGAAATTGGGGCAAATCACTAGTATATAGCAAGTATAATATTGGACCCAAGATACTTCCTTGAGGCACACCCGCTTTAATTTTTCTCAGTGTAGAGTACTCTTCATCCTGTTTAATTCTAAACCGTTTTTTCAGTTAAGTATGATGAGAGTATATCTACATATTTTTTAGGTAATAGTTGCCGCAATTTATAAATTAAGCCTTCCTGCCAAACTTTATCAAATTGTGCTACGTCTAGAAATATTGTAGAGCATATTTGTTTTTTTCTAGAGCTTTCTCAATTATATCAGTAATTCTATGTACTTGGTCAACAGTAGAGTGTTTTTCTCTAAAACCAAATTAGAAGAAGATAGTTTGGAATTAGTTTTCTATTTTCTATTATAGGTTTCAACCTTTTTAATAACAGTTTCTCAAAGAGTTTTGACATAATTACAAAGAGAGATAGGTCTATAAGACTTTGTTTCGTTTGGAGGCTTTCCTGGCTTAAGTATCATAATTATTTCTGCCACCTTCATGCTGTCATGTATTTACATTCTTTTGTATTTTTCCATGCAGCATTTTGGACACTTTTATTAAGATTTTCAATTGCTAAATCTTTTTCATCTTTAGTTGTTATTTTAACCCATAAATTCATATTATTTTCTATATTAAAGTTGAACCAATTTGTTGATTTATTAACAAGTGTAGGCTTATTTTGTTTCTTAACAATTTTTTCATGCAAGTTTAGTACGACAGCCGAATGGTCTGAGTCTAAATCCTGATTATTTTCTAGGCTAATAAAATTTGGAGATATTTTTTTTGTTATGAAGAAATCCAGTAGATCAGGAGTTTTATTTGTATCAGTAGGCCAATAAGTTGGTTCGCCTGTAGAATGAAAATAGCAACCCAACTCTCTAATAGCTTTCCTTAGCTCTCTTCCTCTTGTTGAGGTAAGTCTTGAACCCCAATCGATATGTTTGGCATTGTAGTCACCTCCTAGGATGAACCTATCCCCAAGTCGGTTCAATAGGTCTTTAAGGATCATGTTCTTTAAATTGTAATTAGGAGGGCAATATAAAGCCCCAATGTTTAAATCCTGTTTAAGGGACTTAACACGTATTACTGAGAGTTGAAATTCGTCAGTTTCTATTTTACACTCTTCGTGATGTAGTAAAGAGTTTTTCACCAAAATTGCACTACCTCCTCGCGGTTTATTACTAGGGTGTGTCGCATTATAACATGTGAAACCTACTATTTTTAGTTTTGAGTGTCTTGTCATATGAGTTTCTGATAGGAGTCAGTGCACTTTATTATTTTTATACCCGTATGACTATATAGTCAAAGGGTATAATAAATTTGCCATTACGTTTGTGACGCAGAGAAGGAGGGGGGATAGATATAGACTCAAGTGTATGGATCGGATCAGAATCGAAAAATAAATCGATTTAGCTATGTATGTCCGTCCGTCCGTCTGTCCGTCCGTCACCACGATAACTCAAAAACTAAAAGAGCTAGGATCTTGAAATTTTCGCAAATTCGTTTTTTTGCAATAGCCGTCATCGCTATTTAAATCCAGCCATTTTGGTCCATGGGTTCGAGGAGCTGCGATACAACTTCTTTTTTTATATGAGTATTACTCTGTACCTATTACAGCTGCATGTCTGAAATTTTGCCAACAGTAGTTTAGTTTTATGGCCAAAGTTTCTGCAAAATTTGGTTGGTCTACTGCAGTGGGTTCGAGTAGCTGCCATACAACTTCTTATTTTATATTAGCATTACTCTACACCTAATGAAGCTGGGTGTCTGAAATTTTGCCAAAAATAGTTTAGTGTAATAGCCAAAGTTACTGCAAAATTTGGTTGATCTACTGCAAAGGGTTCGAGTAGCTGCCATACAACTTCTTAGTTTATGTGAGCATTGCTCTATACCTATTGAAGTTGGGTGTCTGCAATTTTGCCAAAAATAGTTTAGTGTAATGGCCAAAGTTACTGTAAAATTTGGTTGGCTTACTGCAGAGGGCTCAAGTAGCTGCCATACAACTCCTTCTTTTATATGAGCATTACACTACACCTAATAAAGTTGGTGTGTTTGAAATTTCGCCAAAAGTAATTAATGTTTATATAGCGGTCATACGGGTATCCCAGAGTTGACACAGTCTACTCTACCACACTCTTCCTCGTTTCACCTGATTTTTCTAATGCTACATTGTTCTGTTTTGTTGCACTAATAGGTTCTTTTGCTCTATTTTGTGATACTTGGGCATACGATAAACCGTCGATGACCCTGCTAGGATTTAAGCTTCTAAATTTAGGGTTAGGTGAATTCGACGCACCTTCTTTGGTATGTTTTGGATTACTTTTTTTTTTCTCTTCTGTAATTCCTTTGCAACTACGCACCCCTTATAGTTTGCAGGGTGTGCCTCAAGGCAGTTAGCACACTTCGTCGTAGCCTTTTTGTCTTTGTCACAATTCGTTGATAGATGTGACCCTGCACATTTTACACATTTAGCTAAACGCTGGCAAAATTTTTGTGTGTGTCCATATCTTTGATAACTATAGTTTCTTCCTCATTCTTTTTAATTTTTTTTATTTTGTTTACAACTTCAATTATTTTAAAATCCTTACATTTAAGCTCTTGTTCTATATCTTCAGGATCGCATGAAGGATGCAAGTTCCTAGCTATAACTTTAATTGGCCTGGTCAACTTGTTTTCATAAGTATGCCATTTTAAATTAGCTTCATTTATTATCTTTGTTAGTTCTCTGTATTCCCCTTCTTTTTCAACATTAATCTTTAGTTGATAAATATTCATCATATTTACTTTATAGTTAATTTGTACATCTTCCAGTATATTATTAACTTTGGGGTATTCTACAACATTACTTAAGATAACCGGAGGAGGTTTGTTTTTTCTTGTAATGATGGGTTTATCAATTGCAATTTTTGGTTTAATCACCTTTAATTTTTCTACACTATTTTCTTTGTGTATTTCTGGTGAGTGCTCCGCTTTTTTTTTTCCCTGTACGTTTTACAATCCACTCGGTTTCCCGAGTTAGTTCTTCTTCACCTGTACAGTATTCTACTGCACTTTTAGTTATTTGCTTTTTCTTTAGCATTTTATTTTTTTCGGTTAGAGTGTGAATCTGACCCATTAAGTCGCTACACATCTTCTCTAGTTCACTTATTCATAAATGAAACTGTTTCTCTACTGTAATACCCACGTCTAGGGGTTTATTCTGACCGTCATCGTTAGATGTAATTTTTATTAATTTCGAACCAGTAATATTTCTAGTGGCATTAGCCTGGATTCCCGCTTTGTAACTGGTTTTATCTTCAACTACAGGTGGTGATCTTCCCACTAAACCGCCCTTTTTAAAAGGGTCGGTTGCGTTGAACGTTGATACATTTTTAACCACTGGCGACTTAACTAATCCCATTGTGGAATTAGCCAAGCCCTCGGCGGCATCCGTGGTCTCTGCCGACATTTTGGTAGATATCCCTACCATATTTTTATCTATATTTGTATTCCTAATTTATTTTATATTATTATATTTTGTATTTTATACCTACTAACAGGTATTTTAACTGCCGCCCCTTTGGGGAACCGACGCAGACCAGAGAGCGGTCCATTCTGGATCAGTCGCTTCTAGATTTTCGTTGGATTTTAGAGGACTCGTACCCCAAGCATTCCTTACTGCGGATGTTTCTAATCCCCAATCCGCCGGGACAATTGGCTAAACTATTTAATTATTTTCTAGAAAGTATAAAATTAACAACAAAACCTATCAAAAAAGCATGGACTGATTCAGAAATTGTGTTTGCATGGCTAAAAGGTTATCCGAGTAAATGGACTACTTTCAGAAATACATCAAAAACTCGGACAAGACATATGGGATCATGTACCATCAGCCGAAAATCCTGTAGATTGCGCCTTTCAGGGGGCTGTACCCTAGCGAATTTAGCTAACATAAACTTTGGTGGCATGGTCCAGAATTGCTACTAAAATCGTCTAATTATTGACCCAAGTAAAGAATACTAGAGTCATTGAAACTGAACTTAGCATTATCAAAACTTTTCATCAAACTGTATCTTTACAGAATTCAGTTCAAAATTTTAAGTTTGATTTCTTAGAAAATCGTTACTCGTCACTTACAAAGTTGGTTCGGATTACCAGTTATATTAGACGTTTTATATTTAACTGTTCAGATGTAAAACAAAAAATAGTTTATAAATACGTAACAGCTCAAGAATGAAACTTTACACTTTATAATCAAAATAATACAAAAAAAGATATTTTAAACCACAATTACATCTTTCAAAACAAAACCAACCTATTAATAACAATAGCAAATTAATAAAATTAAATGCATTTATCAAGAACAATGGAATTTTTAGGGTGGGAGGTCGCTTAAGATTCTCTAATATTAGTTATAATGAGAAACATCCCTTCATATTACCAGATGGAGGAAGTTTCATAAAGTTGTTAATAACAAAAATTCATAAAGTATCGTTACATGGTTGCGAAGTTATTGGTTAATAAATTCACGAAATCTCATCCGACACTTTATCCATAAATGTAACATTTGCTTCAGGTTAAAAACAACATTACAAAATCAACTTATGGGAAATCTGCCAGCAGTTGAAATCAACTATAATCGTCTGTTTAGCCATTCAGGGGTAGATTATTGTGGCCAATTGAAATAAAGACCTACAAAGGTAAAAATTCAAGACGCTACAATGCTTTTGTTTCAGTGTTTATTTGTACGGTGGTGAAGGCAATTCACTTGGAATTAGTCACGGACTTAACAGTTGAAGGGTCAAAGCTGTATATGATGGAGTCGAGCAATTGTATTATGACAACGGTACCAGCTTTGTCTCAGCAAACAAAAATCTCAAAAAAGTGAATTTGCAAATGCTACACTAATTGGATATCAAAATTGCCGAGATATTTGAAAATGAGGGTGTCACGATTTAATTTATTCATCCAGGCTTCCTCCACTTTGGCTGGCAGTGGGAAGCCGGCGTCAAGTCAACAAAACAACATTTGAATAGGGTGCTGGGAAACGAAAAGTTTTCAACAGTGCTGACACAAATCGAAGCATATTTGAATTCTCGTCCGTTGTGCCCGATCAATAACAACAGCGAAGATTTAAACTCTCTAACAGCAACACATTTCTTGGTTTGTGATGTATTAATGACACCATCCGAACCTACTCTACTTGACATTAGTATATCTTGTTTTAACCGTTGGTAACACCTACAAAATTTTAATCAAACATTTTGGAAATGATGGCGGACGGAGAATTTATGTTGATTATAACAGCGCCCTAAATGGGTAATTAAAAATGAAAACATAAAACAAAACGATTTAGTGATCCTCAAAGAGGAAAATTTAACACCTTCTCGTTGGGCGTTTGGTCGTATTATAGAAACTCATCCTGGATCAGACTGTACAGTTCGAGAAGTGACACTAAAAACCAAATCTGGAATATTAAAACGGCCGATTACTAAAACATGCCTATTACCACCACAATAGCATTATTAGAATGCCCTAAAACTAAATTAAGTGAAATATAATAAGAAAATCTAATAAGAAAACCTAATCATCACCTAAATTACGAGATTGAAAACATCTAACTAATTAGTACATATTTGAATCCTACTTAACTATAAATCTAACTTAAAATAATTTGAATTAAAATAACTTTAATATACTTAAATCTAACTTAAATTAAAAATTTAAAATATAAACCCTTAATGAACTTTGAAAATTCAAACAAAATGAACTTTAATTAAAACAAATAAATTGTTAAATTTAAGAACTTATAATAAAATTCAATATCACTTTTACTAAAACAAATGAATTAATAAATTTAAGAAACTTATAATAAAATATAATGAAAATAATAATAAAGGTTTATATTTGTTGTTAGTTAAATCTTTAACAATATCGATATATCATTAATAAATAATATCATTGACATTATTTCATAACAAAATTTTAATTAAAGTTAAGACTTACAACTAAACTAAAACTATCTGATCCTATACCTATTTGGTTCAAATTTAATGGAAAGTCATTTTAAAATCATAAAAGCTTTTATTAGTTTGATCGTAAGACATGGCTAACCAAATTTTTTTATAATACTAAAAACATTTGCTAATTATTTTATCAATTTAAAAATATTAAAAATTCTTACTAACTTATCTATTTAAAATATTAAACAACAAATTAAATTGAGATAAATGGATTCGTAAAATGCAATTACAAAATTACATATTTAAAACTTTTTTCCAATTCAATAAGATTTTACACACATGCAGCAATTACTCCTTTTCAGAAGTTTAAGCTGAATTTTAAGCTGTAGCTGTAGCTGTAGATTTAGTACCCTTGGTTAATTATTTCAATTTTCAATAATTTTTAAATTTATTATCTTAATTTAATTATTTTTTAATATTCTATAGAATTAAACTCAAAGTTATTCAAACGAAATATTAATTTGTAATAATATAAATATAAAAGTTTATATATTTTCATGGTTTTTAATGTTAGTTAAAACCATTAATGCTTTCATTAGCTTTTTATCACAAAATTTAATAATCAAAATATGCAATAAATGTATTTCTAAAATACAATGATAAATTTTGAACAGTTTCATATAATTAAATTTAATACAAAAATAAATTTTACAACTTAGGTATAGTACACAATCTCTTAATTATATATTACCTCTTTATCTCTTTATATCTTTATTTATTTCGAATATATTATGCTTTAAGGTCTTGGGATAGTGGGGATATATAAATTTCATCAAAATAGTGTAATTAGTTTCTGAGTTCTTGTGTTTTTAAGATATACGTTTGTTAGCTTTTGAACTTTTCAAAGGGTACAGAACCCGAAACCATGGTAGAATTTCGCCCATATGCAATCCCCGCCGTACTTTAAGTCTTAGTAATCTACAGTTAAAATTTCATCAAGATAGCTCAATTGGTTTTTGAGTTATCGTGCATGCGGACGGACGGACGGACGGACATGGCTATATCGACTCAGGAGGTCACGCTGATCACACATATATATACTTTTCCATACCTAGCTCGCTTCCTTTAGGTGGTTACAAACACCATACCAAAGTTAATATACCCTTTTCCTATTTCATAGGTGTAGAGTATAACAACATGAAATTATTTATTAAATACCAATAATTTAATTACTTGAGGTAATTAAATAACTATCCATTGATAAAAGTAAATTGAATCCAGCACTTAACAGCTCCCCAACATTTTATTTATTTACTTTTATACTTACATTTTATTTAATTTTTATACTATACTGAAATCCACTAATCAAATCTTCTTTTATTTTCTATATTTTATTATCAAATCTTTAACAAAACGAGGAAGAATGTAGTAGAGTAGACTGTGTCAACTCTGGGATACCCGTATGACCGTAATATAAACATTATATCATCCGGTTAATTACTTTTGGTAAAATTTCAAACATACAGCTTTCTTAAGTGTAGTGGAAAGCTCATACAAAAAGAGGAGTTGTATGGCAGCTACTCAAACTCTCTGCAGTAAACCAACCAAATTTTGTTGTAACTTTCGCCATTACAGTAAACTATTTTTGGCAAAATTTCAGACACCCAGCTTCATTAGGTGTAGTGTAATACTCATATAAAGAAGGAGTTGTATGGTAGCTACTCGAACCCTCTACAGTAGAGCAACCAAATTTTGGAGAAACTATGGTCATAAAACTAAACTACTTTTGGCAAAATTTCAGACACGCAGCTGTAATAGGTACAGAGTAATGCTCATATAAAAAAAGAAGTTGTATGGCAGGTACTCAAACCCGTGGACCAAAAAGGCTGGATTTAAATAGCGATGACGGCTATTGCAAAATAACGAATTTTTGAAAATTTCAAGATCCTAGCTCCTTTAGTTTTTGAGTTATCATGTACGGACATACATAGCTAAATCAATTTATTTTTCGATTCGGATCCGATCACTACACTTGAGTCTATATCTACCCCCCCTCCTTCTCTGCGTCACAAACGTAATTGGAAATCACTACATAGTCATACGGGTATAAAAAGATGAATTGATTCTTACGATAGCATAGTCACTTTTATGTATATACAATGTTACGAGCAACATATCACATATTCTACAATGACAATAGACACTATTAACAATTCTACACTCTCACCAATATGTGTACATTGCCATAACCGTTTCACATGATATCAAGACCGGCAGTATAATCCGGATGTATAATCAACATCAACTTAAAATAAAAAGGAATATTATGAAAATATTTTAAATTATATTTATTATATATACAAGCAGTAAACATACCTGGATTTGTTTCATTAAATTCCAAAAACTTGAAAAGTAATTTGCAAAAAAAACCCACAAAGAATTTATATTCTGTTTGATTATATAAATTTATACTTATATAATCATTTGAATCAGCAATGCTGCAGGTCCGGTTGGTCCAGCTCAACATCCATCTTGCAGAGATCAATTTATTTTATATATTGCTTTTTTATATTAATTTTTTTGCAAAATGTTTGCAAGCTTAGTTTGTTGATTAATTTAAAGCCTTAATGTTTAAATACTTTAACATATAATATTTTGTCTTTTTTACTCTAATTGAATTATACATTTATATAATGTTTTTATTTTTAACTATCAAATATCAGATGTCGCCGGCATTTGCTAAAATTATATTTTTTATTATTTAAATTTTGTTCGTTGTATTTTATTTAGATCGAAATTAATCATGTAATCATAAGGTCCTTATGTACTCGTAATATTGGCAATTTTTATTTGTAAGTTATATAATGAAATTTAAAACTTTTACTTCTTAGGTAATTGAACTATATTACATAAGGAACAGTGAAACAGTGTTATTTGAAATAACACTTTTTAATATTTTTTTAAATCAATCCTAATCGAACCGCCTTATTGTAAACATTATTGTTTAATATTATTAAAAAAATTTTCCAATTCTTCCAAAATTTTACGAACACAAAGCTAATTTTTTTTTTGTTTTTTTTTTACGTGGATTGGTGGGAATCTTCAAAAGATACAAACTGCCCCGTATACCGGATTCTTACCGAACTAAAGTACACCCTTTCCTTATTAAAACTAGTCGAACTGACTAACCGATAATTTTTTGCTATCTTTGGTTTGAGTATAGGTTTTGTATACTTTCCCTAAAGAAGTCTGTTCTTTATATTATTTTCTAAAGGTCTTTTTCTTTTAAGCCTTCCTGTATTAATCTGATTATTTATTAGGTGAGCAGCTTCAATATTTATGCTCTTCTAAACGAGCTTTTTGCTTTATGGCATATCTACTTATTTCATCTATAACTTTGGGAATTTTTCTAAATCTCTATGAATGTCACTATTACGTACATACAAGGGAGCACTTACTATGTTACGTAGGATTTTATTCTGAAAGGTTTGTATTTTTTAATATGCGTTTGCTTGGTACAACCTCAGAGTTGAATGCCATCTAACCATATAGTTTTATTTACTTGGTTGTAAATTAACACTTTATTATATATTGTTAATTTAGACTTACGCCCTAGAAGTAATTTTCTCAATATTTATTTTCAAGTTCTAGTTTTTTTCTTTTTAACATGTTCATTTTACCTTAGCTTGTCATCCAGTATCATTCCTAGGTATTTTGCTGAATTTTTGATTGATACAAAATGCATTTAAATTTATTTTAGGTGGGTTTCTTATATTTCTATTATTAAAATTAACATGAACAGATTTACTTTCATTAAATTTATTTTCCATTTGTTAGTCCAAAAACACTTTTTTTCACTAGCTTTCTGTAATTTTCCTGTAGCCCCGTCATTATTCGATCCTACTGCTAAATTGCAGTATCGTCAGCAAATATTGCTATAGTTACATTTTCCACTTCTGGTGGATCACTTGTATAAAGCAAGTACAAAATAGGACCTAGGACCTAATACTGCCTTGAAGCACACCTGCTTTTGTTTCTCTTAATGTAGAGTTCTCTTCATCTTGTTTAATTCTAAATAATCTATAAAGTACGATTCGAGTATCTCTACATATTGTAAGGTATCAATCTCCTTAATTTATTATAATATTAATCCTTCATGCCAAACTTTGTCAAACGCTTGTGCTACGTCTAAAAATATTTAGAATATATAATAAAAAAGTAGTTCTTCTTCATTCGTTTTGTATCTCACAATTTTAGTATCTGTGGATACAATTACCCTACGGGGACACAAAGCAATTTTAAGGTCCTATCTTCTTTGGTTTTGAAATTATACTCGTTTGGCCTCAATTCAATTTTAAAATGAAATAAGTAGCTGCTCGAATTTTTATTTTTGTGTTTCGTTGAATCATTTAACCGTTTTTTCCTATTTTTAATATTTTAAGAATTGAAATTTTGCTATTTTTAAACACCTATAAAATGAATACCTGCCCAATTTTTTTTTTAGTAATATACAAAATTTAAATCTACATCATTACATTTCAACATATCTTAAACGTTTGTCTTAAAATTAAAATGGGTTTGTTAAATTGATGATAGTGTCACTTAGTTTTAACCAGTTTTGCTTAGATAACAAAATTTTAAGTAAAATTCTAAATTGTAGTGGAATTCACAATTTAATTTCTAGAACCTACAGAAATGTAAAGGTGGGGGTAGATGGGGAGGTAGGCAGCCTCGAGAATCTTCATAAGTTTGCTTAAAAAATTTGATAACCTTCCTCATTAAAGGGCTATTAGGACTAAAGAATTAAAACTTTCATGTTTTTATAAATCAGTAACTTATTCACCAGTGTACATAATTTCAAAATTAAATGTTTACATTGAAGCTCCAACATTATATTTCACACTTGTTAACAGGTTTTCTTGAGTGCATTAAATTATGTTCTAAGCATTGATTTCACTATTATTCATAATTATTAATAAATTGATGAAATAACGAAATTATAATACTCGTATTCTAATTTATTTTTATGTATATTTTTATAAAAATAAATGATAAAATTCGAAAGAAGTAGTTTCACTTGTTCACGTGATCAAAAATTTGTTTGCTAATTTTTACTCTTTCCACATATACATAAGCAAAAATTTACTTAAATTGTTGGAAGTAGATAGTAATAAGAATATTTCATGCAAGAAAAAGACGGAAAATGAAAAATAAAATTAAATTGAAACATAGTAAAATTGCAAAGTCTGTCGTAAGTAATAAACAAATAATAATCTTTAAAATATAATTGGAAATGTTATAATATAAAGTTATGTAAATTTTAATTTTTAAAAAACTTTAAAAATTTATAAGAGATTGTCAGTCTGTATACAAAAGAAAGGCCTTTAAAATGTATTAAAATCGAATTTATTATTATAAATGTGTCACGCTAAAATATTTATGTTTGTTATCGAATTTTACATTTTGAATGAAATTTTTTATACAGAATATAATTCTTATTCTAATGTATATTTTTATAAAATAATTATTATCATATTTTTCACAACATTTATAATTGAAATTATTTTTTAAATGCTAATCAAATCGAATCTATTTAAATTTTTCTACCACGTATTTCTCCAAAAAAAAAATAAAAACATTACATATTATATATTAGACATCTGCACAAATGTATTCAATTTCGAAGACGAATTGAATACATTCTAATTCGTATTCTAATTCCATACATTCATTTGAAAATCTTTGAATATGAATTACATTCAAACCTAAACGAATGTATGTTATATTCGTTTCGTTTGTTTCCAATTGGAATGAATTAAAACTTTTTTATTCCAAATGTTTGAATGTTTTGAACTTTACAATTGGAATACTGCGAATATCTTTGAAATATTCGAAATACTCGGTGTATTTCGTGCAATTAATCACCACCACAACATTCTGTCCACTTTACCTAAATGCTTACATAAATATATGGTATACCCATTTTACATATATATTACATAATATAGCTTATTTAATAATAAAATTAAAAATAATTTCTTCATTATATGATTTCTTTAATGTCACATTTATTCCGTATGTAAGATAAAAATTTATATTCTAAATACTCGCTATATAAATGCGAATAATAATCACATTCCATATTCATTATATTCAAAATAAATGAGTACACATTCCATTCCATTCCAAAATTTTTTTGTTCTGTTTCATTCTATTCTAATCAGAATATGTTCTGTTCTATTCGTTTTGAAAACTTTCAAAACAGAATATTCACTGTTTTACAAAATATAGAATGTTTTGAAAGAGCTCTTGGATACATTTGTGCAGATGTCTATTATATATGCACATAATATAAAAAAAAAAATATTTAAAAAAATCTACCTTTCACTAGATATCGGTAAGCGAAAAAAATTATTTTCAGTTTCAGCACTTTTAAGACCGCACCACAAACATTTAAATGTATGTTTACCCATTTTTCACAAAATCTCATATAAATATGTAAATATTTTAAATATGCTACGATTAATTCGCTTAAAATAATTTAACACCATGTTCAGCTAAAAAAATTTTCAAATGAGCCCAACACTATATATAAACGCGATTTCAATTTCAGTAGTTCCTATACCTGATACATTATACTCATACATGCAATGTATGCATTTCATCGCGTAGATTATCCTCTCAAAGAGATAATTTTGCAGCATCTCCTTCATCATTTTCAACCAATACAACTAATGATAAGAATTCAAAAATATTTTCTAATACATCTACTGTATCTAATATTTCAAAAACATCATCTTCATCAAAAGCGATTACTCCTACTACACATAAATCATCTTTAACACACACAGATTCATCTAATTCTACTGATTCTGCGGAGAATAATCAAAATCAAACAGCTAACTTTGTTATAGAGAATCAACTAGGAACCTTCGAAAAAGAGAGCTTCACAAATACCAGTGACACAAATCCCACTATTGTTTTGAAAAATTCAAATACACATTCACACACACAATTGACAGGTCAAATAGTTAATTTCGAAAATGAGAGCTTCTCACAAAAACAAAATACCAACTTCGAAAAAGAGAGTCTCTCAAACTCAAAACAAATTTCTCTAGAAGTTTTATATGATGAAATTGTAAGTTTAAAAAAAATAAATTTCGAGTGCCTTGCTGCTTTTTCTATATTAAAAGAAGAAAATACAGCGTTAAATAATAAAGTATCGTATTTAGAAAACAAAATCAGCTGGCTTGAGCAGAAAGATAAGATGAATGAGATAGAAATATTTGGAGTACAAGATGTAAACAAAAATAATGCTAAAAATTATTTAAATACAATTTTTAGTGAAGGTTTAAAAATTAATTTAAATGAAAATAATATTTCTGACTGCTACATAAAAGAGATTAAAGATGCAAAAGATGGATTAAAAAGTAAAAAGATTAATAAAAAAATTTTGTGCGTGCGTCTTTCTTCGAATGAAATAAAGCAAAAAATTATGAAGGCTAAGTATAAAAATTATAATAATCTAGATACTGGATTATTTGGTGATGTAGATAAATCAAAAATTTACATAAATGACAGTTTAACCAAAGTAATTAGAACATTGTTCATGGCGGCTAAGAAGGCGAAGAAGGAGAAAAATTATAAATATTTGTGGTTTAGAAATAATAATATTTTTATGAAAAAACAGGACAATGATAGGGTACTCATTATTAAAACTTTTGATGACTTAAAACTTTTATAGTATTTTTATTTTTTTTATGAATAATAATTTAAATTTTAATCTTTTTAATGATTACCCTATAATTGATCCTGAATATAATAATTGCGATAGTGTTTTTGAATTTACAAATTTTGATAATTCTTTATTTTTAGTTCATCAAAATGTTAGAAGTTTGAGGCAGAACTTTGATTCGCTTGTGGCCCACTTAGAAGTTTTTAAAAATATTCCGGATTTTATTTTTGTTTCCGAGCTTTGGATTTTCAATAATGAGATAAGTAATTATAACTTACCAAATTATAAATTTTATGCTAACACTAATGATTCGTATTGTGCTGGTGGCGTTGGTGTATTTGTTAAAGATAATATTGTGTGTGATGTTTTTTATTGCAATTTCACTTCGGCTGATGTTATCAAAATTAGTTGTACCATTAACGGCGTGTTTTTTACTTTCATTTGTATGTACAGACTGCACAGTTGCACAATCAACTTATTTCTGGATGAGTTCTCACAATTTTTGCGAAATCAAACTGCGAGTAACTTAATTTTGTTAGGAGATATGAATTTAGATATTTTGAATAGTAGTGAATGTGTTGATTTTTATTTGACATTACTAGCTGAGAATGGTTTGGCTTCTATTATAAATGAACCGACTAGACACATTTCGGGGACTTGTTTAGATCATATTCATGTTCGTCTGGCTACTATTCCTCTAAATTTTTGTGAGAAAGGTTTATTCAATTTTAATATTACAGATCATTCTATGACAGGATTGCTAATAAAAAATTTTTATGTAGAGAAAAATAGAAAGACCAATGAATTTTCAGTTACAAAGGTAGTTAATTATAATAAATTGAATAACTTACTAAGACTTGAATTTTGGGATGATGTATATAATGATGTAGATGTTTGCTCTGCTTATAGTAGTTTTATCAGAAAATTAAATAAATATATTGAACTAAGTACTTCTGATATTAGGAATAGAAAGAAAAATACAAAACTTAAACCGTGGATGAATGATGTTCTTCTAAGGAAAATCCGGTTAAAAAATAAATTGAGAATTATGTGGTATAAACATAGAAATAACTATATAAAATACGTTATAATAAGCTTTGTAAATCCGTAAAAAATGAAATATCAAAATGTCGAGATGAATTTTATCGTTCAGAATTTGTTAAATGTAAGGGGGATTTAAAAAGCGAATGGAAACTGTTAAATAGTTTATTAAATACACCTCAAAATAGTTTTAATGAAATTCGACTTAATAAAAATGATGAACTTATTTCTGATGAAACTTTAATTGCATGTGAGTTTAATAATCATTTCTCCTCTGTTGCAATTGAGTTATCCTCTGGCCTTGGTAATAGTCATGATAGTATTGCTGGCGAAATTCATTTGTGTGATAGTTTCTTTTATGACAGTATTACTGGGCATGAACTTTTGAATATTATTAAGTCATTGGATAATTCAAATTCTGTTGGTTTTGACGGAATTTCTAATAAACTCATTAAAGGTATTGCTTTCAATGTTATCGATGTTTTAACTTATATTTTCAATTTCAGTGTATTGTCTGGTGTTTTTCCTAGTCTACTAAAATCTGCTGTCGTAATTCCGCTTTTCAAAAAGGGTATTCAAACAGACGTTAACAATTATAGACCTATTTCTTTGTTATCAACATTATCAAAAATCTTTGAAAAAGCTATTAAACATAGAGTTCTAATTTACTTAAATAGGTTAAATTTCTTTTGCAATAAACAATTTGGGTTTAGGAGTGCCTGTTCTACCGAGGATGCCCTTCTGGCCTTTTGCTCTAATATTAATAAGGGTTTAGATAATAAAAAATTTTGCGCTGGGAATTTTATCGACGTTACTAAGGCGTTTGATATGGTAGATCACTCTATTCTTTTGCAGAAATTGTTTGCTGTAGGGTTTCGTGGCTTTATGTTTAATTGGTTTGAGTCCTATTTAAGAGACAGGTCTCAGCGTGTCAAAATAGGCAGTAGTTATAGTAGTTCAAAAAATTTAAATTTGGGGGTACCACAAGGATCAGTTTTGGGCCCAATTCTATTCTTAATTTATATGAATTCAATTTTTTATCAAAAGTTTAAGGGAAATCTAACAGCTTTTGCTGATGATGTTGGTGTGTCATATTGTTGTGATAGTGCATTAAATTTAGTCTGTGATATAAATAATGACTTAAATGTTTTAGGTCTTGGTTCTCTAAACATAGGTTAGTTGCTAGCAACAAAACGAAACTAATGTTTTTTAGCCTTAGCCAGCAGGATACTCCTGATATAGATTTTGTTTTTCATGCGACCAATTGTAATAAATACACACTAAATGGGCAGGGATTTACTTTCAATGATACCATTTGCTGTAGATCTGGTTGTTTTAATATTGAAAAAGTTGAGAATTTTAGGTATCTTGGTATATTTATCGATAGAAATTTTAATTGGTTACAACATACTACTACGCTTAAGTCATATTTACGCTGCGCGCTAAGGAATTTTTATTACCTAAAAAAATTATGTTCGCTAAATGTACTTAAAATGTTTTACTATGGTATTTTTCATTCTAAGTTACAGTACGGCATGAGCTGTTGGGGTGGTACCTACAGAAATAAAATCAATCCGCTACTAATTTTGCAAAAATGCATTATTAGAAACATGTGTAACCGCAATAGATTTTCTAATAGTATGGAATCATTTAGGTATTTGAAAATTCTTCCTGCTAGACAGCTGTATTACTATAAAGTGTTAAAAATCTTTTTTACTAGAGGTGGATATCTAAACAGCAGATCCTCTAATGCTTATTCCTTGCGTTCTAATCAGAGATTTTTTGTTAACGTTCCAACTTTTCGTACTACAAGCTATCGTAACTTTTTTGACATTATGGCTGTTCGTTTGTTTAATAGGCTTCCTGAATCAATACGATTACTTAGAAATATAAATGTGTTCGGTAAGAAAGTAAAAATTTGGCTTCTAAGTTTTGGGCACAACGAAATCGAGAGTTTGCTATCACCATTAACTTAAAAAATTATTTTTGTACATATTTAAATACTTAAACCGTTTTTTTTTTTTTATATATTAGCATAAAGTAACATATAATATAGAGTATTCACGTAGAGTAAAATTTTTTTACCAATTTTTTTAAAAAATATTTTTCGTTTTTACTCAGTACTCAAAAATTATTCTCATAACAACTATTTTTACTTAAAAATTGAGAATAATTTGTTTTTAAACTCATAAATAAAAAAAAATTCTTCTCAATTTCTTGTTAGTATTTATTAATATACCTTTAAAAAACTATATGAAGGGTATATACATACATACATACATACATATTTATTTTTATACATTATTCTTCTTATTCCATATAAAAGTATGAAAAGCTAAATCTATACTGCATGCATAGTGTATAGGTATATTAACACATATAAAATATTTAAGGTCTTTTTACTTTTTTTTCGTTACTTTGATTTGAAATTAAAAAAACTAAATAGAGATTTTACATCTTTTATTGATGCATGTGTGAAATATGAAATTAAAACAGCTAAGTGTATTTTTCGTTCTTCTTGTAAATCAAAATAGAAAAATTTATTTTCATATTTATTATTTGTAACTTTTGATATTAATGTTGAATGAATGTGCGACAGACAAGCTTATTATTAAAAGTTGTATGGCTTGTAAAATCATAAATAATCTTATCATTTTAATAAGTATATATAAGAATTTTACGTTTAAGAAGAATTTAGTTCGTTATTTTGATTGACTCAAATTTTTTTTTTTAAAATTTAAATGGACATGAAAGGTTAAAATATAAAATTTAATAAAATTTCAATATTTTTTTAAATAATTCTGTTTTATTATTAATTCTTAAGTTAGTTAATAAAGGAAAAAGCCAAATGGAATAAGTATTGCATTACATTATTGAAAAATATATAAAAAAGCTTTAATATTTTATATTCCATTCGGCATAAAAAACCCTTATAGCAAAAAAAAAATATAATATAAAATATATACATAGGTATAAACAAAACAAAACAATTCATTGACTAAAAAAAATTATCGAAAACAAACAAAAATATTCATTAACTTAAATTTAGTTATTTACATTCCATATTTACAAAATTATATTATGATTAGGTACTTCAATCGTGTTCATCCAATTTTCTCGTTCATGAAAAGAAAATAATATAGGTATCAAGTAAATTATTCAAAAAATTAAAATTATTTTAATAAATAAGTATTACAAATTACATACAAAAATTTATTTGCTAAATCTATAATGAGAAAAAATTTTTAAACAACAGACAAATAGACAGACAGACGTACAAACATATGCAGACAGACGGACAGAAATAAACAGACAAATAGACAGACAGACGTACAAACATATGCAGACAGACGGACGGAAATAAACAGACAAATAGACAGACAGACGGATATTATGAAATATATTAAAAATAAGTTATGCATTTAATATTTTAATTTTACCTTGATTACTCTCAGCTTTTTTTTCGTCATTTTTTAAAAGCTTTTCCCTTAACCATTTTGCTTGCTTTTTTAGCAAAAGATTAATTAGTAACTCTAAAAACTTTATTTTATGCGTGTAGCATTCATCATTTTCCCTAAACCATGTAGGATATTTATCAGATTTTTTTGTGGCTTCTAAACAACATAAAAATATATTTTTCCTTAAATTTTTTTCATGATAATTTTCATAAAAATAGTGATCAAATATGCTCATATGAAATTGTGTAATTTCGAAAATTTTTTCGGTTGGAGCTTTCAAGTTCAGGATTTCTGATTCATTTTTATAATTTTTTTGATAAATAAATTGCTCCGAATCAAGCAATAATATATCATTAGAATTTTTTAAAAATGAAGAAGTACATTGATCACAAGAAATTTTTTTTATCAATTTAAAGATAACGTAGCCACAAATGTATCTTTCGGCGTTATTTGAAACAATATTTAACTCTTCAGTTTGATTATCCTCTAAAATTTTAGATTGAAATCCCTCTAAATAATTATTAACTAAATTAGTTAAATCGTCATCAATTTGATCATTTGAATCCGAATCATCTTGTTCTAATTGATAATCCTTTAAATCGTCTATATTTAAAAATTCAGCGTCATCTTCTTCACAGTTAGAGCTTTCAAA
Organism: Dolichopus griseipennis; assembly: GCA_963082915.1. Lineage (NCBI taxonomy): Eukaryota > Metazoa > Arthropoda > Insecta > Diptera > Dolichopodidae > Dolichopus > Dolichopus griseipennis. The sequence continues at coordinate 47,476,528 of OY720444.1, read as the reverse complement.
TTTATAATTAATTAACTTAACCGACATTAATTTTGCAAAAATATTACTAAATTCATGGACGGAAGGATTATTGTTACATCCATTTCTATACCGAATCAAAGAAAATAAATTTTCTAAAACATCCTGATTTAAATGAGCTAACAGTAAATAATAACATTCGTGTTTATTATAAGTTGAAAATATTTCGGAAGTTAGTTCCGTAATGCCTGTTAAAGTTTGTATCATACCGTCGATACAATAAACTTTTTTAGATGTGATTGGCCTTATTAATTGAAAATATTTTTTCATTTCTAAAAGATATTTGGATATATGATTATCTTGCTGCAATGCTGCACGAAATGGATTTTTTTCATATAACTTCCTACTATTGAGACAATCAAATAAGTTATTAATTTTTGAAACAAATTTTGCTGTTGATACAGCACAAGAAATCCTATCAGTAAATTTTTTTGTTGAAACTAGAGTTTTAATTGCAGCAGCAACAGAATTACTGAAAATTTGAGTAGCCAATCGCACATTCATTTTTTCAAATGAATTAGGAAAGATATGTTTTTTTGAAAGTTTGGGACACATTTTTCTATTATTATTTTGTTCATGGAAATAGAGGCAACGAATAATTTTAAAAGAAACCTCACCATCATCTGTATTAAGGTCATATTTAAGAAGGGTGTTGCGAAGCGATTTTATTAAATGCACTGGATCGTAAAGAGCAAAAATTTTTTTTTCTACTTGATTGAAGTTAAAATAAAAAAAGGGTTTTGTTTTTGAAACGCCTAACATATTAAAACACTTCCTATTATTAGCACCCTGATCACATATGACGGCCCTAACATTAATACCTAAATTAAAAGCTGCACCTAAATTAATATATAAAATGTTTTTAAGATCTTCGCCACTAATGCCCTTCTCTGTGGCATAAAAACTAAGAACATACTTCCAATTATGTACTAATCCCCTTAGGAGAAAAACACAAACGTATTTTGCAACGCTTTTCGTTCTTTTAAAGCTATAATCCGAAAAACCACTAATTTGATCCAGTGCACTATTATAGTTAAGATCCCTTCTAATACTAATTTCATCGAAAACTAATACTGCTTCCTTTTCAAGAGAATTTTTATTTGAAAATATAATCCCTAATTCATTAATATTCTTTTCATTAAGACCTACATTTAAATATTTAATAGGGATCCACCTATTAAGGGAACTAAAATGGGGTAAATTTAACTTTATCGCATTCTTTAAAAATAAATAATCTTTTGGAGAACTAAAATGTATATTTAAAGCTACCTTTTTTTCATCTTTTGACCATATCTTTCCATTTTTGAAATTCATTTTTAAAAAAGTTTTGGCATCGTTTGCTAAATGAGACTGCCTATCAATTGTATTAGATAAAGAATCCTGCTTTTCCTTTTTTATTTTTAATTGTAATTTCCTATTCTGAATTTTTAAAGACATAATTTTTTTTTTTAAATAAACATTTTTTTTTTTTATATGACCTAATGTTTTATGACATGTGGAAAATTTTTTGAAATAAAAATTTTCTTTTTTTTGGAATTTTAAACAATGCCTACAAAAATTAATCGACAATTCATTTGGAGACACCGTTCGAATGTTTTCTAAGGGTACTTTTAAATTTTCTAGATTTTTTTGACTATAAACTTTAATATTTGAGTTATTATTAAATGTTTTAGAAAAAATATTTTCTTTATTAAAATTTGAAAACTCTTTTGACTGAAAGTTTAAATTAGATAGTGGAGTTATAGGATTGATTTCAATATTATTATGTGGCAAACACAAACTTGGAAAATCTCCCTTTTTTAGTTTTCTCCCTAAAAATTTTTTCTCGAAATGGTCTTCGCAAATAAATAATTTTTTTGTTTTTAAATTTTCTATACTTACACTACATGCCGATACCCACATTTCGAATAAATTTTTCTCTTTTGGAAATTCATACAGCCTACCGTCAAAATTACGTCTACTTCTATTGCACACTATGCAAGGGGTACCATTCTTACGGTAATCTGCTTTTACGTCCTTAAACATTCTTCATTTAAAACATGCATAAAGAAAATGAAGGAATGACAAAAGGAATAAGCAGAGAAAATAGATATTTCTGACAATGCGGAATATATCTATCAGGCCGAATTTGATGTTCAGAATTTAATCAAATTTAAGTATATTTATAAAAAAAAGTTTATTATTTTATAATAATACATCAAATACATAATAATCATAAGATTATTACATAAAAGACATAAAGTATTATAATATTTTTCAGAAGATTAATAGACAAAATTTTTACATGGCTTTATAAAAATATACCGCATTGTTTCAGATGAAGAAAATTAGAACGTATAAAAATGCAAGGTGTTTCATGAGTAAAATATTTTTTATTCCTAAATACATGTAGCAATTAAGTTTATCTTTTAAAATTCATAATCCAAATTTTTTTTTACATGTATGTAGGTACATACATATTATTATGATTACTATTTCTAATGTAACATCTTGCATGATAAGTTATAAGAAAAATGCAATGAAATTTAGAGAAAAGCTATAGTAAAAGCAATAAGCTATGATGTGACAAGTTATACCTCGTAATTACACGAAATTTTGCGGGATATGAAAAAAAATTTTTAACTGGAAATTCAAATTTTGTAAAAAAAAAAATTTCGTAAAAATATGTAATTACTTTAATAGTGATAACTTGTCATGTAGCGAATGTTATTTTTCTTTTTTAATTGCTTTTGTCTAAAATATAATACTTATTCTAATAGAAAATTTAAAAATTAATACTTACATGTAAATTTTGTTCCTCAATTTTTTTAATTCAAATTTTAATACTTAATAATATGTTCATAACAAAATAAACACTTGTAACAAAATAAACACTTGACACTTTTAAAAATGCGCGCCTTTATTAAATTGATTATAATTCTTAATATCAAAATAAGAATACATAAAAAATACATCAAAAAAAAAATAGAGAAAAATATCACATAAAAAAAGTTACATTTACAAAAAAATATGTACACACATACATTTTTCTTAACATTCATAAAAATATCCATAAAAATGTAAATATGTGAATATGTACATACATATACATATTCTTCATATAATATCATAATACTCAAATTATGAAGAATTTTTTTTTTTCTAGAGCTTAAAAAAAATTCTTCTCAATTTTTATGTAAAAATATTTGAGTTTTAAAATTAATTTTGAGTGTTGAGTAAAAATGGGACGGGATATTGAGTAAAATGGGACGGGATTTTTAAAAAGAAATGACTAACGAATTTTGTTCTACGTGAATACTCTATATATATGTTACTTTATGATATTAGTTATATTTTTTTCATTTTATTGAGGATTTTTCATTTTTGCTTATTACTTTATATATATAATTTACTTCTTTTTTTTTTTTTTTTAACTTTTTCGCACTTTTTTTTTCCTCACCCCACAACAGGAAAAGAAAGTTTTATAAATTGTTGTGGCATTAAACACTACTTTTATTTTGAAGCATATAATGTCATTTTCTTATTCACTAGTTTTAAGTAATTTAGAATTAGTATGTTATTGAATTAATTTAATTTTAAATAATGAATATATAAAAATAATCAATTAAAAAATTAGAAAATAAGTATAAAAAATTTAAAAAATTTTCATTTATTTATTATTTTTTAAGTTAATGAATTATAATTTAATACAACTAGTATGAATAAAGTTTAATTTAAATCTAAACATAGACAATTTCCTAAGAGCCCGCCTTTAAAATTACATTACAAAAGTACATATAGTGTTGTTTTTAAAAATCTATTAGGTTTAGTAAAAGTTTGGTAAAAGAGAGTGAACTTACTTCTTAACAATAGATATACTTTGATAATACTTTTAAATAATATCATAATATATCATATTATGTATTGTTGTTGTATAATACACTATACCAAAACCTTCGACAGTGTGCGTATACACAAGCCATGCACAACACATTTACAAATCGTTGGTTTAGTCTGACTGAAATGTCAAAAAATACTTTCAGTATATGAAAAAAGTAAATAAGAAGAGTGCGCGGTTTTTTCATCTATATTTAAAATAATATAAAAAAGGTAATAAATATCATTTTTTTTAATAAAAAGTAGATATTTAAAAATAATAATTTGTGCTTTATGTAATTTTGTGTATGTACGGTTCAAAAAATTTAAAAATCGTACATAATATGTAAATAAAAAATTTTGGTAAAATCTATTTACATATTTAATATAAAAATTTTGTAGGTATGGAATAAATATAGTGTAATAAAGATTGTTTTAAATTTGTAAAGTGAATAAATTATAATTTTTTTAATTAATAAAGGTATTTTAAGTACCGGAATTAAATAAAATAAATTGATATGTAAAATTGATACATATAAATATGTAAATAGTGTTCTATGTACCTACATAAAAGTTAGTTCCTATCCTACTAAGTGCAATTAATATTTAGTTTAAGTTTTTTTTTAATATTAAATTAATACTTAGTTAGTTAGTTAGCTTTTTTTAAAAAAGTTTTGAAGTGCAATTTGTTTTTATAGTTATTTTTATAAATAATTTTATTTCTTGTAAATAATATATTGCTTGTAAATAATATATTGCTTGTAAATAATATTGCAATTTAAAATAAATAATGCCACGTCATTGTGTTGTACCAGGTTGTAAATCTAATTATGATTCGACTTCGCAAAAAATTTCAACATTTTCTTTTCCCAAGGATGTTGAAATAAAACAGAAGTGGATTAATGCTATTCATAGGGCAAACTGGGAACCTACAAAATATTCCTCAGTTTGTGCTATTCATTTTCGGGAAACAGATTTTCAACCTGATTTTAAATATAAAAATCCCAGATTAGATTACCAAGCGGTTCCGTCCGTCTTTCCCAATTTCCCACAATATTTAACAAAAACCGAAATAAAATTGAGAAAAGATCCTGAAATTCGAAGAGAAGAATTCAACACTGTAATGGAAAATAAAGTCGAACAATTCCTTCAGTCGGATATTATTAAAAATTTTGAGTATTTTAAAAGTAATTTTAGAGATAAAATAAAATTTAGTGATTATGTAATTTTTGAAAATAATGATAAATTAGTTTTTGTTCTATTAGAAAACAGTGTGGATTTAGATTGTAAATTTGCTGTTCGAATTTCAGTTAATAGTAACTTATTTATTAAAGTAATTTTAAAAGATTCGGAAGTTCCTCAAAATGCACTTAAATGGATTTTGCAGGAAAATTTAAAGTTAACACTTTGGTCGCAATTAGAAAATATTTTGACGTATTATAAATTTAATCATGAAGATTTAACTTTTGAAAATCGAAATTATTTTTTAAATCATGCATTATATTATTTAAAGAAAGCTCAAAATTGTGATGAAGATTTTCCAAATTGTGGCAAATTGGATATAGTAACTAATCAGGTAGATATTTTAACTAAAATTAAACCAAAATATGAGTCGGACACACTAATTATGTCTTTTTTAATTTGGTCTCATTCCTCCGCTACTTATGAGATTTTAAGAAAATTTTTAATTTTGCCATGCAGAAGATATTTACAAAGCATAATATCTTCTAAAATGCATATTAGTCCAAATTATAAACAACCAAACAATCATTATTTGCAACATGTTTCTAAATCATTAACAGACAGAGAGAAATATGTTGCTCTTTTAATAGATGAAATATACATTGATAAAGGTTTGCAATACAAAGCAAACAATATTTCGGGTATGGCAGAAAATAAGCCATTACAATGTGCTAGAACTGTAATGGCATTTATGATTAAATCAGTTTTTGGTAATTATAAAGAAATAGTTCGTTTATGTCCTGTAATTCACCCGAGTGGCAACGAAATTCATTCCTTAACTTATGATGTAGTTAAATTTGTACAATCACTCGGCTTTTCTGTAATAGTAATTATTACAGATAATAATAGAATTAATCAAAATATGTTTAAATTATTTAGTTCAGACAATAATTTTTTTTTAAATCCAGATTTTCCTAATAATAAAATTTACTTGCAATATGATACCGTTCATTTATTTAAAAATATTAGAAATAATTGGTTAAATCTTGGAAATTTAGAGCAGACATTCATATATCCTAATTTCGAAACTTTGGAAATACAATACGTTTCTTTTGAAGATTTTCGAAAAGTATATGAATCTGAGCTAAATTTACCAATCAAAAGAGCAAATAAATTAAATCATAAAACACTATTTCCGAATAATTTAGAAAGACAGAATGTGGGCCTAGAGTAGATAACATATTCCACGATTCAACGATTGCAACTCTGCGAGATCATAACATGATTCAAACTGCAGAGTTCTGTGAAATAGTTCGTAAATGGTGGAATATTGTAAACACTAAAGGCACTCTTAAAGGACATCTTAAAAGGAATGAATTTTGTAAACCAATAAAATCTGATTCGGATATAAGTATTAAATTTTTAGAAGAATTTATTTTATGGCTTGATGTTTGGAATAAAAGCGTTAATAATATTGGTACTCTAACTAAGGACACCTGTGAAGCACTTATATTAACAACGAAAACTATAATAGACATTGTAAAATTTTCATTACAGCAATTAAAAGTTGACTTTGTTTTACTCGGGAAATTTCAAACAGATGATCTTGAAAGTCGATTTAGATTATACCGTTCTCTAGCAGGATGCAACTATAAAGTTTCTTACACTGAAGTAATTGAGTGTGAGAAAAAAATTCGCATTAATAACATATTTGTTCACAACAAAAAAGATTTTTCAAAATTACTTTACAGTTGCAATGATAATTCTTTCTATGATTATTCATATGAAATTACAGATTTTGATTCAATCTTAGATTCAAATTCTTATTTAGTTAACGCTAAATTTGAAAATTCTTCTTACTTACATGTAGGCGGATATGCTTCACATAACGTTGTTAAAGATATTAAGTGCTCTTCTTGTTTAAATTTAATTATAAAAGATAAAGGTGTACAATCAAAATACAATTATTTCAATTATTCACAAAGAGGCGGCTTATCGCAACCTTCCAACGAAGTTGGTTTTATCTTATTTCACATGTCCGCTATATTTCAAGAAATTCTAAAACAAGATCATTTAAAATTAAAGTTTTTTCAAAGTTCCAATCAAAAAGCCATTTTAATTGATTTAACTATAAATAGTTTACAAAAAGATGACGAATGCCTAACTGATATTGATTTAGATTATAAATGTCTTTGTGGTATAGTAAGTTTCGAAATTTATTTTAAAATATGCAAAATTTTTGCTAATATTCTTTTAAATAATTATATTAAAAGTGTTAATGATTTAGAACATAAAAAATCAGCAGTTTCTAATAGAAAAATACTAACATTAAAATAATTTTTTTGTTAATATTTTGTGATATTCATTTTTGTTTTTATTTATTTTTTAGTTGTGAATTTATATTATCTATATTATTATTTTAAATATTGAATTAAATTTTATTTTCTTAAAATATGTTTATTTAGTCATGAAGACATATTTTTAGTTGTGATATTTATAGCATTATGCATATAATTAGAAATACAATATTATTTTTTCTAAGTTATTATTTATTTCGTCTTGAAGACGTATTTTAATTTGTGATATAATATTTTAACATATAATATAAATTTGAATTATTTATTAATAAATTTTCTTTTATTTTATGTGAAATTGTCTTGGAGCTTCATACAAGAGGACAACTTCTATTTTCAAAATAAACTATTCGTAATTGGAGCTTGGCAAATTCAATTGGAGAAGATTAGATTTTCTATTTATGTTTTTTTTTATTTTTAATTATTGTTTTTGTTAATTTTTTATTTATTGTTTTCGTTTATTATTTTGTTTTGATTTTCTTTTTTTTTTATTATACTTGAATTAAAAAAAATTATTAATTAAATTAAAAGGAAATAAAATGGTTTTTTTATTATTAAAAATACTAAATTTTTGTTTTTTAAATTATCCTTGAAAAATTTGTTCTACAATGTGTAACTTAAAATAATAAAGTTCAGTTATGCTAAATATAGATATTATATTTTTATTTTATGATATTAATATATATCAAAATTGATCCAATTTCAATTGGCACGGCTTTTTTATACTCTTCCATATTATTACGCTTTGAACAGTTTTGTTTCCACATACCCACAATTCTTTGCAAATCAATTTTTAATAATCTTTTGTCGTGAGATACCAAAATTACACCGCCCTAAAATATTTTATAAATCTATTATATATGTTCTAATAATCACAACGTACCTACTTTAACTTTATTAATAGCAATTCCCAAGGCATCTATGATTTCTAAATCTAAATGATTTGTAGGTTCATCAAGATCTAAGAAGTTTAGCATAGCTAAATTTTTAACAAATACAAGTTAACAACTATATTTTGAAATACGAAAAACGTTTGAAAATTACACATGCACATTTTAACGAAAGCAAATCTAGACTTTTGTCTTCCAGATAAATTGCCTACACTTTGTAAAGCTAATGGTCCGGATATTTCAAAATTTCCTAACTCTCATTTATATTCTTCTTGAGACTTTCCCGGAAATTCTTCTTCAATTATGCCCACACAACTTTTGTTAAATTAACTACATGATTTAATATCCTACTCGTAAATCACGATGCAGAGTAACAATACCAGATTGTGGTGATAATTGCCTATGATAATTCTAAGTAATGTTGTCCATTTTCACCAACCTAAAATTATAATTTTTAAAAAAACAATATATAAATCCTTAAAAGAACATTTAAAAAAACTTACAATACAAATTCTTGAATCTGATGTTGCAGATAAATTAACTTTATCAAAAAATTTTTAATCCAGAATTATAACGAAATCCAACTTCGTTCATTGCTATCACAGGTGCACAGGTTTTTAGCATTTTAATTTTAGATTTAACGCTAGACTTTACATTATATACGAAGTATATAGGTACATATATTACCTATGATTAGGTATATCTGAATTTAAATATCCTTTTTGTTTTCAAAGTTTTTCCATTTAAATATTCATTCCATTTATTTACCTAAAATTTGTAAAAATAATTACTTATATCAAACAATTATTAATCTTAAAATATAATACAAATTATAAATAAAGTTATATATAAAAATAAATTCATTTAAAAATTAAAATAACTAACCTGCTCCAAAATGTAATGTTAATCCAAATCATAATATCATATATTTGTTTACACTTTTAGTTTTGACTAAGCACTAAACGTCAGACTACCACTTGCTTGAATGTGTTAGTTTAAAAATGTAGTGCATGGCTTGTGTATACGCACACTGTCGAAGGTTTTGACATGGCTTGTGTATACGCACACTGTCGAAGGTTTTGACTATACACTACTATAAACACATACATTCATCATAAAAATTACGTCACTAAAAAATATCTAGCATTATCTATACATATATCAGATCTGTATAAATTTATAATTTAGGTATACTCATTTTCAATAAGCATTGGTTTAAAATAGTTTGCTCTATTTTACTTTGTAAAATACTTCATATAAAACTATTGCTTCTGCTCTCGAGAACTTTTACTTAAATTTAAATGTTAAGCTCCGAAAGAGTGTGTATACTAAAATTTATTTTTATGAAATAAAAACAGAAAAGAAAAAATAATTTGCATGAGCTCTTATTTTAAAAATAAATCTTGTGCTCATGCGAGACTTTCAAAAAATTAGCTCAAGAGCGCTCGTTCGAGCAACAAAATCAAACACTGCAATAATCCCATCTAATCTACAAAGTATATAGTTAAAAATGTATTACACAAAATGTCATGAAAGAATAATAATTTAAGTATATCTACATAAAGAGTTTTGTATGGAATTCGCAGCTTTTTATTCATGCAAAAAATTATTATAAAGAAATGAGTGTGTTTTTTTATGTTGAAATAAATTTCTATATTAAGTGTGCGCAAATTTTATATTATAATATGTAATAAAAGGATTAATGAAAAATTCTGTGAAATCAAAATATTTTAGTATTATAAATAAAGAGTTTCATGTTTTTATTTTTGAAAAATTAAGATCATAGATGAATATCACATGCTTAAAATCCCTTTATAAATCGTCTTGAAAATCGCACAGTATAATGAATTACGGTCTCATTATACCCGTATAACTATATAGTCAAAGAGTATAATAAATTTGCCATTACGTTTGTGACGCAGAGAAGGTGGGGGCTAAGTGTATGGATCCATCAAGTATATGGATCGGATCAGAATCGAAAAATGAATCGATTTAGCTATGTATGTCCGTCCGCACGATAACTCAAAAACTAAAGAAGCTAGGATCTTGAAATTTTCAAAAATTCGTTTTTTGCAATAGCTGGCATCGCTATTTAAATCCAGCCCTTTTAGTCCATGGGTTCGGGTAGCTGCCATACAACTTCTTTTTTTATATGAGTATTACTCTGTACCTATTACAGCTACATGTCTGCAATTTTGCCAAAAGTAGTTTAGTTTTATGGCCAAAGTTTCTGCAAAATTTGGTTGGTCTACTAGCTTTTTATCTACAGTGGGTTCGAGTAGCTGCCATACAACTTCTTATTTTATATGAGTATTACTCTATAACTATTGAAGCTGGGTGTCTGAAATTTTGCTATAAATAGTTTGGTGTAATGGCCAAAGTTACAGCAAAATTTGGTTGGTCTACTGTAGAGGGTTCGAATAGCTGCCATACAACTTCTTCTTTTATATGAGTATTTCACTACACCTAATGAAACTGGGTGTCTGAAATTTTGCCAAAAATAGTTTAGTGTAATGGCCAAAGTTACGGCAAGAGGGTTCGAGTAGCTGCCGTACAACTCCTTCTTTTATATGAGCATTACTCTACACCTAATAAAGCTGAATGTTTGAAATTTTGCCAAAAGCAATTAACCGGATGATATAATGTATATGTTACGGTCATACGGGTATCCCAGAGTTGACACAGTCTACTCTACCACACTCTTCTTCGTTGAATTTGTTTTTGAACGACGGATTAAAAATATCTAGCATAAATTAAAAAACTTGTTCTAACTTTCAAAATTCGGAGCCCTGTGCAATTGCACAATTTTTTTTTTTTTTTCTTAAAAATTTTTTATTTTATTTTCATATTACGTAATTTTTACATATTATTTTATTGTATTATAAATATATTATTTGAGACCCTAGCTATTAATTGGCCTTTTGGTCATGATAGTTTAAATATATATAAAAAATATGAACATTAATAACAATATATTGTTTATTTTTTTTTCCAAATTTAATTTTGTTTCCACAGTTTTTTATTTATTATATCTAATTTTTTTACATTACATTAAACTCTGCCATTGCCGGTCCCAAGCCCGGATGCAAAAAGAGGAGGGGGAGGAGTAACAACCTCGTTAAAAAACCTTGGTTCAGCTGGCCCGGCTGATAGCACCTTGTAAGGGTTCCTGGCGAGGGTACACGTGAACAAATGGAGATGTCAGAAGAAGAAATAAAACTTACGGGACAGGGATTCGGATACCCAGAACCGGCACGTAGGGAGCGAGCGAGCGGGCTCCCACGGGTCGATATCATGCAACCGCCCAGTACATCGGTGAGTAACCAGGCTGATGTTACAGTTTATACTACTGGAAAATCACAAGCAGATTTTAGCAATAAGAGCAAGCTGACGGCTAGAACTCCGCCTAAGGTAAGGAAGCCAGAAACAACTACATTGCAATCTGATCAATTACCAAAAAGGGAAAACAAAGAAATTGACCTCGAAAGCACACCAAAAATTCAACAAGTAAACACGGCAGAAGAAATGAAATTAATATATGAAAAATGGCAAAGTGAAAAAAAAGCAAGAATTGATTTAGAACAAGCAGTTCAAAAATTAAATCAACAAATTATAGAACTCCACAACAAAATTAGTTTGTTATCTAAAGACCAGAAAAACGAGATAAATGAATATTTTACAGATGAAGAACAGCTAGATAAAGAAATCAACCATAAAAAAGATCGAAAGAAAAGAAAAATGAAAAATTCACCTGAAATAATACAAGGTAATAGTCCATTACAGGCAAAGAGAACAATAGAAACGAAGCAAATAGACAAAGCAAATAACGAGGGTGGGGGCATAAATAAACCTGCATCTAAAGAAAAGAGAGAGCCATTACCACCTCCAATAACTGTTAGCAACGTAGCAAATTTCAACATATTCAGAACTAACATATTGAATATAACACATCATCAAGTTACTTTCAAAGCCATAGCTAACGAAGATATAAAGATATCAACAACAAATAGTGATGATTACAGACAAATCAAAAATTATCTGAAAGAAATAGTTTCAAACCAAAACATTCCAAAAAATATAGAATTTCACACATATCAGCTTAAGGACGATAAATGCTATAGATTCGTCATAAGAGGATAACCGGCTTCTACAAGTCTGGAAGACATTAAAACTGAATTAGAACAAAAAGGCCATCAAGTGATTTCAAATGTCATTAAAAAATCTATCGTAGAAGGTAAAAAAATTACAAAAACTTTTCCGTTATTCTATGTGGATTTAATATCAAAAAACAATAATAAAGAAGTATTTCAAATTACAAATCTCCTACATTGTAAGATAAAAGTAGAAACACCAAATAAAATTAAAGGTATTCCTCAATGCACGAATTGTCAAAGATTAGGACATACCAAAAACTTTTGCCAAAGACAACCCAGATGTGTAAAATGTGCCGAAGATCATCACACCAGCAAGTGTAAAAAAAGTCCTGATACCCAACCTAAATGTACTCTATGTGGAAAAATCGGCCACCCGGCTAACTACAAGGGATGCGAAGTTTACCAAAAAGATGCAAAAAACCAAGCACCGAAAAAGAGATCAGCAGTTCAAACTGTACAAGCTAAACCGGCAGAGAAAGTGACTGCTAATAAAACTTTTGCGCAGGCTATAAAAATAGTAGAGGATAAACCAAATGAACAAACACAAAATCCTACAACAGAGAATGAAACAACAATAAATGACCTTATGAAGTTAATAACAAAGTTCCAGTCTGAAGCTAAACAAAACTTCAGGCAGTTAGCAAGGCGTGTAGATGAAATACAGAAAAAAACATCGACGCCATACCAGATTAAAGAAAATAAAAATGACAGATAATTCTTTACGAATAATAACATGGAACGCAAACGGCTTAAACCAAAGAGCTCGTGAACTAGAAGTGTTCCTTAACACAAATAATATAGACATAGCACTCATTTCAGAAACGCATTTTACAAATAAAAACTACATAAAAATTCAAGGGTATAAGAGTTACTGGACCACACATCCAAGTGAACGTGCCCGAGGAGGAACTGCAGTTATTATTAAGAAAAACATCTCACACTATCAACAAGATGACATAAGAGAAAATTATATACAAGCCACAATAATAACTGTGAACCATAATGATGCAGAATTGAACATTGCAGCAGCATATTGTCCACCATCTCACAAAACTGATAAAAAACAGTATATGGAAATCTTTAAGCAGCTGGGATCACGATTTATTATTGCCGGTGACTTTAACGTGAAGCATATAGCATGGGGTTCTCGGCTAATTACACCCAAAAAGGGCAATGAACTCTTAAATGCTATTAAGTTAGCATCTTGTGAATACCACTCATCCAACAGTCCAACATACTGGCCAACAGATTCCAATAAAATACCAGATGTGCTTGATTTTTATATAACGAAAGGTATAGCGTCGAGTTATATTAAAGTAGAAGGAATGGCAGATTTGTCATCAGATCATACTCCAGTTTTAATGGATATAAGCTCAAAAGTCATCAAAAAGCAGAGGAAACAAACTTTGACTAATAAGCACACTGACTGGGATCTATTTAGAGACAATCTGGAAAAATTAGTGAATCTCAAAATAAGAATCAAAACAATTGATGATTTGGAATCACAGGCACAGAGATTTATCAACAACATACAAGATGCTGCCAAAAGTGCAACTCCTGTTCCTGTAGAAACTGCTGCGAAAAGTATTTGTTATCCTCTTGAAATTAGGGAACTAATCAAGGAGAGACGTCGAACGAGAAGAGTTTGGCATAGATCCACACACCCTGCTGACAAAACAATATTTAATAGCACCAGTAACAAATTAAATAGATTAATCAAAAATTATAAGCAAAATGATATTGATAATTTTCTTGTAAATCTAAGTCCTAAAGCTGATAAAAACTACTCTTTATGGAAAGCAACACGATGTTTTAAAAGACCGGATACGCATGTACTACCTATAAAAACTCTACGAGGAACATGGGCGAGACGCGATGATGAGAAGGCAGAGTTATTCGCTCAACACTTGGCTTCCGTATTTAAACCTCATGATATGCAATCAGACATCAATACAACAAATATGTTTCTTGCTGAAAAAACTTTAAAAACAATTACACCTCTTGAAATTGCACAAGAATAGATACAAATATAAATCCAAAAAAAGCTCCTGGAATTGATGAAATTTTACCTGGTCTTCTTAGAGAATTACCACGAAAGGGTATTATTTTGATGACATACTTGTTTAACGCCTGCTTTAGACTCAAACATGTACCATTATGTTTTAAGGTAGCCCAAATCATTATGCTGAAAAAACCAGATAAACCGCCGAATGAGATTTCATCATATCGCCCAATATCTTTGTTACCAGCTATATCAAAATAGTTTGAAAAATTAGTACTGAAACGTATAAGAGCATTGATTAAGATACCAGATTTTCAATTTGGGTTTAGAAAGAAACATTCCACCATTGACCAAATACACAGAATCACTTCAGTAATTGAACAGGCTTTTGAAGAGAAGAAATATTGTCCATCCGTATTTATTGATGTTTCACAAGCATTTGATAAAGTCTGGCATGAGGGTCTCATTTATAAATTAAGTAAATTATTACCGAATAACTTTTGCCAACTCCTGAAATCATACATATCTGAGCGTAAATTTAGAGTAGCACATGAAGAAGCTCGCTCTGACTTTTATCCAATACTAGCAGGTGTACCACAAGGAAGCGTCCTAGGACCATTTTTGTACCTAATTTATACCGCAGATATACCTACGTCAAGCGAAACTATTATCGGAACATTTGCCGATGATACAGTGATAATGGCAGTCAGTGAAACACAACAAGATGCAACAGGAAAACTTCAACGTGCTTTAAATAAAGTAACCAAATGGACAAATGATTGGAAGATTAAACTTAATGAACAAAAATCGGTACAAGTAACATACACATTAAAAAAGAAAAACGATCAATATTGCACTTATTTAAATGGCATTCAAATACCACAAGAAAAATCAGCAAAATATTTGGGGTTACATCTAGATGAACGGTTAAACTGGAAACATCACGTTAAACAAAAAGCATTTCAAATTAACTTAAAACTACGTGAAATGTGGTGGATTATAGGCAAACATTCTAAACTCAAACTTTCATCCAAAAGACTCATTTATTTGTCAATAATTAAGCCTATATGGACATATGGTATCCAGATGTGGGGATGTACAAAATCATCAAATAGAACAATTATTCAGCGTAGTCAAAATAAATTTCTTCGTACGATTACCAACGCGTATCGTTATGTAACCAATGAAGAAATTCATATGACCTTAACATAAAGGTAATCGAAGATGTAATAGGTGAATATGCCACAAAACATCAAAACAGACTTTCGCAGCATGTTAACATAGAAGGTTTACAACTGATGAACAACCGCAACAACACAAGACGATTAAGAAGATTAAAACCATATAATCTAATTAAATAAATAAATACATGTAATGTAATGTAATGTAATTGTAGAAGTAGTATAGAGAATAGGATATTGATTCTATAAACTCAAACAAGTTATGCTTAGTAATTCTAAGTACTTTGTTAAAAATAGTAATAATTTATATAATATTTTATAAGATTTACTAACCATATCCAAAAAGGGATGTTTAATAAAAAAAAAAAAAAAAAATTATATCTAATTTTTTTACGATTATTTGTCAAGTGCTACACCATATCTGATTAAATTTGTACAACTATAGGACGAATATATAACATATGCTTTTTTATTTAAGTATTTTCTTAACCTTTTTAAGATAAAAACATTTGGAACAACTTTTTAATAATATGATTTATGTGTTCTTGCCATTTAAGTTTGCTATCGATAATGAGTCCTAAATAATTGAAATTCTTTACTAAATCAATTTGAATATTTTTATCGGTAAAACCAGTGAAAGTAATTATTTCATTTTCAAATACTAACATTTTTAATTTACTAATATTTAATGACATCCTGTTTCTTAGCAGCCACTCTTCAACATGGTCATGTAAAATTGAATCCCATCATACCCCAGGTCATGTAAAATTGAATCCCGTAGTTCAGCTTTACTACCTGAAGAATATTTTATAACAGAAAAAAGCTGTAATGATCCTTTTAATTATAGTCTGGCTATATGATCTATATAAATTTTAAATAATATTTTAAATAATAAGTTCTATATCGCTGTAGAAATCATTACATCGTGTACGCTGCTTCCTATTAGAGAGATAGAATTTAATAAGATTTAATAGATTAGGTTTGAATCTTAACTGGTTTAATTTGGAAAGAAGTATATCGTGATTTATGCAATCAAAAGCTTTTTGCAAGTCCAAAAATAAGCACGCTGTATATTTTCTATCATCTATACTTCTTGATATCAAGTCGGTTAGAGTTAAACAAGCAGACGTAGTGTTTTAGTTTACCTCTAAACCAAATTGCTCTTTATGCAAGATGCCATTTGCATTTATGAAGTAGGTTAGCCTGTTTTTAGTTATGTTTTTATATACTTTAGAAGTAGAACTTAAAACTGATATTGGGCGGTAGTTTAAAGGATTTGTTTTTCCTTTAGCTTTATGTATAGGTGTAACGATAGCAAGCTTTAAAGATTCAGGAAAACTACCAGATTCAAAAGTTTTTACCAGATTCATTGTTTATAAATTTTACTAGTATTGCGCTAATTTGATCGGATAATTTCTTTAATATTTTAAAAGATATACTTTCATATCCAGTTGCGCTACCTGACTTTATTATGCCTATAGTATTCCTAACTTCTGCTATATTAGTGGGTGTTAAAACTGCTATATTAGTTTTTGTGACATCAATAAAATATGTATTCATTGTATTTGAAATTTCTAGTAAGTTTGTTATTTTAGTGTTATTTTTATTAACTAGTTTTATCACTATCATATATCACTAAAAAAAAATTTGGACAGGTATTCAAGTTACAGGTGTTTAAAAATAGCAAAATTTCAATTTTAGGGGGCTAGTACTACTTTAATAAAAGTATATATTGAAAAAAATATTTTTTTTTTATTTTATTTTATTTTATACATTTTAGTTTTAATTCAATTTTTTTACACAGTTATTTATATAAAATTATTAAATACAACATTTAATTTGACAATTTGCAAGTTGGATCCAATTCATTCACAGTTATAATCGGTTTATTTATTAACTAATCATAACTCATTAAAACATTCCCTTTAGTAAATTTATCTAAATTAATTTAAATTTTATAACAGAAGACAAAAATATCATTAAAAATCATTATAAGTACCTACTTGATAAAATCTTTATCTCTAACTATCTAGTTTGTTAAACAAAATTGTTTTATATTTATTAAGTATCTTTGTTTTATATTTATTAAGTTTGAAAATCTTAATAGAAATACTAAAGTCATTAATAAAAACTATTCCGCATCCATACATGATAAGTAATATTCAGTTGCATTGACGTAATCTTCCAACGTAAGTGAATATTCCTCAATGCCACACGAGAGTGTTGTCAGTTGTAGTTTTAACTGTTGTCAGTTGTCACCAATTTATGAACTTATGAATGTATGTGTAAAATTTAGTTCATTCGAAGATAGTTATCGTCGGAGAATGTTTAGTCAACTGATTTTTCAAAAGCGGAAAGTTTTTGTAATTTTTTATTCATATACAAAAAAAAAAGGTTTGTAGCTACCTAAATAAAAAAATGGATTTGTAGATAATATAAGAAATTTAATTTTTTCTTTACATTGAGTAAGTAGGTAATTTTATTTTACTTATATCATATATAGGTCATTTAAAAATGGATTATTATTTTAATTAACATCTGTGGGACTGAGCAAACATTCATAATTATACAATTTTAAAATTAGGTTCTAAATCTGTTCCTTAAACTAATTGTCTTTTATATCATTAATTATTTTTTGTTATTATTTATTTTAACTAAATTTTATATTTTATCAATCAAAATATATTTATATATTTAATATAATACAAATATATGTGTTCATTTTTGTTTTTTTTTAGTATGTAGTTTGAAAGATAAAAAATAACAAATAGAAATAAAACCTAATATGGTAATCTTATATTGATTTTTATCAATTTCCAATACCAGAAATATTTTATATTTTGTCCGGTCTCAAATTTTTTTTGTTTAAGATGCGCACAGTTCAAAAATTTTGAAATAATGAAAAAAAAAGAAAAACAACAAAAAAATTAAAGAAAAAAAAAATCATTTTTTTGTTTGTATTGGTTAGTGCATCGAGTCTTACAAGTAAAATTTGGTTGCAACGAAACCGGTTTTTTGTGACAACAATATTTACGAAACCGGTTTGGTGCATACAGGATTTTAACCGATTACGTCAGTATTACGTCAATGCAACATGTGTAAATACCCGTATATTTTAGGCCATTCACTTACGCACTCACTTATTCATAAAAAATTATTATCTTACTTATTATCTATAATATATACATACATATACATATATTCCATATTAATACAAAATCATTTTGTAATCTTTACATTTTGTATTACGCAGATTATGCTTCGAATCTAATATACACATGCATAAAAGTAAACAAAAACATTACTAAAATTAAACAAAACGGCTGATAAATTTTTGTTGCATTTTAAAAATTTGAAGATGAATAAGTTACGTATTTTACTTTTTGTATGCTTCGTATTTTATAAACTGTTGGAATTTGTTTTTTAATTTCAATCTAAATTTTTTTTTTTATTTAAGTACCTACTTGTATAAATTTTAAATTAATGAACCAAACATGTACGGATTGACTTAAAACAAAACCTTAAAAATTTTTTATATGAAACTGATCGTCTATATAATGATTTGGTCTATGTTTTTATATTATCAAAGTGAAGTAATTTAGTTCTTAAAGTTACAAATTTTTAAAGAAACTATCCAAATAAATTAATTTTATTTGTAATTTTTTTTATTATTTCTGTTTAATTTAAAAAAAAACAAAAAAAAATTTTATATGTGAAGGAGGATTGAACTCACATCTATTTACACCCAGAGCCACTTTGCTAACCACTGAACCATACAATTTTTATAAATTTATGGTCAGATTTCTAATGAAAATCATATCACTAACTGATAGAATAAAAAATAAAGCCATTGAAACAGGCAAGTTCATTTATTTTTTTTTTTATTTTATTTTATTTTATTTTACAGACCAAAACAAGGTCGTTACAAAAAAAATTCTTAAAAATTATTACTTATATTTAAAATTATACAATATAATGACTTAAACAATAAAAAAAAAAAAATGCTTATTCTTGCATTCTTAAAAAGAAAAAACACTACACTAATTTTATATACAAAATTATGTACATATAGGTATACATGCGTGTATAGAATAAGTATTTATTTTGGTAGCATACTAAAAAGTAATTTGATATGTTGTTATTAAAACAAAAAAAAAAACAAAACATAAATAGCAATTTTGTTGTATTTTAATGCAATACAGTAAGTGTGCTGTGTGTAATGTTTTATTATATTATAGTTTAATTGTCTGAGGTCATTAAATTAAAAAAATGTTTATGTAAAGTGTGTTTAAAAGTAGCTTTGGAGATAGATGTAGAATAAAGATGACTAATTTTGTTGAAAGTAATGCAACATCTATTGATGGGTTCATTTTTACCATACTCTGTATTATGTTGATAATCCATTAAAAATCTTGTATTTCTAGTTTGCCGAACATTTGCGTTAAGTCTAAAGTTATTATTAAGAGATTGAATAAAAATACTGTTATTTAAAATATCAAAAGTAAAACATGATGACAAGAGTTGTCTTCGTGAAGACAAAGAAAGCATATTTAAGGACTTAAGTCTTGTGTTGTAGCTAGGAAGAATAACAAAATTAGAAGGATTATACATATTTCTTAATGCAAATAAGAGAAATTGCTTTTGAACTGATTCAATTCTATTGGAGTGAACTTGAAAGGCTGGATCCCAAATTATGTTACCGTATTCTAAAATTGATCGAACAAGGGAACAATAGAGGGATTTTGTCACAGCTAAGTCATTAAATTCTTTAGCTCTTCTCTTAATGAAACCTAACATTTTATTAGCCTTAGAAACTAATTGGTCATAGTGAAGATTATAATTAAGTTTATTATCGAGAAGAATGCCTAAATCAGAAATGCTAGAAACCCTTTCAAGAGTTACATTATCTATCTTATAGTCATATACTAAAGAAGATCGTTTTCGGGTAAAGCTGATAACCTTACATTTCTGTATGTTCAGTTCCAATTTATTTGATGTGCACCAAGTTTGTAAATCTGATAAGCTTGATTGAAGTATAACTGCATCAGAATTATCTTTTACAACTTTATACATCAATATAAAAAATTACATATTTGACTCATTATAAATAAGTTCAAACTAAAATTAAAATTAAAAGTTAAAAATTATATAACTAATGAATTGACTTGTTTGTTTACTAGGTTAGTGAAAAATTTAATAAAAATATATACAATTGATTATTAGGTAGATAACTTATTTGTATTAAAAAAAAATATTCTTATTTTCAATTTTATAAACCTTAGTATGTTCAGCTTTCCTGATGTAAATGATGTTATCCTTAGACCACAAGTATTTGCATTGGTGTGCTTTCTCAATTTGGCGTGCATGATAGTGAAGCAATAGGAGCTGTAGGAGATTGATACGGAGTAAGATGATGTCGAAAAAAAACTTCTCGGTTTTGAGCTGAATCAATTTCTATTTCCGAAATAAAAACACGTTGTCCCGTTTTTTTTTTTTGAACATAAGATCATTTTTTGTAGACACCGCTTTGAATTTAACCAGGTAAAGTGATTGGTTAATATTGTTTGTATTTTTATTTTCCTTTGTATTTTCTGTGTTAGATTTTTTTTTTTTTAATTTGAGAAACGCTAACGATGTTTTCTCTTGCGATATTAGTGTTAAGTTTTTTTCCAATCTTCAGGAACATATCAACTGGATTTTCAACGTTTGCTGGCAAACCTTAGATGATAATGTTGCTTTTGTTCTCATTTTGCTGACTTTTATTAATAACACTTTCCAATACGTTAATTTGTTTTTCAATAACATAAATTTTATTTTTTAGATGCGTGTTCTCATTAATAATGGTACTATTTTTTTTAGGATATCGTCTATTTGCTCGCTTAGGTACGCTTGCGAACGATGTACCTCGGCAACTACTGATATGAACTGCTTCAAATAACCCGCTACTGATCCCAGCGTAATCTCATCAAGGCTTATTTGAGGTAAGTCTTCAGTGATGATAAGCGATTCATTAAGATGTGCTGGGCAATTGTTACACTTCCAAGTAGCCGAAGCAGCATGTACAATAGTTACTATTTGATCCGCCACTTTGGCACACCTCACATTAAAAAATATCTGGCAAACTCCAATACATTGTATTGCTTTTAGTTCGCCATAGATTTTAACTCTGCAAATCGAGAAATGTCGCGCTTCCATATTGTGTAATTATTTCAAGTTACTTTTTTAATTTTTTATTTATATATTTTGTATTTTTTTATTTTTATTATATTCTTTTTAATTTTATTAATGTTTTATTAATTTTAATTTTAACTTGTTAAAATAATTTTTTTGATATATGTATTTATATTTTTTTGTTTATTTTAATTTATCGCTTAAAAAATTTTACTTGTGTTCATTTGAATATTGTTTTGACATATTTGCACATAATGTAAGTATGGAACAAATTTTATTAGACAGGTTTTTTAATTTCTTATATGGCGCCATGAACAATAAAAACATATGAACAAAATCAAAGATCATAAAAAATATGTACCTATTTTAACTTTTGGCTTTAGGCAAATTATACGTATGGGCATGTTTATAATAAAACTTCTTATTTTTAATTCTTAATCGTTTTATTAAAAGTTGATTGTTTTATAAAACAAAAAAATTTAATTATTACTTAGGCATAATAAATAAGTTTATATACTCGTATGTATTATCAAAAACATATAACATAAAGAAATCGAAATGAAAATATTTTTATTTTTTCAAACTATGATGCGCGTAGAAGTTGAAGCTGAAGAGATAAAAAAAAAATCATAAAAGAAATATAGTTTCAATCATTGATAATTCGATTTAATTTTTTTCTTTTTTAAATTGATGGTTTTCTTCTTTTTCTTTTACTTAAAAATATGCTTATATACACACTAACAAAATGTTCTTATTTCAGTTTCTTAAATAATTTTAAAACTTAAATTTTATTGAACTCATATAAATGTATAATAAACAAGTAAAGAAACAGTCAGTCGGTGCAACCGACTTAGAAATACCCTACACCTATTTGGTTCAAATATAAAGACATATCCATAAATCATTTTAACACCATAAAAGCTGTTATTAATTTGATCGTAAGACGTAGCTAACCAAATTAACTTTATAATACTAAAAACATTTTCTAAATACACTATCTATTAAAAGATATTGCAAATTCTTACTAATTTATCTATTTAAAAATATTAAAAAACAAACAAACTTGAAATAAATGAATATATATTTATTCCAATTCAATTACAAAATGAAAAATTTCTAATTATTAAATTTTGTCATAAAAAGCTAATCAAAGCATAATATATTTAATAATCCAAATTTTTCAAAATTGCAATTATTTTAAATGGTTAGTTTATATACCTAATAGAAAAGCTTATAAACGCAAAATATGCAATAAATGTATTTCTAAAATACAATTACAAATTTAGATCTTTTCATATAATTCATTTAAATATTCAAATAAATTTTACATAAATGCAGCAAGTACCTTTGAACATAGCTGAACCACTACAATTAAGTCTAGATTTCGGAGACACATAGGACATAGGAAATATATTTTTTGGCTTTGAAATTAAACTCGACCAGAACCAATTCCCATGGTACTTTTATTACTAGTAACCTAGAGTTTAAATTTCATCAAAATACCGGCATTATTTTTTGAGTTATGGTGTTTTTAAGATATATGTTTTTTAGCCCTTGAACTTGTCAAGGGTTCCAGAACCCGAAACCATGGTACGATTTCGCCCATATGCAGTCCCGTCATACTTTCAATACTAGTTAACCCTTGTATACAATTGGAACGTTCTATCTTAATTTTAAGTTACTAGTTTTATTAATTTCGATGATAAGCTTTTACACATTTGGGGGGTCTAAGAGAGGTCCTGAACCACCAATCCAAATGATCCCAAATTAGGGGGGCACGGAAGAAATAGTAAAGAACACCCTGGGCCAAATTTGAAGCTTCTACATTTGTTTCAAGTTACTATTTTTATTAATTTCGAAAATATGCTTTAAGGTCCTCGGAACTGAGTGGCTGGTCCCCGACCCACTAGTCCAATGGGGTCCAAATTTCAAAGACACTTACGCAATAGGAAGGGACACCCTGATACCAAATTTGGAGGTTATATCTTCATTGGTTTCGGAATTACACTAGTTTGGCCTAAATTCGATCAAAAAGTTCTCAGTTCCGAACCCAATGTCCAATCCTCACCGTACGTAATCACCGCCGTAGTTTCATTACCAATAACCTACAGCACAAATTTCATGAAGATAGCCTCATTAGTTGTTGAGTTATCGTGATTTTTAATATATGTTCGTTATCCCTGACACCGACTAAAAGGTCCAGAATCCGAACCCATGGGCTAATTTCGCGCTTATACAGCCCGCGCTTTACTTATAGTACTAGTTAACCCTTGTACACAATTTGAACGGTCTATCTTAATTTTAAGTAACTATTTTTAGTAATTTCGATTATAAGCTTTTAAAACTTGGGAGGTCTGAGAGGGGTACTGAACCACCTCTCCAATTGATCCCAAATCAAGGGAACACGCAAGAGATAGTACAGAACAGTGATGATAAGCGATTCATTAAGATGTGCTGGGCAATTGTTACACTTCCAAGTAGCCGAAGCAGCATGTACAATAGTTACTATTTGATCCGCCACTTTGGCACACCTCACATTAAAAAATATCTGGCAAACTCCAATACATTGTATTGCTTTTAGTTCGCCATAGATTTTAACTCTGCAAATCGAGAAATGTCGCGCTTCCATATTGTGTAATTATTTCAAGTTACTTTTTTAATTTTTTATTTATATATTTTGTATTTTTTTATTTTTATTATATTCTTTTTAATTTTATTAATGTTTTATTAATTTTAATTTTAACTTGTTAAAATAATTTTTTTGATATATGTATTTATATTTTTTTGTTTATTTTAATTTATCGCTTAAAAAATTTTACTTGTGTTCATTTGAATATTGTTTTGACATATTTGCACATAATGTAAGTATGGAACAAATTTTATTAGACAGGTTTTTTAATTTCTTATATGGCGCCATGAACAATAAAAACATATGAACAAAATCAAAGATCATAAAAAATATGTACCTATTTTAACTTTTGGCTTTAGGCAAATTATACGTATGGGCATGTTTATAATAAAACTTCTTATTTTTAATTCTTAATCGTTTTATTAAAAGTTGATTGTTTTATAAAACAAAAAAATTTAATTATTACTTAGGCATAATAAATAAGTTTATATACTCGTATGTATTATCAAAAACATATAACATAAAGAAATCGAAATGAAAATATTTTTATTTTTTCAAACTATGATGCGCGTAGAAGTTGAAGCTGAAGAGATAAAAAAAAAATCATAAAAGAAATATAGTTTCAATCATTGATAATTCGATTTAATTTTTTTCTTTTTTAAATTGATGGTTTTCTTCTTTTTCTTTTACTTAAAAATATGCTTATATACACACTAACAAAATGTTCTTATTTCAGTTTCTTAAATAATTTTAAAACTTAAATTTTATTGAACTCATATAAATGTATAATAAACAAGTAAAGAAACAGTCAGTCGGTGCAACCGACTTAGAAATACCCTACACCTATTTGGTTCAAATATAAAGACATATCCATAAATCATTTTAACACCATAAAAGCTGTTATTAATTTGATCGTAAGACGTAGCTAACCAAATTAACTTTATAATACTAAAAACATTTTCTAAATACACTATCTATTAAAAGATATTGCAAATTCTTACTAATTTATCTATTTAAAAATATTAAAAAACAAACAAACTTGAAATAAATGAATATATATTTATTCCAATTCAATTACAAAATGAAAAATTTCTAATTATTAAATTTTGTCATAAAAAGCTAATCAAAGCATAATATATTTAATAATCCAAATTTTTCAAAATTGCAATTATTTTAAATGGTTAGTTTATATACCTAATAGAAAAGCTTATAAACGCAAAATATGCAATAAATGTATTTCTAAAATACAATTACAAATTTAGATCTTTTCATATAATTCATTTAAATATTCAAATAAATTTTACATAAATGCAGCAAGTACCTTTGAACATAGCTGAACCACTACAATTAAGTCTAGATTTCGGAGACACATAGGACATAGGAAATATATTTTTTGGCTTTGAAATTAAACTCGACCAGAACCAATTCCCATGGTACTTTTATTACTAGTAACCTAGAGTTTAAATTTCATCAAAATACCGGCATTATTTTTTGAGTTATGGTGTTTTTAAGATATATGTTTTTTAGCCCTTGAACTTGTCAAGGGTTCCAGAACCCGAAACCATGGTACGATTTCGCCCATATGCAGTCCCGTCATACTTTCAATACTAGTTAACCCTTGTATACAATTGGAACGTTCTATCTTAATTTTAAGTTACTAGTTTTATTAATTTCGATGATAAGCTTTTACACATTTGGGGGGTCTAAGAGAGGTCCTGAACCACCAATCCAAATGATCCCAAATTAGGGGGGCACGGAAGAAATAGTAAAGAACACCCTGGGCCAAATTTGAAGCTTCTACATTTGTTTCAAGTTACTATTTTTATTAATTTCGAAAATATGCTTTAAGGTCCTTGGAACTGAGTGGCTGGTCCCCGACCCACTAGTCCAATGGGGTCCAAATTTCAAAGACACTTACGCAATAGGAAGGGACACCCTGATACCAAATTTGGAGGTTATATCTTCATTGGTTTCGGAATTACACTAGTTTGGCCTAAATTCGATCAAAAAGTTCTCAGTTCCGAACCCAATGTCCAATCCTCACCGTACGTAATCACCGCCGTAGTTTCATTACCAATAACCTACAGCACAAATTTCATGAAGATAGCCTCATTAGTTGTTGAGTTATCGTGATTTTTAATATATGTTCGTTATCCCTGACACCGACTAAAAGGTCCAGAATCCGAACCCATGGGCTAATTTCGCGCTTATACAGCCCGCGCTTTACTTATAGTACTAGTTAACCCTTGTACACAATTTGAACGGTCTATCTTAATTTTAAGTAACTATTTTTAGTAATTTCGATTATAAGCTTTTAAAACTTGGGAGGTCTGAGAGGGGTACTGAACCACCTCTCCAATTGATCCCAAATCAAGGGAACACGCAAGAGATAGTAAAGAACACCCTTGTGGCAAATTGGAAGCTTCTACATTTTTTCAAGTTGTTATCTTTATTAATTTTAAAGATATGCTTTAAGGTCTTCGGAAATGTGTGGCTGGTCCCCGACCCAGTACTCCAATGAGACCTAAATTCCCAAGACACTTAGGAAATATAAAAGGAAACCCCGATACCAAATTTGGAGGTTCTATCTTCATTGGTTTCGGAATTATGCTCGTTTGGCATAAATTCGATCAAAAAGTTCTAGGTTCCGAACTCATGGTCCAATCCCGACCTTACGCAATCCACGAAGTAGTTTCATTACTAGTAACCTACAGCCTAAATTTGATGAAGATAGCGTCATTAGTTGTTGAGTTATCGTGATTTTTTATATATGTTCGTTAGCCCTTCGATCGATTAAAAGGTCCAGAATCCGAACCCATGGGCCGATTTCGCTCATATGCAATCCCCGCCGTACTTTCAGTCCTAGTAATCTACATTTAAAATTTCATCAAGATAGCTCCATTATTTTTTGAGTTATCGTGCCTACGGACGGACGGACGGACGGACATGACTATATCGACTCAGGAGGTCACGCTGATCACAAATATATATACTTTTCTATATCTAGCTCGCTTCCTTTAGGTGGTTACAAACACCATACCAAAATTAATATACCCTTTTACCTATTCTATAGGTGTAGGGTATAAAAATAAAAATATACAGACAATATTTGAAGTCCAATAAATAATATTTTTATTATAATTAATATTGCTTATGAATTGTAAACATTTCTTAATGAAATTTTTTTTTTTCTAAAAATCATATTGAGATCTGAGTAGTGTATGTATATTGTTTCATATTTTATACTTTTATATAAATAATTTTTGTACCTATAGTTGTTTGGTGACAAACTAGAACTTGATAATTAAGAAGATAAAATTTTTTTAGTATTTTTGCTTTTTTATACCCTACACCTATAGAATAGGTAAAGAGGTATATTAACTTTGGTATGGTGTTTGTAACCTCCTAAAGGAAGCGAGCTAGATATGGAAAATATATATATTTGTGATCAGCGTGACCGCCTGAGTCGATATAGCCATGTCCGTCCGTCCGTCCGTCCGTCCGTCCGTCCGTAGGCACGATAACTCGAAAAATAATGGAGCTATCTTGATGAAATTTTAACTGTAGGTTACTAGGACTGAAAGTACGGCGGGGATTGCATATGGGCGAAATCGGCCCATGGGTTCGGATTCTGGACCTTTAAATCGGTTTCAGGGCTAACGAACAAATATAAAAAATCACGATAACTCAACAACTAATGACGCTATCTTCATCAAATTTGTGCTGTAGGTTACTAGTAATGAAAATACTTCGGGAATTGCGTAAGGTCGGGATTGGACCATGGGTTCGGAACCTAGAACTTTTTGATCGAATTTAGGCCAAACGAGCATAATTCCGAAACCAATGAAGATAGAACCTCCAAATTTGGTATCAGGGTGTCCTTTCCTATTTCGTAAGTGTCTTTAAAATTTGGGCCCCATTGGGGTAGTGGGTCGGGGACCAGCCACTCAGTTCCGAGGACCTTAAAGCATATTTTCGAAATTAATAAAGATAGTAACTTGAAACAAATGTAGAAGCTTAAAATTTGGCCCAGGGTGTTCTTTACTATTTCTTGCGTGCCTCCCTTATTTGGGATCAATTGGAGTGGTGGTTCAGAACCTCTCTTAGACCCCCCAATGTGTAAAAGCTTATCATCGAAATTAATAAAACTAGTAACTTAAAATTAAGATAGAACGTTCCAATTGTGTACATGGGTTAACTAGTATTGAAAGTATGACGGGACTGCATATGGGCGAAATCGTGCAATAATTTCGGGTTCTGGAACCTTTGAAATGTTCAAGGACTAACAAACATATATCTTAAAAACACCATAACTCAAAAAATAATGTCAGTATTTTGATGAAATTTAACACTAGGTTACTAGTAATGAAAGTACCATGGGAATTGGTTGTGGTCGAGTTTAATTTCGAAGCCAAAGAATATATTTCCTATGTCCTATGTGTCTCCGAAATCTAGACTTAATTGTAGTGGTTCCGCTATGTTCAAAGGTTCTTGCTGCATTTATGTAAAATTTATTT
Organism: Dolichopus griseipennis; assembly: GCA_963082915.1. NCBI lineage: Eukaryota > Metazoa > Arthropoda > Insecta > Diptera > Dolichopodidae > Dolichopus > Dolichopus griseipennis. The sequence continues at coordinate 47,447,575 of OY720444.1, read as the reverse complement.
TTATATTTAAATAAATTATATGAAAACGTCTAAATTTGTAATTGTATTTTAGAAATACATTTATTGCATATTTTGCGTTTATAAGCTTTTTTATTAGGTATATAAACTAACCATTTAAAATAATTGCAATTTTTAAAAATTTGGATTATTAAATATATTATGCTTTGATTATCTTTTTATCACAAAATTTAATAATTAGAATTTTTTCATTTTGTAATTGAATTGAAATAAATATATCTATTTTCATTTATTTCAAGTTTGTTTGTTTTTTAATATTTTCAAATAGATAAATTAGTAAGAATTTGTAATATTTTTTAATAGATAGTGTAATTAGAAAATGTTTTTAGTATTATAAAGTTAATTTGATTAGCTATGTCTTACGATCAAATTAATAACAACATTTATGGTGTTAAAATGACTTATGGATATGTCCTTAAATTTGAACCAAATAGGTGTAGGGTATTTCTAAGTCGGTTACACCGACTGACTGTTTCTTTACTTGTTTGTAGTAAATTTAAGTACCGTATGTCAACTCTATACATATGCTTTTCAAAATTCATAAAGATTATAACAACAGCTGTCTTTTACCGTTTTCAGATGAAAATATACCTAAAAGAAAGAACTCTTGTTATAACAATTTGAATATAGGGCTTTTTCCGACTTTGGAGGGCTGTAGCTCTGTAACTGGTGGATGTTCTAAAGAAAAAAGTTTTTCCATGAAATTATTTTTTTGCAATACCTACCCGTAGTTAAAATTTGTTTTCTATTTCAAACGGTGTAAAAGTTTTTGTAACGGAAAAACGGAAAAACTTTTACACGGACGGAAAGCGTGAAACTAATAAGCACATTTTTTTAAGAATTTTTGAAAATGTGCTAAAAACGAAAGACAATAAACGGTAGAACCATAAAGTAAGATATAATATAGAGTATTAATCCAGAGTAAAGTTTGTTAGTCATATTTTCCAAACGCAAAATTTTGTATTCACTCAAAAGTGTATATCTCAATTTATTATGCTTATAAATTGAGCGGAAATTATAGAAACTCATATATAAAATTTGTTTTTTTGAGTATGTAATCATTTTTTTTTATAATGTTTTTGTCAACCACAGAAAAGATGTCTATAGGTGATCTATTATATGTATATACATACATAATACATAGCTTTTATTTTTCTTCTCGCATTTTTGTTTATGCATGCATAAAAAGCTATACTGATTTCATACATAATTTAAATTTACTTTTAAGCATTCACAAATAATATTAGAAATCGGAATAGTAAAAAACGAGGAAGAGTGTAATAGAGTAGATTTTGTCAACTCTGGGATACCCGTATGACTGTAATGTAAACATTATATCATCCAGTTAATTACGTTTGGGAAAATTTGAAACATTCAGCTTTATTATATATAAAGTAATGCTCATGGGAAAAAAAATTTATTAACATTTTTATTTATAAGTTTTTGTAAAGAAAGAACGAGCTCTTTTACTTTAAACATTTAATAATGAGTTTAATTTTAAACTTAGAAAAATTTTTCAAAAAACATATCTCGAGTTAAATTTACTTCATGTACCCACCATCTTCTTCTTCTACGTTTTCGGATTGTTTTAGACAATCAATATACCATGAATACCTTACGAACATTTAGTACAATTCGTACAATTTTTAACAAATTCATTTATAAACTTTTCATATTTTTGTTTAAATTTTTTATTTTTCGATTCGCTACAATTATGTTTCTTCTGGCCAAAAATAGTTGAGCGGAGCGAATTTAGCTTATGGTCGGTGGTCGGAATTTAAATAAATAGGTATTTTTATTTATTTTTAATAAAATTTTTATATTACGGCTAAAAGAGAAAAAGCCAAGTGGAATACATAATATTACATTACTTTTCAATTACAAAAACATAAAAAAAGCTTAAAATTTTGAATTCCAAATTGTTTTTACCTTTAGGTGTAGAGTACTCGATCCCGTGAACCAAAATGGCTGGATTACATAAATAATTGCTATTACATAAAAACAATTTTGTGAAAATTTCAAAATCCTAGCTCCTTTAATTTTTGAATTATCATAATTACAGACGGACGGACAAACATACATAGGTAAATCGATTTACTTTTCGATTCTGAACCGATCCATACACTTGAGTCTATATCTACCTCCGCCCCTTCTCTGCGTCACAACCGTAATGGCAAATTTAGTATACCCTTTAACCTATAGTCATATGCGCATAATAAAAAATTTTTATTTATTAGAAATTGAAGGAATCCAAGGTTATTGCTTTCTTTCCTTAATTTTTTAAAATTGACTTGGAACAATAAGACAAGATGTACCTATTTAGATGCTGGTTTTCTAAAATTAAAAATAATTTTATTCCAATATTTTTTTTAAATAAATAGGTATGTTTTATTTATTTTTAATAAAATTTTTATATTACGGCTTAAAGAGAAAAAGCCAAGTGGAATACATAATATTACATTACTTTTCAATTACAAAAACATAAAAAAAGCTTAAAATTTTGAATTCCATTTGGCATAAAAAACCCTTCTATATAGTAGTAAATGATAGTAATTATATACATATACAAAAAGAAAATAATTTATTAATAACAACAATTTACAAAAACAAAACAAACAAAAATATTCATCGTTATTTTAAATATTTACAAAATTAAAATTATTAGGTATTAAACTTCAATCGTTTTCTGGCTTTCATTTTTCATTCATTTTTTTCGTTCATGAAAAGAGAATAATATATGTATGTAGGTATTAAATAAAATATTAAAATAATTAAAAATAATTTCAATAAAATAATACTGCAAGCACAATTAAACAAGAAGAATTTATTTCTAAAACCTGCAAAAGCTATAATGAGAAAATTTTTTAAACCTTAAATAAACAGACAAGTAGACAGACAAACGAACAGACGGGCAAACACACAAACAGACGGACAGAATCAAATGTGCCAAAAGTATATTAAGAATTTAAAATTTTAATTTTATTATCTTTATCTAGTTTTTTAACAGCTTTTCCTTTAACCATTTGCCTTCTTTATTTAATAAAATATTGATTAGTAGTCGTAATTCTAAAAACTTTATTTTGTGAGTGTAGCATTTATCATTTTCTGTAAACCACGTAGAATATTTCTCAGATTTTTTTGTGGCTTCAAGACAACATTTAAATATATTTTTCCTCAAATTTTTTTCATGATAATTTTGATAAAAATAGTGATACGCATATGAAATTGTGTTATTTCGAAAATTTTTTCAGTTGGAGCTTTTAAGTTAAGTATTTCTGCTTCATTTTTATAATTTATTTGATAAATAAATTGCTCAAATCAAGTAATAAAATTTTATTAGAATTTCCTAAAAATGAAGAAGTACATTGATCACAAGATATTTTTTTATTATTGATTTAAAGATAACATAGCCACAAATGTACCTTTCGGCATTATTTGAAATAATATTTATTTGCTTGGATTGATTATGCTCTAAAATTTCGGAATGATTTGCCTCTAAATAATTGATCACTAAATTAGATAAATCTTCATCAATTTGATTATTTGATTCCAAATCATCTTGTTCTCCTAATCCTTTAAATCGTCTATATTTGAAAATTCTGCATCGTCTTCTCCACAATTAGAGCTTCCAAATTTATGGTTTATTAACTTAACGGACATTAATTTTGCTAAAATGTTGCTAAATTCATGCACAGAAGGAGTATTGTTACAACTATTTTTATACCGAATCAAAGAAAACACATTTTCAAACACAAGATATCTTATTTGTAAATTGTTTTGTTGAAATTAGAGTTTTGATTGCAGCAGTAACAGAATTGCTGCAAATTTGAATAGCCAATCGCACATTCATTCTTTCAAATGAATTAGGACGGATATGTTTCTCTGAAAGTTTAAGACACATTTTTTTAGAATTATTTTATTCATGAAGATAAAGACTACGAATAATTTTAAAAGAAAACCTCACCAGGAGATAAACTGGTACTCTGTCTCGGGAAACAAATTTTTCCCATTAATTCAAGTTATGTTAAAAGTAGAAGAGTGCGTATGCAAATTAGCATGCAAAGAGAAAATTTAGTCAAAAAAGAAAAAGATAAAATGCAAATTCTTTAAAAGTAAACCAGTTTTCTGTGTTTAAATAAAAGGTAGTTTTGAATATGCGAATTGTTGATAATTAAAATTTTTGTTTACGCATGTCTATTAAGGTCATAGAATACTAGTACCAGAATGGCAATAGAGAAAAAAATTTCAGAAAAATTTCAAAAATAGGAACGTGTACCGTTTGTATGTATTTACTAGTTTCTTCGCGAATAATTACTTTTTAAAAGTGAAATATGGGAAACAAATTTTTTATACCCTACACCTATAGAATAGGTAAAAGGGTATATTAACTTTGGTAAGGTGTTTGCAACCACCTAAAGGAAGCGATCTAGATATGGAAAAGTATATATATTTGTGATCAGCGTGACCTCCTGAGTCGATATCTGTCCGTCCGTCCGTCCGTCCGTCCGTAGGCACGATAACTCAAAAAATAATGGAGCTATCTTGATGAAATTTTAACTGTAGATTACTAGGACTGAAAGTACGGCGGGGATTGCATATGGGCGAAATCGGCCCATGGGTTCGGATTCTGGACCTTCTAATCGATCGAAGGGCTAACGAACATATATAAAAAATCACGATAACTCAACAACTAATGACGCTATCTTCATCAAATTTGTGCTGTAGGTTACTAGTAATGAAACTACTTCGGGGATTGCGTAAGGTCGGGATTGGACCATGGGTTCGGAACCTAGAACTTTTTGATCGAAATTAGGCCAAACGAGCATAATTCCAAAACCAATGAAGATAGAACCTCCAAATTTGGTATCAGGATGTCTCTTCCTATTTCCTAAGTGTCTTGGGAATTTGGGTCCCATTGGAGTACTGAGTCGGGGACCAGCCACACATTTCCGAAGACCTTAAAGCATATCTTTAAAATTAATAAAGATAACAACTTGAAAAAATGTAGAAGCTTCCAATTTGCCACAAGGGTGTTATTTACTATCTCTTGCGTGTCCCCTTAATTTGGGATCAATTGGAGAGGTGGTTCAGTACCCCTCTCAGACCTCCCAAGTTTTAAAAGCTTATAATCGAAATTACTAAAAATAGTTACTTAAAATTAAGATAGACCGTTTAAATTGTGTACAAGGGTTAACTAGTACTATAAGTAAAGCGCGGGCTGTATAAGGGCGAAATCAGCCCATGGGTTCGGATTCTGGACCTTTTAGTCGGTGTCAGGGATAACGAACATATATAAAAAATCACGATAACTCAACGACTAATGAGGCTATCTTCATGAAATTTGTGCTGTAGGTTACTGGTAATGAAACTACGGCGGTGATTACGTACGGTGAGGATTGGACAATGGGTTCTAAACTGAGAACTTTTTGATCGAATTTAGGCCAAACGAGCATAATTCCGAAACCAATGAAGATATAACCCCCTAATTTGGTATCAGGGTGTCCCTTCCTATTGCGTAAGTGTCTTTGAAATTTGGGCCCCATTGGACTAGTGGGTCGGGGACCAGCCACTCAGTTCCGAGGACCTTAAAGCATATTTTCGAAATTAATAAAAATAGTAACTTGAAACAAATGTAGAAGCTTCAAATTTGGCCCAGGGTGTTCTTTACTATTTCTTCCGTGCCCCCCTAATTTGGGTTCATTTGGACTGGTGGTTCAGGACCTCTCTTAGACCCCCAATGTGTAAAAGCTTATCATCGAAATTAATAAAACTAGTAACTTAAAATTAAGATAGAATGTTCCAATTGTATACAAGGGTTAACTAGTATTGAAAGTATGACGGGACTGCACATGGGCGAAATCGTACCATGGTTTCGGGTTCTGGAACCCTTGACAAGTTCAAGGACTAAAAAACATATATCTTAAAAACACCATAACTCAAAAAATAATGCCGGTATTTTGATGAAATTTAAACTCTAGGTTACTAGTAATGAAAGTACCATGGGAATTGGTTCTGGTCGAGTTTAATTTCAAAGCCAAAGAATATATTTCCTATGTTCTATGTGTCTCCGAAATCTAGACTTAATTGTAGTGGTTCAGCAATGTTCAAAGGTACTTGCTGCATTTATATAAAATTTATTTGAATATTTAAATGAATTATATGAAAAGGTCTAAATTTGTAATTGTATGTTAGAAATACATTTATTGCATATTTTGCGTTTATAAGCTTTTCTATTAGGTATATAAACTAACCATTTAAAATAATTGCAATTTTGAAAAATTTGGATTATTATATATATTATGCTTTGATTATCTTTTTATCACAAAATTTAATAATTAGAATTTTTTCATTTTGTAATTGAATTGGAATAAATATATTTTCATTTATTTCAAGTTTGTTTGTTTTTTAATATTTTTAAATAGATAAATTAGTAAGAATTTGTAATATTTTTTAATAGATAGTGTAATTAGAAAATGTTTTTAGTATTATAAAGTTAATTTGGTTAGCTATGTCTTACGATCAAATAAATAACAGCTTTTATGGTGTTAAAATGACTTATGGATATGTCCTTAAATTTGAACCAAATAGGTGTAGGGTATTTCTAAGTCGGTTGCACCGACTGACTGTTTCTTTACTTGTTTGTAGTAAATTTAAGTACCGTATGTCAACTCTATACATATGCTTTTCAAAATTCATAAAGATTATAACAACAGCTGTCTTTTACCGTTTTCAGATGAAAATATACCTAAAAGAAAGAACTCTTGTTATAACAATTTGAATATAGGGCTTTTTCCGACTTTGGAGGGCTGTAGCTCTGTAACTGGTGGATGTTCTAAAGAAAAAAGTTTTTCCATGAAATTATTTTTTTGCAATACCTACCCGTAGTTAAAATTTGTTTTCTATTTCAAACGGTGTAAAAGTTTTTGTAACGGAAAAACGGAAAAACTTTTACACGGACGGAAAGAGTGAAACTAATAAGCACATTTTTTTAAGAATTTTTGAAAATGTGCTAAAAACGAAAGACAATAAACGATAGAACCATAAAGTAAGATATAATATAGAGTATTAATCCAGAGTAAAGTTTGTTAGTCATATTTTCCAAACGCAAAATTTTGTATTCACTCAAAAGTGTATTTCTCAATTTATTATGCTTATAAATTGAGCGGAAATTATAGAAACTCATATATAAAATTTGTTTTTTTGAGTATGTAATCATTTTTTATACCCGTATGACTATATAGTCAAAGGGTATAATAAATTTGCCATTACGTTTGTGACGCAGAGAAGGAGGGGGGGTAGATATAGACTCAAGTGTATGGATCGGTTCAGAATCGAAAAAAAAATCGATTTAGCTATGTATGTCCGTCCGTCTGTCCGTCTGTCCGTCCGTCCGTCCGTCCGTCTGTCCGTCCGTCCGTCCGCACGATAACTCAAAAACTAAAGGAGCTAGGATCTTGAAATTTTCGCAAATTCGTTTTTTTGCAATAGCCATCATCGCTATTTAAATCCAGCCATTTTGGTCCATGGGTTCGGGTGGCTGCCATACAACTTCTTTTTTTATGTGAGTATTTCTCTGTACCTATTACATCTACGTGTCTGAAATTTTGGCAAAAGTAGTTTAGTGTAATGGCCAAAGTTACTGCAAAATTTGGTTGGTCTACTGCAAAGGGTTCGAGTAGCTGCCATACAACTTCTTATTTTATATGAGCATTACTCTATACCTATTGAAGTTGCGTGTCTGAAATTTGGCCAAAAATAGTTTAGTGTAATGGCCAAAGTTACTGCAAAATTTGGTTGGTCTACTGCAAGGGGTTCGAGTAGCTGCTATACAACTTCTTATTTTATATGAGCATTACTCTATACCTATTGAAGTTGGGTGTCTGAAATTTTGCCAAAAATAGTTTAGTGTAATGGCCAAAGTTACTGCAAGATTTGGTTGGTCTACTGCAGAGGGTTCGAGTAGCTGCCATACAAATCCTTCTTTTATATGAGCATTATATTTCACCTAATAAAGCTGGTATGTTTGAAATTTTGCCAAAAGTAATTAATATTTATAATAATAAGGATATATATAATATAACGATATATATATATAATATAATATAAGATGTTTATATAACGGTCATACGGGTATCCCAGAGTTGACACAGTCTACTCTACTACACTCTTCCTCGTTTTTATAATGTTTTTGTCAACCACAGAAAAGATGTCTATAGGTGATCTATATGTATATACATACATAATATATAGCTTTTATTTTTCTTCTCGCATTTTTGTTTATGCATGCATAAAAAGCTATACTGATTTCATACATATTTAAATCTACTTTTAAGCATTCACAAATAATATTAGAAATCGGAATAGTAAAAAACGAGGAAGAGTGTAATAGAGTAGATTTTGTCAACTTTGGGATACCCGTATGACTGTAATGTAAACATTATATCATCCAGTTAATTACGTTTGGGAAAATTTGAAACATTCAGCTTTATTATATATAAAGTAATGCTCATGGGAAAAAAAATTTATTAACATTTTTATTTATAAGTTTTTGTAAAGAAAGAACGAGCTCTTTTACTTTAAACATTTAATAATGAGTTTAATTTTAAATTTAGAAAAATTTTTCAAAAAACATATCTCGAGTTAAATTTACTTCATGTACCCACCATCTTCTTCTTCTACGTTTTCGGATTGTTTTAGACAATCAATATACCATGAATACCTTACGAACATTTAGTACAATTCGTACAATTTTTAACAAATTCATTTTTAAACTTTTCATATTTTTGTTTATATTTTTTATTTTTCGATTCGCTACAATTATGTTTCTTCTGGCCAAAAATAGTTGAGCGGAGCGAATTTAGCTTATGGTCGGTGGTCGGAATTTAAATAAATAGGTATTTTTATTTATTTTTAATAAAATTTTTATATTACGGCTAAAAGAGAAAAAGCCAAGTGGAATACATAATATTACATTACTTTTCAATTACAAAAACATAAAAAAAGCTTAAAATTTTGAATTCCATTTGGCATAAAAAACCCTTCTATATAGTAGTAAATGATAGTAATTTAATTATATACATATACAAAAAGAAAATAATTTATTAATAACAACAATTTACAAAAACAAAACAAACAAAAATATTCATCGTTATTCTTCTAATATATAAAGAAGAAAATTTGTTTGTTTGTTTGTTTGTTTGTCCAGGATTCACGTGAAAACCACTGGTCCGATTGACACCAAATTTTAGAGGAATAATTTTGGGAGTCCGGGGGGTGACATAGGCTATGTCGCATTTTTATAAGTCAGCAGGTTGCAGCTCCAGAGCCGTTTTAAGCTTTTTCGTTTTTTTGATGTCGAGTCAAAACGGTTTGACCGATTCACTTGAAATTTTGCACGAATGTTCTTCTTATTACACGGAATTAATGGTATAAAACTGGTTGGAATAAATTAACCCCTTTCGGCCCGGCGGGCTTCCAAAAAATTTTGTGTTTCCGATTTGTGTCCAATTTTACAGGGTGGTTTTGCAGTCAAAAAGAGAGGCTGGCAAAAATTTTTGTTGGGTTCGGTTAACCCGTTTGGGCAAGAAGGCGCAATGAAGCTTTTTCAATGTTTTTGATGTCGAGCCGAAACAGTTTGACCGATTGACTTGAAATTTTGTACAAATGTTCCTCTTAGCAACCGCAATTAGTTGCATAAATTTGGTTTGAATAATTTAACCCATTTCGGCCTGGCGGGCTTCCAAAAAATTTTGCGTTTCCGATTTGTGTCCAATTCAACAAGGTGGTTTCGCAGTCGAAAATAAAGTCTGGCACAAATTTTTGTTGAGTTCGGTTAACCCGTTTGGGCACGAGGGTGCAAAGAAGCTTTTTCAATGTTTTTGATGTCGAGTCAAAACTGTTTGACCGATTGACTTGAAATTTTGTACAAATGTTCCACTTAGCAACCGCATTTAGTTGTATAAATTTGGTTGGAATAAATTAACCCATTTCGGCCTGGCGGACTTTCAAAAAATTTTGTGTTTTCGATTTGTGTTCGAATTTTACAGGTTGATTTTGTAGTCTGCAAAAAGTTTTAGTTAAGTTCGATTAACCCATTTTCCACGACGACGCTATGAAGTTTTCTATATATTTTATTTTCTTATACGATTAAAAGTATTTTATTGAAAATTTTGTACCAGCATTTTAATTAAAACCCACAGGGTTAATTTGGTTTTGACCTGTTTGTGCGTTTTGAACAAAGATTCAATGAAATTTTCAGTTTTCTTCAAATGAAATCTAAAAATCAAAAAACAAATTGTTATATATAATGCTTAAATACATAGTATTTTAAAACAGTTATTCCAAAAAATAAGCCTACATTTCTCTCATAAAATAATAAAAAAACGAGGAAGAGCGTATTACAACTTTCAGGACTAAACAAAATATAAGTTGAAAAGCGAATTTTAAAACCTTTTCTAAACCATCGACTATATTTTATTCAAGCGTTGGCAATTCAAGAAAATCCCCTTTTGACCTATAGTCATTTTAATTCAGTTAACATTGTTCACCGGAAACCTACCATCCTCAACTATATCGTCAAGGAGCACCAAATTGTCAAGAAGCACCATGTATAGAAAAATTAGAGATAATCGTTCAAATTGTTTTGCAAACTGTTTTTTAAAGTTTTTGTTTCGCAATCGATTAAAAGAACTCGACAAACCTTTTTTTTAAGTATTCCCCAAATTCAAAGAAGTTGTACCTACTTTCAAAAATTGGACGTAATTTACTTACAAATTTTTTTTTGAACAATCGTCGGGTCGGGAGGGGTTAACAACTTTCAAGTCTGTTATTAAATTGAACTTCATTTTCAAAGAAGAACACATATACGAAATTTGAAGTTAATCTGTTAAATCATTTCTAATATATAGCAAAGCAACGAAAAAACCTATAAAAAGCTGTTGGGCCACGATGGGTTAACGGAACTCCACAAATATTTTTTTGTGGCATTTATAGGCAAAGTAGTATCTCAAAAAATTGGCTGAAACTTGCTTTTTTACAATTTGCAAGCTTCCGGGCAACGCCGGGTAAATCTGCTAGTTTTAAATATTTACAAAATTAAAATTATTAGGTATTAAACTTCAATCGTTTTCTGGCTTTCATTTTTCATTCATTTTTTTTCGTTCATGAAAAGAGAATAATATATGTATGTAGGTATTAAATAAAATATTAAAATAATTAAAAATAATTTCAATAAAATAATACTGCAAGCACAATTAAACAAGAAGAATTTATTTCTAAAACCTGCAAAAGCTATAATGAGAAAATTTTTTAAACCTTAAATAAACAGACAAGTAGACAGACAAACGAACAGACGGGCAAACACACAAACAGACGGGCAGAATCAAATGTGCCAAAAGTATATTAAGAATTTAAAATTTTAATTTTATTATCTTTATTTGGTTTTTTAACAGCTTTTCCTTTAACCATTTGCCTTCTTTATTTAATAAAATATTGATTAGTAGTCGTAATTCTAAAAACTTTATTTTGTGAGTGTAGCATTTATCATTTTCTGTAAACCACGTAGAATATTTCTCAGATTTTTTTGTGGCTTCAAGACAACATTTAAATATATTTTTCCTCAAATTTTTTTCATGATAATTTTGATAAAAATAGTGATACGCATATGAAATTGTGTTATTTCGAAAATTTTTTCAGTTGGAGCTTTTAAGTTAAGTATTTCTGCTTCATTTTTATAATTTATTTGATAAATAAATTGCTCAAATCAAGTAATAAAATTTTATTAGAATTTCCTAAAAATGAAGAAGTACATTGATCACAAGATATTTTTTTATTATTGATTTAAAGATAACATAGCCACAAATGTACCTTTCGGCATTATTTGAAATAATATTTATTTGCTTAGATTGATTATCCTCTAAAATTTCGGAATGATTTGCCTCTAAATAATTGATCACTAAATTAGATAAATCTTCATCAATTTGATTATTTGATTCCAAATCATCTTGTTCTCCTAATCCTTTAAATCGTCTATATTTGAAAATTCTGCATCGTCTTCTCCACAATTAGAGCTTCCAAATTTATGATTTATTAACTTAACGGACATTAATTTTGCTAAAATGTTGCTAAATTCATGCACAGAAGGAGTATTGTTACAACTATTTTTATACCGAATCAAAGAAAACACATTTTCTAACACAAGATATCTTATTTGTAAATTGTTTTGTTGAAATTAGAGTTTTGATTGCAGCAGCAACAGAATTGCTGCAAATTTGAATAGCCAATCGCACATTCATTCTTTCAAATGAATTAGGACGGATATGTTTCTCTGAAAGTTTAAGACACATTTTTTTAGAATTATTTTATTCATGAAGATAAAGACTACGAATAATTTTAAAAGAAAACCTCACCAGGAGATAAACTGGTACTCTGTCTCGGGAAACAAATTTTTCCCATTAATTCAAGTTATGTTAAAAGTAGAAGAGTGCGTATGCAAATTAGCATGCAAAAAGAAAATTTAGTCAAAAAAGAAAAAGATAAAATGCAAATTCTTTAAAAGTAAACCAGTTTTCTGTGTTTAAATAAAAGGTAGTTTTGAATATGCGAATTGTTGATAATTAAAAATTTTGTTTACGCATGTCTATTAAGGTCATACTACCAGAATGGCAATAGAGAAAAAAATTTCAGAAAAATTTCAAAAATAGGAACGTGTACCGTTTGTATGTATTTACTAGTTTCTTCGCGAATAATTACTTTTTAAAAGTGAAATATGGGAAACAAATTTTTTATACCCTACACCTATAGAATAGGTAAAAGGGTATATTAACTTTGGTAAGGTGTTTGCAACCACCTAAAGGAAGCGATCTAGATATGGAAAAGTATATATATTTGTGATCAGCGTGATCTCCTGAGTCGATATAGCCATGTCCGTCCGTCTGTCCGTCCGTAGGCACGATAACTCAAAAAATTATGGAGCTATCTTGATGAAATTTTAATTGTAGGTTACTAGGACAGAAAGCACGGCGGGAATTGGACAATGAGTTCGGAACTTAGAACTTTTTGATCGAATTTAGTACAAACGAGCATAATTCCGAAACCAATGAAAATAGAACCTTCAAATTTGGTATCAGGGTGTCGCTTTCCTTACGGGTAACATTAATAAAGATTTCATATCTGCAAAAGGTTCGTTCATATCTAAGAATGACTAAAAATTTATACATATGCAAGAAAGACTATTTATACTTTTTGTTTTGTTCAAAAAATTGTGATTTGTTTTTGATTTACTTATTTTTATTTCCATGATGAATAAATACCTGAAGATAAATCAAAATATATAAGTTCATTAAAATTCACTTAAAAATATACCTGATGGAGATTTCATTATTCTTAAAAATAATTGACTGCAAAATTTTCAATCCAAATGTATTTTAATGTAAAAATGTAAACAAAAAAATTAATGAGAAACTGCTTGTTAAACATTCTCATTTACTCACATTTAAATAATGACAGAAGAAGTAGCCGTACCATTTATATACGCATAAGAAAATGCATATGTATTTTTTTGTCTGAATGACTCAGGATAGGAAATCCTATTAGAAGAAAAGAGTCGGGAACATTCTTTTGCCATTCTAGTACTAGTAATTCTATGATTAAGGTGCAGAAAAAATATTGTTCTTGTTATTAATTAATTTTGTTATTGTTTAACTGGATTTTGTTATTGGGAATAAAGGTTCATATTTATATTTAGACAGGTTTAAGATATACATAGCAAATTAAAATTACGAAATTAAATAATTTGTTTCGGTTAAATAGTAAAAAGAAAATACAATAAACAACAAAAAAGGCGTTCATTCATAATTATTACCTATGTAACATTAATATACATATTTTTACATCTATACGAGTATGGGTAAGAAAGATAATATGAAATGAAACCTTAGTATCTGAAAAATAAAATTTTTAACACATTTTTATACCCTACACCTATAGAATAGGTAAAGGGGTATATTGACTTTGGTATGGTGTTTATAACCACCTAAAGGAAGCGAGCTAGATATGGAAAAGTATATATATTTGTGATCAGCGTGACCCCCTGAGTCGATATAGTCATGTCCGTCCGTCCGTCCGTAGGCACGATAACTCAAAAAATAATGGGCTAACGAACATATATAAAAAATCACGATAACTCAACAACTAATGACGCTATCTTCATCAAATTTGTGCTGTAGGTTACTAGTAATGAAACTACTTCGGGGATTGCGTAAGTTCGGGATTGGACCATGGGTTCGGAACCTAGAACTTTTTGATCGAATTTATGCCAAACGAGCATAATTCCGAAACCAATGAAGATAGAACCTCCAAATTTGGTATCAGGGTGTCCCTTCCTATTACCTAAGTGTCTTGGAAATTTGGGCCCCATTGCAGCAGTAGGTCGAGGACCAGCCACACATTTCCGAAGACATTAAAGCATATCTTTAAAATTAATAAAGATGGCAACTTCAAAAAAAAAATTAGAGGCTTCAAATTTGGCACAAGGGTGTTCTTTACTATCTCTTGCGTGTCTCCCTAATTTGGGATTAATTGGAGTGGTGGTTCAGTACCCCTCTTAGACCTCCCAAGTTTTAAAAGCTTATAATCGAAATTACTAAAAATAGTAACTTAAAATTAAGATAGAACGTTCAAATTGTGTACAAGGGTTAACTAGTACTATAAGTACAGCGCGGACTGTATAAGGACGAAATCAGCTCAAGGGTTCGGATTCCGGACCTTTTAATCGGTTTCAGGGCTAACGAACATATATAAAAAATCACGATAACTCAACAACTAATGACGCTATCTTCATGAAATTTGTGCTTTAGGTTATTGGTAATGAAACTACGGCGGCGATTGCGTACGGTGAGGATTGGACAATGGGTTCGGAACTTACAACTTTTTCATCGAATTTAGGACAAACTAGCATAATTCCGTAACCAATGAAGATAGAACCTCTAAATTTGGTATCAGGGTGTCGCTTTCGATTTCCTTAGTCTCCTTGAAATTTGAGCCCAATTGGAGTAGTGGGTGGGGACCAGCCACTTAATTCCGAGGACCTTAAAGTATATTTTCGAACTTGAAACAAATGTAGAAGCTTCAAATTTGGCACATGGGTGTTATTTACTATTTCCTGCGTGTCCCTCTTATTTTGGATCAATTGGAGTGGTGGTTCAGTACCTCTCTTAGACCCCCCAATGTGTAAAATCTTATCATCGAAATTAATAAAACTAGTAACTTAAAATTAAGATAACACGTTCCAATTGTGTACAAGAATTAACTAGTATTGAAAGTATGACGGGGACTGCATATGGGCGAAATCGTACCATGGTTCCGGGTTCTGAAGCCCTTGAAAAATTCAAGGGCTAACAAACATCTATCTTAAAAACACCAAAAAAACTCAAAAATTAATGCCGCTATTTTGATGAAATTTAAACTCTAGGTTACTAGTACCTAATGAATGTACCATGGGAATTGCTTCTGGTCGAGTTTAACTTCGAAGCCGAAGAATATATTGCCTATTTCCTATGTGTCTCTGAAATTTTGACTTAATTGTAGTGGTCCAGCTATGTTTAAAGGTATTTGCTGCATTTATGTAAAATTTATTTTTATATTTAAATGAATTATATGAAAAGGTCTAAATTTTTAATATTTTGCGTTTATAAGCTTTTCTATTAGGTATATAAACTTACCATTTAAAATAATTGAAATTTTGAAAAATTTGGGTTATTAAATATATTATGTTTTGATTAGCTTTTTATCACAAAATTTAATAATTAGAATTTTTTCATTTTGTAATTGAATTGGAATAAATATATTTTCATTTATTTCAAGTTTTTTTGTTTTTTAATATTTTTAAATAGATAAATTAGTAAGAATTTTTAATATTTTTTAATAGATAGTTTAATTAGAAAATGTTTTTAAGTATTATAAAGTTAATTTGGTTAGCTATGTCTTACCATCAATTTAACAACAGCTTTTATGGTGTTAAAACGACTTATGGATATGTCCTTAAATTTGAACCAAATAGGTGTAGGGTATTTCTAACTGTAGGACTGACTGTTTCTTTACTTGTTATTTAAATATTTTTATTAAATTCTTTAAGTAATAGTCGTTTTAAGTAATAGTCATACATTGCAAAATAGTAAGCACTTATGTCTTAAAGAAGTAAAAAAAAATTTTTTAAAGGTATAGAAGAAGTGCATAAGAAAAAAAACTTGTCTTTGGACTGTGTAAAATTTTTAAAGGAACAAAGGAAGTTCATAAGAATACTTCATTGCTTTTTAATAGTGGTTTAATAGGTCTGGCTCCTTAAAGTAGGTCAGCTAAAAAACAAACTACATTATTAAAGTGCAAATGTTTAAGGGTACAGAATAAGTGACTAAGAAAATTTTTTAATTCAGTCAATATAATGTGACAACATAATTTAATATTACAACTAATGTGATGGATGTGCTTGCTTCTTTGAACAAAGTAATTTAAGCCTTATAATTTAACCGAAAATAAAAATTGTGAAGTCTTTGTGCTAAAAATAATAATTTCAAACTAGAGTCAGTTGACAACTCAGCAATTTGCTCTTGAGCCTTTCTTTCGAGATGGTGCAATGACTCAAGGCTTGTGTTAAAAGGATGTAAAACCCATTCGTGTTTGGAAATATTAGTTTCAGAAAAATATTTTTGAAAATGTGTTTCTAGTTCTGATAAATGGTCAACAATTATAGATTTTATATAAGATATATTTAATTCATATTCATTGATAAATTCTTTTGTCCATTGAAATATATCAATATTGTTTCTTGAAATATTCAATTTCCAAATCTTAATTTTTTCAATAGATCCTTTCATTTTACAATTTAAACTGATGATAGTAATATTTTCACCCTGAAGTGATATTTTTTTTTTTTTTATTTATTAATTCTTCTCTCCAAAAGAGCAGATTAGCTCGTGTAGAGTTTATACATAATTATTTTTTTTTTTTATATTACAAATCATGTTACATATATAATTATACTAGCTAATACCCGGTGCGAGTTCCTGCGCCTCTCAATGGAGGTTTAATTGAAGTTGATGTTACTGCAAAAAGTTAACACAAAAATTACACACGGTTATCACATGTAAATTTTAAAATGTATGAAAGCAATCTTTTTAAAACGATTTTTTTAGGATTTTTCTAGTAATTTTTGAAACTTTCTGTAATTCAAAGCAGTACAAACTACTTCCCAAAATTTGACGTAATTTCCTTCCAAAAAAATTTTTTTCACCAATCGTAGGACCGACTGTTAACAGACTCAATGGAGTTGCTTCACACATATAAAATTTGAGGGCAACGGGTCAAATCGTTTCTTATTTAGAGTTAAGTAACGCAAAAATTTATTAAAAGCCACCTTGCCCAAAACGGAACACATATACAATTCAAGAAAATTTGAAGAAAATCGGTTAAACCGTTTCTAATTTAGAGTAAAGTAACCAAAAAATTTAAAAATTATTCGTTTCTATTATAATCATGTAGAAATAGCTTTTTTACTTCTTTTTTAAATAATATTGAATTCTTATCTTTTATATTTTGTGGAAGATTATTGTATATATTTATGGATTTATTGTAAATTGGATCAAGTCCATGTAAATTTTTACCTGCCTCAAATCTCAGCTGGCTATTTGTTCTTGTGTTATAATTGTGTATCTCATTGTTTTGCAGCAGAGTAGCATTTGATTTTATTTTGTTATTGTTTATATTATGTATGTGAACTACTGGCAATAAGTTTCTATAGTCTTTTAATAAAGAATATTATGGTTTTTATGAATTTTATTTGTTGATGTTCTGATGTCATACGAATACAAATTTTTGATAGATTTATTTTGAATTTTTTGTAGTTTATTTAGATTTTTCAAGTAAGCATTTCCCCATATTTCAATTCCATAACTTAGTACGCTATGGAAGAGATTGTAATATAATGTAAGTTTCATATCTACTGGTATTATTTTTGCTATTTTTTTAAATATTCCTGCTATTCTACGGGTTTTCATTATTACGTTATTTGTTTGTATATTCCCTTTTAGATCATCATCAATTTAGTTCCCAGATATTTATAATGTTTTACTCTTACGATTTCCATATTATTATAAAGTACTGTTATATTCGACTTCCTATCATTTACTAACAAGTATTTAGTTTTGTTATTATTGACTGTTAACTTGTTAACTGACATCCAATTATGTATTGTAAACATATCTTCATTAATTCGTTCATTCAAAGCTTTTATATTATCTGCTGAATATAGTATAGCTATATCATCTGCATACAAAGAGATAGTTCCTTTTAAGTTTTCTTTAGACTATAGGTGTGGTCGTAAATGTAAACTTTTTGACGTAAAATATGCCATTTGACATTTATTATGATTTTAAGACCAAACAATTTGCAATCAGTAGACATTCAATTTACAAATAAATTTTTGTGGTCGTAAAAGTAAATTTTTTAGTTTTGCAATGGATATAAAATCAACAGATTGTTTTTGTTTTCCACTTTTGAAATGAGTTTCCATCGCTAATCTTGTACAAATTAATAGTTTTAAGGTGGATGTGTCCCACAACAAACTTTGTAATTCACTTTCAGTTTCACTCCTGTTAATTTAAATTTAAATTAATTTACAAAAAAAAACATAATATTTTCTTACTTACATTATTAACCATAAAAATAAAACAACGCTGAACGCTCAAAAAACTGTACTTTACTACTTGGTAAACTGATTGTAAATAAAAAATTTAGTTTGCATAATTGACGTTTACTTTACACATATTTCACATTTACGACCAGGTTCAGTTAGCAATGATTTTTTATATAATTTTTGGTCGTAAATTCAAAATATGCATATTGACAGCAAATTTACATTTACGACCATAAGAAAGCTACTAATGTAACATAAGAATAATATTGGACCTAAAGAGCTACGCCAGATTCTGTTTGAATCTGACTGCTTTTTATATTGTCACACTGAGCATATTGTTTTCAGTTTAATAATGTTTAAATTAATTGTATTTAATACCCAAAATTCCACATTCAAATAATTTTGTTAAAAGTATCGTTCTGTCAACTGAATCAAATGCCTTTGCCAAATCGAAAAATACCATTGCTACTTTTTTGCCTTTATTGATTTCGGTTTGAGTTTTAGAAATAAAATCATATATGCCGTATTCGTATTTGACAATTTAACAAACCCATATTTATTGTTACATATTAGTTTATTTTTTGTAGGATATTCAGTCAGTTGATTGCAAACATATGTTTCAATTTACTTACTAATTATAGTAGATATTGCAATGGGTCTGTAATTTATTACCTCATTTTTATCTCCAGAATTTTTATAAATTGGAATAATTTCGCTCAGTTTTAATTCATCTGGTATAGTGGCATTTTTCAATTATGAATTTATAAGTGTAGTTATTAGTGTAGCTAGTTCATTATTTAAATGTTTAATGATTGTAGATGAAATTCCATCTGGCTCAAGGGTATTCTTCAATCCATTTATTAGTTTAATTGTGAAATTTCTATTGATTTCCCTAAATTTGAATATGTGATTTGTTCTTGCTTTAGGTATATAAATTGAGTCAAATCGTTCTGCCATATTTAACCCAATTGAACCAAAAACTGTATTAAATTAATTGATACGGTCATATTTGTCAGCTGTAGTAAGATTGTTATCTGAGAATAATTCAAGTGTACTATTAGAATATGTTCCATCAGATATTATATTTTTTATTATACTCCAGGTTTTCTTAGGATTGTCTTTACTATTTCTAAATTTCATTGAGTCATATATACTTTGTTTTTTTCTCTGTACCGATGTTAGTTTATTGATCCAAAAATGGTACATAGATTTATAGTATTCATTACTGAGATTCTTTAAATGTTTTTTATGCCAGTAATTTTTTATATTAATTAACTGTATACACTCCTTGTCAATCCACGGCTTGCTATACTTTTTACAAATTTTGAATTTTTTTTCAAATGTTGCTAATTTAATGTATTTATGTAAAACATCTACTACATTTTTACAAATATTACTGGTGCCTCTGTTTGATATGTCAAAGCTGTAATTTGACATTTTTTCTTTTAATAATTTGAAGTTTGTTGTTGTTTTTTTGTATTGTTTATTATTTCTGTTTTCTTTTTATTGTTTGCTATATAATCTGATTCGATTAAAATTGCTTTGTGATCTGTAATGTTCAAATCAACATAAGTTAAGACAATATTATTAGAAATTTTATTTTTCAGATGTGGTCAATGCACGTTCCTGATATTGTTCTTGTGACCGAGTCATCACATAAATAAAAACCATTACTTTCAACTATATTGAGATAATCAAAAACATTTTTTTCTGTAGGATTTTTAATATTTAAAATAAGATCACCAACAATAAAACAATTTGTGTTACCAGCATCTATTAGTAGGTTGTCAAGTAGAGTGGAGATGGAGCACACATCAGAAGCATTTGCAGATGGAGGATAAATTGTCATTAAGTTGATTTTATTTGATTTATTTGTAATATTTAATAAAATTATACTGTTTCTCTCATCACAAAAAATTTTTGAAAGAGTGTAATTAATTGAAGTGTGAATAAAATATATAATCCAACTCCTCCACCCCGCCTATTATCACGGCATGAAAATATTTTATTGTAATTTTTTAAATTTACATAATCAATGTCTTCATCTGCAATCCAAGTTTCAGTGAAAACTAAGACTTGTATAGTGAATTCTAAATTATCTAAAATGAGTGCTATCTCTCCTTTTTTATATTTTAAACTACGAATGTTCGTATAAAGTATTTTTAAATTATTATGTTTTGATATATGAATACTTTGAAATGTTTGTATATTATTTACATGGGAGCATATTGGCAAAGTTAATAAATTTTGCAAATTATTGATCAACATATGTATGTTGCGTTACCTCCAGATCTTTCTCAGATAATACTCTAATAATTTTAGAGTTATCTTTTTCCCTAATAAAAACTTTACCAATTTTCAGCCATGCAAATTTAGTAATTTTTTGTCTCTTTAGGTCACGTGCCTTTTTATATAAAAGACTAAAGTACGAAGTAAGTTTTTCGTTAATAAATCTTATAGAAGGTTTTCTGTTGGTTAATTCTGGAAATATATTCTTGTATTATGTTTTTTTTTCTTTTTTGCTTTCCGAATATTATCTTTTATTTCAAGGTTATAAAATTTACCTATCACTTTATTTGTCTCACCTGAATTTAGATAAATTTAGCTCATTCAACTTTTCAAATATGTCAGCCATATAAGATAATGTTAATAACCAATGTTCATTTAAAACAAGTAAAGAAACAGTCAGTCGGTGCAACCGACTTAGAAATACCCTACACCTATTTGGTTCAAATTTAAGGACATATCCATAAGTCATTTTAACACCATAGAAGCTGTTATTAGTTTGATCGTAAGACATAGCTATCCAAATTAACTGTATAATACTAAAAATATTTTCTAATTACACTATCTATTAAAAAATACTACAAATTCTTACTAATTAATCTATTTAAAAATATTAAAAAACAATTATTCCAATTCAATTACAAAATGAAAAAATTCTAATTATTAAATTTTGTGATAAAAAGATAATCAAAGCATAATATATTTAATAATCCAAATTTTTAAAAATTGCAATTATTTTAAATGGTTAGTTTATATACCTAATAGAAAAGCTTATAAACGCAAAATATGCAATAAATAGTATTTCTAAAATACAATTACAAATTTAGACCTTTTCATATAATTCATTTAAATATAAAAATAAATTTTACACAAATGCAGCAAGTACCTTTGAACATAGCTGAACCACTACAATTAAGTCTAGATTTCGGAGACACATAGGACATAGGAAATATATTCTTTGGCTTCGAAATTAAACTCGACCACAACCAATTCCCATGGTACTTTCATTACTAGTAACCTACTGTTAAATTTCATCAAAATACCGGCATTATTTTTTGAGTTATGGTGTTTTTAAATTATATGTGTGTTAGTCCTTGAACTTTTCAAGGGTTCCTGAACCCGAAATTATGGTACGATTTCGCCCATATGCAGTCCCGTCATACTTTCAATACTAGTTAACCCTTGTACACAATTGGAACGCTCTATCTTAATTTTAAGTTACTAGTTTTATTAATTTCGATGATAAGCTTTTACACATTGGGGGGTCTAAGAGAGGTTCTGAACCACCACTCTAATTGATCCCAAATTAGGGGGGCACGCAAGAATCGGGGACACGCAAGAAATAGCTTCTACATTTGTTTCAAGTTACTATCTTTATTAATTTCGAAAATATGCTTTAAGGTCCTAAGAACTGAGTGGCTGGTCCCCGATCCACTACTCCAATGGGGCCCAAATTTCAAAGACACTTACGAAATAGGAAGGGACACCCTGATACCAAATTTGGAGGTTCTATCTTCATTGGTTTCGGAATTATGCTCGTTTGGCCTAAATTCGATCAAAAAGTTGTAAGTTCCGAACCCATTGTCCAATCCTCACCGTACGTAATCACCGCCGTAGTTTCGCTGCCAATAACCTACAGCACAAATTTCATGAAGATAGCCTCATTAGTTGTTGAGTTATCGTGATTTTTTATATATGTTCCTTAGCCCTGACATCGATTAAAAGGTCCGGAATCCGAACCGTTGGGCTGATTTCGCCCTTATAAAGTCCGCGCTGTACTTATAGTACTAGTTAACCCTTGTACACAATTTGAACGGTCTATCCTAATTTTAAGAAACTATTTTTAGTAATTTCGATTATAAGCCTTTAAAACTGGGGAGGTCTGAGAGGGGTACAGAACCACCACTCCAATTGATCCCAAATTAGGGGAACACGCAAGAGATAGTAAAGAACACCCTTGTGGCAAATTGGAAGCTTCTACATTTTTTCAAGTTGTTATCTTTATTAATTTTAAAGATATGCTTTAAGGTCTTCTGAAATGTGTGGCTGGTCCCCGACCCACTACTCCAATGGGACCCAAATTCACAAGACACTTAGGAAATAGGAAGGGACACCCTGATACTAAATTTGGAGGTTCTATCTTCATTGGTTTCGGAATTATGCTCGTTTGGCCTAAATTCGATCAAAAAGTTCTAGGTTCCGAACCCATGGTCCAATCCCGACCTTACGCAATTCCCGAAGTAGTTTCATTACTAGTAACCTACAGCACAAATTTGATGAAGATAGTGTCATTAGTTGTTGAGTTATCGTGATTTTTTATATTTGTTCGTTAGCCCTGAAACCGATTAAAAGGTCCAGAATCCGAACCCATGGGCCGATTTCGCCCATATGCAATCCCCGCCGTACTTTCAGTCCTAGTAACCTACAGTTAAAATTTCATCAAGATAGCTCCATTATTTTTTGAGTTATCGTGCCTACGGACGGACGGACGGACATGGCTATATCGACTAAGGCGGTCACGCTGATCACAAATATATATACTTTTCCATATCTAGCTCGCTTCCTTTAGGTGGTTACAAACACCATACCAAAGTTAATATACCCCTTTACCTATTCTATAGGTGTAGGGTATAAAAAAATCAGTCATGCTTTGCTGGTTAGCTTGCATTAAAAATATTCTAATTTCATCTCGTAATTGTAGAACTCTCTTTAGTGTTCTGCCGCTGGAGAGCCATCTAACTTCTGCGTGTAAGAAAAGTTTTTCATAAGCGGATCCTATTTCCCTACAAAGTTGAAAAAAAGTCGACAGTTAAGAGCACGACTTTTTATATAATTTTTTACGGTTACAACTTCTTTTAGCACTTTATCTAAGTTGGGTGCAATTCTTTTGGCTACTAATTGTTCTCTATCTATATTGTATGATACGTAAATACAATTTTTAAATTTTAAGATAATTGTTGTATTTTAGCGAAAAGTCCATTTAACTTCCCTGTCATTGCAGCAGCCCCATCACTACAAACTTCAACACAATTTTCCCATAAAAGCTTATGTTTATTAAAAAATTAATTTAAAGTTTCAAAAATTTCACTACCTGTTGTTCATCCTTTTAATTCCAAATTAAACCAGAATTCTTCATGAAACTTATCTTCAAAACAGTATCGCACATATGTTAAAAGTTGAGCTATGTTTGTTATATCAGTTGTTTCATCTATCTGTATTGCGAACTTTGTACTTTTTCTAATTCTATCAATCAATTGTATCAAATGGTCGTGACATATATCTTTAACTTTACTTGCTAATGTATCATTTGATAAGGGAACGCGTTTTAATTTTTCAGAAATTTTTTTTACCATGTATAATTTCTGTTATTTTAATTGGAATAGGTAGAATCAATTTTTCACCGATTATGAAGGATTTTTTTTTTTTAGCAATAAGATATGAAGCTTCATAAGATGCCAACAAATAACTTTACTCAACCCTTAATTGTTTTTGAAAAATATTTCTTTGTTCTACAAATTCCTTTTCTTTCCTTCTAAAAAATTCGATTGGTTTATTTACAGATTCGACTTGAATTGCCTGTATATGTCTCTTCAATTTAGCTGATTTTAAACTTTAGTTTGCTAAAATATTATTGCATAATAAACAAAGTGGACGATCTCATTTACTGCAGTAGGTATTTATAAATCCAAAATTCAAAAAATTGTCGTTATATTTTCTTTTTCTTGTTTGAGTAGTTACAGAAAGATTATTATTTTCGAAGTCAGTATTTTTTTGCTGTTCAGTAATTATCCACTTATACATTTTTATCAGTCAATATTACTAGAATATTTTTATGTAAAAAATATCAAAATGTGTTAGTTATTTTAATAAAAAAAAAAACAATTAAAAATACATATATTTAATTATATTTCAACATAAGAAAATAAATTATATTATCAGTTGCAAATTGTTGTTTATACGGGTAAATGTCATCTGTTATTCAAAGAGAACGAATCAAAATGACATTTGTAAATTAAAAATAAACAGTGAACTTATACTTATAACAATAAACTTTTATCATTTAATAAAAGGTGAATAACATAAATAAAAAAAAATTATGAAATTTCAAATATGCTTTTTTACTAAGTAACATAATTTTTATACCCTACACCTATAGAATAGGTAAAGGGGTATATTAACTTTGGTATGGTGTTTGTAACCACCTAAAGGAAGCGAGCTAGATATGGAAAAGTATATATATTTGTGATCAGCGTGACCGCCTTAGTCGATATAGCCATGTCCGTCCGTCCGTCCGTCCGTAGGCACGATAACTCAAAAAATAATGGAGCTATCTTGATGAAATTTTAACTGTAGGTTACTAGGACTGAAAGTACGGCGGGTATTGCATATGGGCGAAATCGGCCCATTGGTTCGGATTCTGGACCTTTTAATCGGTTTCAGGGCTAACGAACAAATATAAAAAATCACGATAACTCAACAACTAATGACGCTATCTTCATCAAATTTGTGCTGTAGGTTACTAGTAATGAAACTATTTCGGGAATTGCGTAAGGTCGGGATTGGACCATGGGTTCGGAACCTAGAACTTTTTGATCGAATTTAGGCCAAACGAGCATAATTCCGAAACCAATAAAGATAGAACCTCCAAATTTAGTATCAGGGTGTCCCGTCCTATTTCCTGAGTGTCTTGTGAATTTGGGTCCCATTGGAGTAGTGGGTCGGGGACCAGCCACACATTTCCGAAGACCTTAAAGCATATCTTTAAAATTAATAAAGATAACAACTTGAAAAAATGTAGAAGCTTCCAATTTGCCACAAGGGTGTTCTTTACTATCTCTTGCGTGTTCCCCTAATTTGGGATCAATTGGAGTGGTGGTTCTGTACCGCTCTCAGACCTCCCCAGTTTTAAAGGCTTATAATCGAAATTACTAAAAATAGTTACTTAAAATTAGGATAGACCGTTCAAATTGTGTACAAGGGTTAACTAGTACTATAAGTACAGCGCGGACTATATAAGGGCGAAATCAGCCCAACGGTTCGGATTCCGGACCTTTTAGTCGATGTCAGGGCTAAGGAACATATATAAAAAATCACGATAACTCAACAACTAATGAGGCTATCTTCATGAAATTTGTGCTGTAGGTTATTGGCAGTGAAACTACGGCGGTGATTACGTACGGTGAGGATTGGACAATGGGTTCGGAACTTAGAACTTTTTGATCGAATTTAGGCCAAACGAGCATAATTCCGAAACCAATGAAGATAGAACCTCCAAATTTGGTATCAGGGTGTCCCTTCCTATTTCGTAAGTGTCTTTGAAATTTGGGCTCCATTGGAGTAGTGGATCGGGGACCAGCCACTCAGTTCTTAGGCCCTTAAAGCATATTTTCGAAATTAATAAAGATAGTAACTTGAAACAAATGTAGAAGCTTCCAATTTGCCACAAGGGTGTTCTTTACTATTTCTTGCGTGCCCCCCTAATTTGGGATCAATTGGAGTGGTGGTTCAGAACCTCTCTTAGACCCCCCAATGTGTAAAAGCTTATCATCGAAATTAATAAAACTAGTAACTTAAAATTAAGATAGAGCGTTCCAATTGTGTACAAGGGTTAACTAGTATTGAAAGTATGACGGGACTGCATATGGGCGAAATCGTACCATAATTTCGGGTCCTGGAACCCTTGAAAAGTTCAAGAACTAACAAACATATATCTTACAAACACCATAACTCAAAAAATAATGCCGGTATTTTGATGAAATTTAACAGTAGGTTACTAGTCATGAAAGTACCATGGGATTGGTTGTGGTCGAGTTTAATTTCGAAGCAAAGAATATATTTCCTATGTCCTATGTGTCTCCGAAATCTAGACTTAATTGTAGTGGTTTCATCTATGTTCAAAGGTACTTGCTGCATTTATGTAAAATTTATTTTTATATTTAAATGAATTATATGAAAAGGTGTAAATTTTTAATTGTATTTTAGAAATACATTTATTGCATATTTTGCGTTTATAAGCTTTTCTATTAGGTATGAAAGAAAAGCTTATAAATAAAGCTTATACTAACCATTTAAAATAATTGCAATTTTTAAAAATTTGGATTATTAAATATATTATGCTTTGATTATCTTTTTATCACAAAATTTAATAATTAGAATTTTTTCATTTTGTAATTGAATTGGAATAAATATATTTTCATTTATTTCAAGTTTGTTTGTTTTTTAATATTTTTAAATAGATAAATTAGTAAGAATTTGTAGTATTTTTTAATAGATAGGGTAATTAGAAAATGTTTTTAGTATTATACAGTTAATTTGGTTAGCTATGTCTTACGATCAAATTAATAACAGCTTCTATGGTGTTAAAATGACTTATGGATATGTCCTTAAATTTGAACCAAATAGGTGTAGGGTATTTCTAAGTCGGTTGCACCGACTGACTGTTTCTTTACTTGTTTTAGTTAATATTATATAAATTGTTAAGCTATCAATAGAATACTAAGCTTATTTCTTTTCATTCACTTCACAAATTTAAAAAAAATTAGTATATTTTTTCGGCCGTCTTGCGACCCCCGTAAAAATTTTGGCGACGCTTTGTTGGCTCGCGACCCCTATTTTAAGAATAGCTGCTGTAAAGAATGAAAAATAAAAACAGGTTAAATACTTTTGATATTTATAGGAAACTACGGCGGCAATTGCGCACGGTGAGGATTGGACAATGGGTTCGGAACTTAGAATTTTTTGATCGAATTTAGGCCAAACTAGCATAATTCCGTAACCAATGAAGATAGAACCTCCAAATTTTGTATCAGAGTGTCGCTTTCGATCTCTTGAAATTTGAGCCCAATTGGAGTAGTGGTTGGGGATCAGCCACTCAGTTCCGAGGACCTTAAAGCATATTTTCGAAATTAATAAAGATAATAACTTGAAACAAAAGTAGAAGCTTCAAATTTGGCACATGGGTGTTCTTTACCATTTCCTGCGTGTTCCTCTGATTTTGGATCAATTAGAGTGGTGGTTCAGTGCCTCTCTTAGACCCACCAATGTGTAAAAGCTTATCATCGAAATTAATAAAACTAGTAACTTAAAATTAAGATAACACGTTCCAATTGTGTACAAGAGTTAACTAGTATTGAAAGTATGACGGGGACACACATGGGCGAAATCGTACCATGGTTTCGGGTTCTGAAACCCTTGAAAAGCTCAAAGGCTAACAAACATATATCTTAAAACACCATAACTCAAAAAATAATGTCGCTATTTTGATGAAATTTAAACTCTAGGTTACTAGTAATGAAAGTGCCATGGGAATTAGTTCTGGTCGAGTTTAATTTCGAAGCCAAAGAATATATTTCCTATTTCCTATGTGTCTCTGAAATTTTGACTTAATTGTAGGGGTTCAGCTATGTTCAAAGATACTTTCTGCATTTATGTGAAATTTATTTTTATATTTAAATGAATTATATGAAAAGGTCTAAATTTGTAATTGTATTTTAGAAATACATTTATTGCATATTTTGCGTTTATAAGCTTTTCTAATAGGTACATAAACAAGCCATTTAAAATAAATGCAATTTTGAAAAATTTTATTATTAAATATATTAGCTTTTAATCACAACATTTAATAATTCAAATTTTTTCATTTTGTAATTGAATTGGAATAAATATATTTTCATTTACTTCAAGTTTTTTTGTTTTTTAATATTTTTAAATAAATAAATTAGTAAGAATTTGTAATATTTTTTAATAGATAGTGTAATTAGAAAATTTTTTTAGTATTATAAAGTTAATTTGGTTAGCTATGTCTTACGATCAAATTAATAACAGCTCTTATGGTGTTAAAACGACTTATGGATATGTCCTTAAATTTGAACCAAATATGTGTAGGGTATTTCTAAGTCGGTTGCACCGACTGACTGTTTCTTTACTTGTTTTCAATTTTCTTACATAATTTTACAAACTTTTTTTAGAAGGTTCTTGCTGTTGTTGCTGTATTTGTTGGTGTTGCTGTAGTTCTTGCTGTTGTTATTGCTGAATATGTGTTGTGCATTGTCTTTTCCTTTTCAGTTCTTAATGTTGTAATAGTTCTTGCTGTTGTTCTTGGTTATGAGGACTCTTTCTTCTTTTTGCTGGTTGAAGTACATCTTCCTTCATGTGCATACTTACAAATTGTGGCATGTTGTAAGTTTTAAATTTTAAATTTAGATGTAACTGTTGTGCAAAATTTCAATTTATTTTTACTAATTTACAGCGCATAGAAGAATAGAAGTTATAAACATTGTTCAAACATGTTTTTAGTACTATAATTTATTGAAATGACATATACAATGTGTGAATAAAACGAAAGAAATGCTACAAAATTTTTAACAGGAGTAAAAGCATTTGCTTCAAGTAAAAGCTAGTAGTAAAAGCATTTGTTATATTTCCAGAGAATAAAATTTTACTTTGGAGTATATACTATATATTTTAAAGGAAATGCTTCAATTTCGAAAAAAAGAAATTGAAAAAGTATGCAATTTCCCTTTTTTTTTTATTGTACTTTTTAATAAAATAATTCACAATTTTGACAGTATACGATTTATTATTTATATGTGGAATTAATTTAGCTATTATGAACTCTGAAGAAGAATCTGAAGAAGTAAAATCTGAAAGTTTTCAACTACAGTTTTTAAAGTTGCTGAAAGATAAAAAAGTGTTACTCAACAAAAGTTAACATCCACATATTAAAAAACAAAAGAAAGCTTTAAAAAGTATTACTTTGCAGTATAAAAACATGTTTGGAAAAATTAATAAGAAAATAAATAATATGAATACAAAAGTTAAAAACATAACAAATTTGAAGCAGACTGGAAATAAAAAAATTTCATTATCATTGTGGCAAAAGAAGATGTTTGAAATGCTCAATGCAGTTGAAAATCCAATTTTTAGATGTATTTCTGGTGCTGTAACTAGCGGTTTCAAAGACTTAGATGCGTCATCGCTACCTTCAAAATTAACTTCTCCATCGGCAACCGCAACAAGGAAAATATCAATTTGTTTGGCTGAATCGCAAAGCAATATTGCAATTGTCGAAACCCCAGTAACCGCAGACCTTACCACTGCACAACTCCAAAGATTAGTTTTAGTGAAACAATTGGAACTCATAAATTTACAAATAGAAAAGGAAAATATAAAACTAAAGATAATAAAGAAAGAAGCAATTGAAACTGAAGAAGATGTTGCAAATGAAAATATATCATAAAAGCAAAATAATCAAATAAAAAAATATAATTTTAATTGATTTCTGTTTCAAATTTTTACATATTTGATTCAAACAACAAATTTGTAATTTCGGTTCTTCTAAACAAGCCAGCACTGCGTCGTTCACGTTCGTTATCTTCTATTAGTTCTTCGTCTTCCGAAAAAGTTTCTTCCTGTATTTGTTTAATATCGTTTAAGGTCACAGTATTTTTTTGCAATATTATGCAAAATGAACGCACAAAGAATGTGTTTTGGCAATTTGTCCAAAGATGTACGTAGTTTATAGCCTATCATTGAGAAACGACGTTTTAATTGGACAAAGCTATCCTCTATCACAACTCTTTTCTTTGTATGAATCTTATTAAATAGCTTCTCTTTTGGTGACGAGGGGTTCTTATAAGGAGTCGTAAGCCACGGTAATATACCATAACCAGAGTCGCCAAGAATAATTGCATCACTAGTTCTTCTATTTATTTGCTTATAAAGAGAGATTGTTTTAGAATTCGACTATCATGTACGGAAGCAGGCCAGCGAACTTCCACACTAGTATACATGTAATTGGCATCACAAGTGGCCTGTACGTTTATAGAACAATATCCTTTTCTATTTACATATTCATTACCGAAATGTTTTAGTTTCATAATTAAAATTTGTGTACAGTCTATAGCACCTATTACACTTGGAAAACCAAATTTTTCTGACCATTATTGTTTTGCGGTAGTAATCTCTGCCACTGAGTCTAGGAACCTGATCCACTCATTTTGTTTATCAATTATTTTTTCCATTACAAATATTTTACCAAGAGTTGAACGATGTACACCCATGTCTTCTGCGACTTCTATCTGGAAACCAGGGTCACTTAGAATTCGCAAGAATATTTCCATCTTCTGTTTGGAGGCCAATGCACCACCTCGAGTTTCTTGCTTTTCGGTAAAAAATATTCTGACAATCTAACAACATTGATTTTCGTGAACCAAAACAACGATTTATAATCATTGAAACAGTTTTTCCTTGGTACATAATGTTTATCTTTCCTTATTCTCAAGTATTTTGCCATGTTAAGGTATTCTTTTTATTTTTTTAAATGCTTAAAAAAAGGAATGTTTGCTGAAGTTTTATTAAAAGCTAATTTTTTAATAATTTTTA
The DNA here is from genome assembly GCA_963082915.1 of Dolichopus griseipennis. Taxonomy (NCBI): domain Eukaryota; kingdom Metazoa; phylum Arthropoda; class Insecta; order Diptera; family Dolichopodidae; genus Dolichopus; species Dolichopus griseipennis. The sequence goes on along the minus strand of OY720444.1, from coordinate 47,416,200 downwards.
ATAATTGTTAATAATTTTAATGTAATAGTGTGTGATTACATTTGAAAACGGAAACAATGTCGAAAAAAGTTATTCACCAAAAATTTTTAACTCGTCGGAAAAAAAAATGCAATACAGAATTGAAAACCACCGTGTACAAATTGTTAAGCGATTTATAACATATAACTAGTGATATAAATTCTACAGATAAAATAGGATTGACTTTTTGTGGAGAAAGTTTTGAGGAACATGATCCTGCATTCATAAATTTTAAATCAGCGAGTGAACTAAAGTTTCTGGATGTTTTAGATTATAAATTATATTCTTACTAAAACTTTTCTTCAACCAAAAATAATTATGAGAGGAACAAAAATCATTCTTATGTTACTGGATAATATAAAATTCATAGATTCACTTATTTGTTTTCCAGTGGCACTTAGTAAGTTACCGAAAGCTTTTAATTTACGCAACAAATTAAAAAAGAATACTTTCGTCATCTATTTAACAAGGTGGAAAATAAAAATTATATTGGAACTTTACCTTCAATGAAATATTATGAACCTGACACAAAAAAGGAGGATGAAAGCAGTGACTTTTTACGGTGATATGAACAAAACAAAAAATCTAATTTCAGCATGCAGAAAGAATTGATAGAATATTGCATTAACGATGTAAAAATTTTGACAGAAGCCTGTCTGACTTTTAGAAAAATGTTTTTAAAAGAGTGCAATATTAAACCATTTTTAGAAGCTACAACAATAGCTTCAGCATGCAACTTAGCATATAGAAAAAATTTTCTTATTCCAAAAATTCTTATTCTTTTACACCCTGCTCTTTCACTAAAGCAAAATAATAAATTCATATTTTCGCTTTGTAGAAGTTGTAATGAAGAAAAATACCGAGGAGAATATTGTTATCATACTAACAAAGAAAGATCATTAATAGGAACTTAGGTCATAAAAGCTTTTGAAAAGGATACGAGCTTATAAGCATTTATGAAGTTTAGGAATACAAAACAGTAAAATATGATCAAATTAATTCAATTGACGGCCTATTTACATCAATGATGAATAAATTTATAAAAATTAAACAATAAGCTTCTGGTTGGCCTAATATCTGCCAAACTGAAAAAGAAAAAGAAAATTATATAGAAAACTTTTTAAAACTAGAGGAAATAAAGTTAGTTATGAAAAAATTCTTAATAATCCTAGATTAAGATCATTTGCTAAATTAGTTTTGAACTCATTTTGCGGTAAATTTGGGCAGCGAGAAAACCAACAATATATTCGTAATTTAAATATATTCGGTGTTTACAACAACTGAAACTAAGCAATATCAACCAAGATCAGAAAAGTGCCAAATATTAAAAGATCACAGTCCTGTACCATATGGTTAAAAAAGACAATAAAATATGAGATTGTATTTGTTTGTACATATATATATTTATTTAAAACAAAAATAATAAAATATTCAATAGTTAAACGATATCTTTTTTATTTATCCATGTATTATGATTGTTATCAAATCTAAGCCATTTAACGTATACTTTATTTCCTTGTTTTTTAATAATCTTCTCAACAAGGGAAGTATCTGGATATTTAACAGGTGTAAGCTCAGCTTGATAAAAGCCTCCACAAATTGGTGTGTAAGTGTAGTCTGATAATTGATATGTAACAGGATAAGTATTTGTATAAGTATAATTTTGATTATTTCATATGACCAATTTTGCTGATAACCTTTTCGAAATGACCTTTATATTTACTTATTCTTAAATTTAATAAATTTCCAACCTTATATTTATTTTTCTGGATAATTTTTGGTTCAATATACACTTTGCTAAGTATATTTTTTGCGTTTTTCTTTGTAATTTTTCTAGGACAAAAGTTAGACTATATTTTGTAGAACTATATTCTTTAATTATTGTTTGTACAATAAGTAACCAATTGTAATTCCCGTTTAAAACTAAATTTTTTCCACATCGAATGTGCGGTGGAATCGTTCAACAATTGATGCATTTAATTCATTAAATGTATGATAATGATCGATTGATTTTTCTTTCATATAATTTTGAAATTGTGAATTAAAAAATTCCTTACCCTGATCAGAGCAAATATTTTTTGGTATATCTTTAGTTCTAATAATAATTAATTTTAAGGCATTTAAAACATTTTCAGCATTTTTTGTTTTCACAGGTTCAGCATAGGCATATTTGGAAAAAGTGTTAATGACTGTCAACATATATTTATAACGTTCATTAAACTTAGCATATGGTATTTTTCTACTAAATCAATTTACCATTCCATTTCCATTTAATGAAATTTGGGATACAAATAATCAGCAGGGAGATCCTGCCTACTTTAAAGATATTTTTAGAAATAATTTTTTAGTCTCTTTAAATAACTATAAAAATTTGTTATATTATTCATTGTGATTTATTTTATTTATTCATGGAGATTGTTACAAATTTTTTATTTTAACATTACAGTGATTTCAAAAAATAGTCTTGAATAATAATATTGTATTTTAAAACGCTGCATTGTTATATAAATTTCTTTTTGTAACCTTAATACTTTTTGTTCATCACATATTTTCAGATATTCTGCAACATATTCTTTTACATTTAACTCAGCAGATTTATACTGTGTCATTACTGCTTGAATAAAATCGTTTAAATTGTAAAACAGTTCTGCTTCTAATACTTATGCTTTGTCCATTCACAGATCATTCACAGGCTCTCATTTATGTCTTTTATCATCTGCATATCGAGTTTTGCGTTAAATTTATAATAAAATTTATTCCATTCGTGATATTTTAAGACAATCTCCCTTTAACCAATACGATGAAATATGTAAGAAGTTTGAAACGTCTTACAGTTAAATCCAACAAAAATGTTTAATGTGTGACTTATATTGAGGAAATATGTGTAGCTTAGCAATAAATTATAACTCTTAAATTTTTTTTGTAATTTAAAATTTCTAAGAATATAAAAAAAAAAAGAATATAAATTTTCAATTCTAGATATATTTTTAACTTGAGTATTTAATGGTGAAGTGTTAAGATAAGTTTCATTAGTTACTATCATTTACCTGGTCCAAATTTATATTTGACAAGATTTGTTTATTTTTGTATTATCTTCTTTTCTTAACAAAACTTTACAATCCTTTACCCAAGCAAATTTTATTTTTTTTTCTCTTTTAAGATCTCTAGCTTTTTTGTATAATAGTCCAAAGTAAGATGTGAGTCTTTCATTGATGAAAACTGTTTTTGGAGTTTCAGAACTGGTTTGGTGAAATATCTGGTTGTAATCCAAATTTGCTTTCTTTTTAGCTTGCATTATTTCATTTTTAATTTTAAGGTTATTCAACTTCACGATTAGTTTTTTTGGTTCACCGGAGTTTTTTGAATTATTTTTATTTGAGAAATAAGCTTGTTTAATATCATTGTTTTCTAAAGTAACTCCCGTAGCTTCAAGAATTTTGGATGCAGAACTCATTACATCTAGCTCTGCAATTTCTTCCACTCCAAATATTTCAAGATATTTTCTTAATTTATGTCGCTTAGTTATTTCCATGTTGATAATGATAGAATCAATTTTGTCTTTTAGAATTGTATTCTCATTGCGTAGACAAATATTATCTTCCACTAATGAATCCACAATTTCTTTATATTCTCTAACCTCACTTTTTAAGCCATTTATCTGTCTTTCAAGTTCATTTTGTTTTGTGATAATTTTATCAAGTTTTTGTAGCATTAATGTTGAGCGAGAATCAGTATCATTTTGATCACTTTCAGATATTTTAGAGGTGTTTATACTGTCATTTACGCTAGTTGACAAGCGTTTTAGGCGCTTATCCTTACATGACAGGCAAAACCAAGCTTTCTCAGGATCCTGTAGAATTCTGTTGAAATCTTCAGCAGCCAATTTAGAACATACAAAGTGGAACCAGCTTTTGCACTCACCGTTACATTGGATTATTCTTTTATCCTTTACTAAATTTATAGCCCTATTGCACTGTTTGCACAAGTTTTTAGTTGACATGTTTGACATTTTGTATCATTTAAATTATTATTATTATTATTAATATTATTATTAATATTATTATTATTATTGTTAATGTTATTATTATTATTGTTATTGTTATTGTTATTGTTATTGTTATTGTTATTGTTATTGTTATTGTTATTGTTATTGTTATTATTATTATTATTATTATATTTATTATTAATAATTAATATGCATTTAATATTCAATATGTGCCATCACTGTTTTGATCTGTTGCTCGTGTGAACATGTAGTAACAGTTGCTGACAATGACAGATGACACTTGATTTTGTTGACAAATATATACAGTTTTAAACCAGATTAATTAAACCATTGCAACCAGCAATTAAACCATACTCTGGATTTCGTTTAATGCTTTTCATTGAGTGAGGAATATGCAACCTCATTCCAAATAAAAGGGTTTCACTAATTGCATTTGCAGCGAAGTTGATATTTTACCGCGGAACCACAATGATCAATCAAAAGCTTTAAAAAAATTGTTCAAACTTTCTCAGCTAGCACAACTATATTGCCATACTAATTTTTTGGAAGGAGTCCCTCGGCTAGCTATCGTGCTTATCAGGAAGCTTGTGTTTAATAGACACTAGTCAGAGCCCCTTAACTGGCAACCAACTAAACCACATATTTTTTCAGAGTTAATAATTAAGAACAAATCCAAGAGATAATCCTCATTATCAGTACGGTCGGAGACCCTTGTGGTATTTTGAACAATTTGAGAAAGATGAAACAGCAAAACTGTTGCTTCTTTTATGTAGTTCGATAAAAATTCTTTTTTTATTTTTTTATTTGTTATAATAACATCAAATTTTTCTAGTATTTGACAGAGCTCTTTATTTATTTTATCGTTATACACAGTTTCAAAAGAATAATTTTCGAAATTATCATTTAAAAATTCTCTCGTTGGAAATTTATACTTGAGCTCTTTCACAAACATACAAGGTTCTTTGATACCTACTATACAAATATCTTTTACAAATAAGGTATTATTATCATCGCAACAAAACGTTACATCCAGTAGTGCACAAGACAGCGACATTTTTTGTAAGCTTGCAAATTCTCCATAAACAATAGCGGTTAGTGTAGATGGAAGTGGTTTTGATAACCTTGCCTCAATTCTAACTGTACCCTGATTTAATAAACCTTGGCACACTTCATTTCCTGATGCATCTGGAGTTAGATCAAAATTTAACATGAAAAATCCATTACTAAACATAGACTTTGTTATCTGATGACCTTTATCATTGTGGTAAATTCCAGTACCAGAAAATAGTGTACTGTATGCTCTTGTGTAGCAACTATTTTCATCCGAAAAACTAGTTTCAATTACTGAATTAGGTACTTGAACTCCATTTATGTTTAAAACAAATTGTGAAATATCAAAATGTTTAAAATTGTATAGGTTTTTTCATCTTTTTCCAGAATAACCTATATTTTCTGTCATAATAAATATTGTTGAATTTGGTAATTGACCAATGAAAACATTATCAAGTAATATCGATGAACTATTCTGTGGAATTGTAAAACTTTTTACCTCTACACGTTTGTAATTGTACTTGGCATTAGTTTTATCTAATACAGCATTGTGTGCTAATAGTACACTTGGATTAATAGTTCCATGTCTCATAAATAAAGTAGCTTCTAAAATTTTCAGTTGAGATTCGTCAGAATCATCTGCAAAAAAGTAAGTGTAGGCTTATTAAACATGTCTAAATGTAGTTTTCCCATAAGTTCTACTATATTGCTATTTTGATATAACTTTTGACGTTCTTTTGAACCATTATTATTATGTTTTCCTATATTTGGTTTATCGAGATCCCATCCTGCACATTCCAAATGAGTAGTAGCGGCATCTGTACTATAATTTAATAATTATTCAATAGAAGCTCTATAAAGGCTAATTTTCATTACGGCAATTTACTGGGCAAAAGTTAGAGCATAGGCAGAAGATACAAAAATACTATTTGTGCGACAAAGAAAAAACGATAAATTACTGGGAGAAACATCCATATTCCTTGGAGAGTTATCCATAATCCTTAGCCAAGTATTGAGAGAGTGCCATAATCCTTGGCAAAAAGATGTTCTCTTAGGTCATTAAAAGTGTATTCTACACAAAAATTTATTGCATACTATTACATATATTTATGGATACATGACATTTGAATTTTGTAAACAAACAAGAGAATGTAAACAAAGAAAAAAAACATTTTATATTATGGTTTGATGAATGAATTTTTATTTAAAATTATTTTGAAATTGATTAAAATTTTATCATTTATTTTAAATTAATAAAATTTTAACTTTGAATTGAAAAATTCGCGAAATATAAATTTAAAAATTAAAAAATAAGGTTATGAAATTTTTTTTTGTCAAAAGATATAAAAAAATGTTAATATAAATTTAATCATTTTACTCTTTCTCTCCTATTGAGAGTATACTATATACCTCTCTCTCTAAAGTCAAGATTGCTGGGCAAAATTTTCTCATGAAAACCTGCCCTTAATGATAATTTCCATCAGATGGAGATATATTCTTTCCATTTAGCTGTACGTTACATTATTTTATTAATGAATGTAATAGATTATTGACTACACTTGGTTGTTGAACGAATTTTCCTTCAGTGTTTTTATCATTATTCCATTGAATTCCATCTTTTTTTCAAAATTTGTACTTTTTAATTCTGATAATTTTATTGTAGTGCATCAAAACTGTAGAAGTCTAAGACAAACCTTTGATTTGCTGATAATTAATCTGGAAGCTTTTGTGAAATTATCAGAATATAGTAAACAGAAACAAAAATTATACATATATAGATAAAGCAAATAGAACAAAAAATGTCAATAAAAATTCTCTTCATTTTTTTCTTAAAACCATTGCCCCATATGCTTATCTCTTTCTCACTAATGCTTTTTTGCACTATTCATAGAGTTTGCCTTTATTGATTTTCTAGGTATCAAAAAATATGTGGAATAAGATTATTAAATTTTAATGATAAAATACAAGCTCATATAGAAAAAATTTTAAAAATAACCTCTGTTTTCTTTTATTTTTATTACTTTTTTTCAAATAAAACTTATTTACTACATAGTTATAATTTTTTATACCCAATATAGAATTTTGATTCTGTATCAAACCATTTAAACCAACTATCAAACTATTAATATCGTCGTACAATATTTGAGTTAATTTTTTTTTTTTTTATGAAGATGTGTATGTAAATGAATGCAATATTGCCATATCATTTGCATGATTAAAAAATTAATTTTTTTTTTAATTTAAGTTTTAAAAAACTTCAATATTTAAAAAAAAAAATCAATTATAATTTTTTAGAAATTTAAAACTGATTAGTACAGCTGATTAGTCCATTCGAGTACAAACACTGTAGAAGTCTGCAAGTAGTAGACGAAATACGCGTATCAGTAAAGTTAAGCTAATTTAGTTAAATTAAAAGGAAACTAGGTACTCAAATTTTTTAAAAATAAAAATTTAAAATATTTTACCAAAACGCTCAAAATCATAAAATAAAATTAAAAATTTATTTTATAGTTTTAAGAATTTTAACAAATAATTTTTTTTGTGGTATAATATTTTATATATTAAATTATATATTTATATAATATAAGTTATATTATAATATGAATTATAATTAAATTATAATATATAAAAAGTTATATTTTAAATATTTTATATATTCAAAAAATAATTTTTAAATCTTACATAACTTTTATAAAAACTAATTCTTTAGAGTTTTAATATGTAAATTTTTAAAATCATATATGTTGAAAAATCAGGGTAAATTACATTAGTCTTTCAATACGGTAACACCAGAAACTATATAAGCTTTTAACATACAATATGATCAGTAGACGTGTTGATCAAGTCAAGTGTATTGAAATGTATGTTTGTATTCATTTGCATATGTGTTTATATTTTAATATGATTTTATGTTAAAACGAGGAAGAGTGTAGTAGTGTAGACACTGTCAACTCTGGGATACCCGTAGACCGGTATATAAACATTGTATAATTATTATAAACATTAATTACTTTTGGCAAAATTTCAGACACGCAGCTGTAATAGGTACAGAGAAATACTCATTTGAAAAAAAGAAGTTGTGTGGCAGCTACCCGAACCCATGGACCAATATGGCTGGATTTAAATATCGAATCTATATCTGCCCCCTCGTCTTCTTTTCGTCACAAACGTAATGGCAAATTTATTATACCCTTTGACCTACAGTCATACGGGATAAAAAAATACTGAAAGATGGTGTAGGTAATTTTTTCATAGTATTATTTTCAATGGCTGGGTTTTTATATTTTAACCCTTGGTGGCTTGCCGTTTCATTGTGAAATTATCTATTAAATTGCGGTTTCTAGTTTCAAAGGGGTTAAAAAGTTAAAGCCAAAAAGTTATAAAAGAAAAATTTAAATTTGAGCGGTAAGTTGTAGTTTTATATTTATAAATTTTAAGTAATAAATTAAAATACGTGCTAATAATAAATAAATAAACAAGTTAAAACAAATGTTTACTAGAATATTATAGTTTTAAGTTTACTTTGTTTTTATAGTTTTATGTTATAGTTTGTACAGACATAGATACTTAGTTTTAAGAACCTACATAGTAGCTAGGCACATGTTTATTATTTTTTAAAATTTGCTTTTTTTATAGGGGTTTTTATGCCGAATTAAACGTTATTCATTTTATTTATTATATAACTTCAACTCCGATTTTTCCCTTTTTTAAAAATATAAAATTAAAATTAAATTTTTAAATTGATTGTGTTTTTGTTTTTTAATTAAACCAAATTTTTCAGATATTATTTTACTTTTCCCATCTCACTTTTCCCATATTTAATTTTATTTCTCAACAAGTATTTAATTTTATATACGATGTACGGAATTTTAATTGTACACACTAAATATCCAATTTTCATTTTGTAAAAATTCCTAAATTTAGTCTATTCTTAAAGTTCATTTGATAGCAAAAAAAAATTCGTTTGTCTACTCTTCGCTATGATGTTATATTATTTCAATACCTAAAGAGGTAAAATAAATATTTTAAAAAGAAAAATTTGATTGAATATTAGAAAAAAAGAATATTTATATATACATACATAATATAGTGTATTATATTTGATTAAGTTAAGCCAGTAGTTAAATATATGTATATTTACATTGCCATTTGGTTTTATCAGTATTACATTGAAACACACAAACTTATTAAAAAACTAGGAAGAGTGTAATAGAGTAGACTGTGTCAACTCTGGGATACCCGTATGACAGTTATATAAACATGATATCATTATTATTATAAACATTAATTATTTTTGGCAAAATTTCAAACATACCAGCTTTATTAGGTGAAATATAATGCTCATATAAAGGAAGGAGTTGTACGGCAGCTGCTCGAACCCTTTGCAGTAGATCAACCAAATTTTGCAGTAACTTTGGCCATTACACTAAACTATTTTTGGCAAAACTTTAGACACCCAGCTTTAATAGGTATAGAGTAATGCTCATATAAAATAAGAAGTTGTATGGCAGCTACTCGAACTCACTGCACCAGACCAACCAAATTTTGCAGAAACTTTGGCCATAAAACTAAACCACTTTTGGAAAAATTTCAGACACGCAACTGTAATAGGTACAGAGAAATACTGATATAAAAAAAGAAGTTGCATGGCGGCTACCCGAACCCATGGAACAAAATGGCTGAATTTAAATAGCGATGACGGCTATTGCAAAAAAACGAATTTGCGAAAATTTCAAGATCCCAGCTCTTTTAGTTTTTGAGTTATCGTGCGGACGGACGGGCATACATAGCTAAATCTATTTTTTTTTCGACTCTGATCCGATCCATACACTTGAGTCCATATTTACCCCCCTATTTCTCTGCGTCACAAACGTAATGGCAAATTTATTATACCCTTTGACCTACAGTCATACGGGTATAATAAAATGAATGTACCAACTCTAAACTTTTTTTTACTATTTTTTACTTTTTTTTTTAAGAAAATAATTATAATATAAAACAATGTGTAGGATGAGAAAGGTATATGTTTTTACAAATGTATAATATCGTTTTTTCTCTTTCGTGGGGCATTGGATTTCACAAATTTTTTGTTCTACTTGCTTTATCTATATATGTATAATTTTTGACAGAAATCACTCAGAAGAAAATTTGTTAGTCAATTTTTTTACAAAATAGCGCCAGGTTAACAAAACAAAATTTTTGTATGTACAAATTTTTTCTAAAAATATAAAAATTTTCAAATAGGCACATAACTAAAATGAGTGCATTTATGCAAAAACATGCATGTTAAAAATATAGCTTTAGGCCTTTTAACAAAATAATTGCTATTGCATTTAAATTTAATTCTAGTTTTTTCATTTTTAATTATTAGCATTTAAAATTTTAAAGACGAATGTGATTCATCTTCGTATGCAACTTTTCAAACCGAATTTCTATAATTTCGTACGCTACGCCTTCTATAAACTTAGAATACAATTCTAAAGTACATTACTCAAATGAGCTTATTATAAATTGCGCGAAAATGATTGAATCTTCATATATAACAAAATTTTTTTTTGAGTAGGTATGTACTCATTTATTAATGTTTTTGTCAACCATATAAAAGATGTCTATAGGTACTCTATATTTATACACATACATAATATATAGTTATACGGCTATACTTCTTTTTTTTCTCTTCACATTTTTTATACCCTACACCTAATAAATAAAATAATGGAGCTATCTTGATGAAATTTTAACTGTAGGTTACTAGGACGTGGGTTCGGATTCTGGACCTTTTAATCAGTTTCAGGGCTAACGAACAAATATAAAAAATCACGATAACTCAACAACCAATGACGCTATCTTCGTCAAATTTGTGCTGTATGTTACTAGTAATGAAACTACTTCGGGAATTGGGTAAGGTCGGGATTGGACCATGGGTTCGGAACCTAGAACTTTTTGATCAAATTTAGGCCAAACGAGCATAATTCCGAACCCAATGAAGATAGAACCTCCAAATTTGGTATCAGGGTGTCCCTTCCTATTTCCTAAGTGTCTTGTGAATTTGGGCCCCATTGGAGTAGTGGGTCGGGGACAAGCCACACAGTTCCGAAGACCTTAAAGCATATCTTTAAAATTAATAAAGATAACAACTTAAAACAATGTTGAAGCTTCCAATTTGCCACAAGGATGTTCTTTACTATCTCTTGCGTGTTCCCCTAATTTGGGATCAGTTGGAGTGGTGGTTCTGTACCCCTCTCAGACCTCCCAAGTTTTAAAGGCTTTTAATCGAAATTACTAAAAATAGTTACTTAAAATTAAGATAGGCAGTTCAAATTGTGTACAAGGGTTAACTAGTACTATAGTACAGCGCGGACTATATAAGAGCGAAATCAGCCCAACGGTTCGGATTCCGGACCTTTTAGTCGGTGTCAGGGCTAACGAGCATATATAAAAAATCACTATAACTCAACAACTAATGAGGCTATCTTCATGAAATTTGTGCTGTAGGGTATTGGTAATGAAACTACTGCGGTGATTACGTACGGTGAGGATTGGACAATGGGTTCGGAACTTAGAACTTTTTGATCGAATTTAGGCCAAACGAGCATAATTCCGAAACCAATAAAAATAGAACTCCAAATTTGGTATCAGGGTGTCCCTTCCTATTTCGTAAGTGTCATTGAAATTTGGGCCCCATTGGAGTTGTGGGTCGGGGACCAGCCACTCAGTTCCGAGGACCTTAAAGCATATTTTCGAAATTAATAAAGATAGTAACTTGAAACAAATGTAGAAGCTTCAATTTTGGTTCAGAACCTCTCTTAGACCCCCCCAATGTGTAAAAGCTTATCATCGAAATTATTAAAACAATTAACATAAAATTAAGCTAGAACGTTCCAATTGTGTACAAGGGTTAACTAGTATTGAAAGTATGACGGGACTGCATATGGGCGAAATCGTACCATGGTTTCGGGTTCTGGAACCCTTGAAAAGTTCAAGGACTAGCAAACATATATCTTAAAAACACCATAACTCAAAAAATAATGCCGGTATTTTGATGAAATTTAACACTAAGTTACTAGGAAAGAAAGTACCATGGGAATTGGTTCTGGTCGAGTTTAATTTCGAAGCCAAAGAATATATTTCCTATTTCCTATGTGTCCCCGAAATTTAGACTTAATTGTAGTGGTTCAGTTATGTTCAAAGGTACTTGCTGCATTTATGTAAAATTTATTTTTATATTTAAATGAATTATATGAAAAGGTCCACATTTTGTAATTGTATTTTAGAAATACATTTATTGCATATTTTGCGTTTATAAGCTTTTCTATTAGGCATATAAACTAACCATTTAAAATAATTGCAATTTTTAAAAATTTGGATTATTAAATATATTATGCTTTGATTATCTTTTTATCACAAAATTTAATAATTAGAATTTTTTCATTTTGTAATTGAATTGGAATAAATATATTTTCATTTATTTCAAGTTTGTTTGTTTTTTAATATTTTTAAATAGATAAATTAGTAAGAATATATTTTTAATAGATAGTGTAATTAGAAAATGTTTTTAGTATTATAAAGTTAATTTGGTTCTCTATGTCTTACGATCAAATTAATAGCAGCTTTTATGGTGTTAAAATGACTTATGAATATGTCCTTAAATTTGAACCAAATAGGTGTAGGGTATTTCTAAGTCGGTTGCACCGACTGACTGTTGCTTTACTTGTTTTTATGTTTGCATAAAAAACTATACTGATTTAACACACATTTAAAGTTACTTTTAAGTATTAACAAATAATATTAGAATTAGAAATCAACGTAGAAAAATTTTAATTATTAGAAATTGAAGGAATCCAATGTTATTGCTTTCTTTCCTTTACTTTTTAAAATTTACTTGGTCAATGTGACTTATGCATTTTGTGAATTGAGACAATAAGATAATATACCCCTATGTAGATTGTATCTATACCTGTAGAGGAAAAAAAAAATTTAAAGGTTTTCCAAAATTAAAAATAATTTTATTTTAATATTTTTTTAAAAAAATAGGTATATATAATATTATGCCTAAACGGGAAAACATCATATTACATTACATTTCACTTTAAAAATACATAAGAAAAGCTTAAAATGTTGTATTCCATTTAGCATATAAAACCCTTATATTAAAGTAGTAAATGGTAGAAACTATATACATAACCAAAAAGAAAACAATTAACAAAAAAAAACAAAAATGTTTATAGTTATTTTAAGTATTCGCAAACGTAATGGCAAATTGAGTACACCCTACAAATGGTCCTATAGGTATAAAAATCAGCCACAAGTAAAATGAAATTCAGTTTTCTATTTCATTCATTATGACGAATTCTTAAAAATATGTATGATATGTATATACGTTATTGTACGTTTATATACATCTTATGAAGTAAATATTATCATGCACATATAATACACATTATACTTTTTAGACATTAAACTATAACAAAACAAGTAAAGAAACAGTCAGCCGACTTAGAAATACCCTGCCTATTTGGTTCAAATTTAAGGGACATATCCATAGGTCGTTTTTAACACCATAAAAGCTGTTATTAAATTGATCGTAAGACATAGCTAGCCAAATTAACTTTATAATACTATAAATTTTCATTCTGAATTCATAATTCATTAAGTACAGAAGTAATAAAAAAAAAAAAATATATATTTAAATATCACGTGTAGAAAAAAAAAAAAAGAAAATAAATTTCTTTTTATATTGAAATTGGATCTTCATTACTAAAATTAATTGAGGAAAAAAAAAGCAAAAATCAGCAATATTAATAGTTGTTTCCAACAACTATTTATTGCCATAAATGCAGAGTGAAAATTCGAGGAGAAACTGGGGTAAAATGTGCTGGAGTATGTGGTAAAATTTACCACTGTCAACCTAAATGTTCGGGATTGGACCAGTCAACTCTAGGAATTTTAGACGTAAATTCACGTTTAAAATATATATGTGATGAATGTATAATGTATATACAAAATATTGATCTGGTATTACAAGAAATGGAAAGATCAGTGAAGAAGAACAATGATTATCAAGTGAGGAATTTGACCGGGCTATTAAAAATAATGAAAGGGAAATAATTGGATTACTAAAGGCGGTAGAGGAGAGATATATGGATAGGTTACAACATATTAAAACTGAACAAAAATATGAAATTGAAAAAATGAATAAATTAACGGAAGCATTCAAAATGGAAAGTGAAAAAATAAATAGCAGTATAAAAAACATCAATACTCAAGAACGATGAAACTGTGTACTGAATTGCAAACATATAGCAATAAAAATTTGAAAAATGAAAATGTAGGTCAAAATGTATCGTTTGCCGAAATATTAAAAAATGCAAGTGTCAGCAAAAAAAACTGTGCCATCCATAAAAAAAAGTTGTGCCTTTGATTGTGAAACCTAAGCAAAATCAAAAATGTGAACAAACTAAAGTGGATTTAAGTAAAAAAGTTGACCCAAAAAATCTAAAAATCAAAAATGTCGAAAATAGAAAAAAAGGTATGGTACTAATTGAAACCGAAACAAAGGAAGAACGTGAAAAAATAAAAAAATTTGTTAGAAAAAAAAAATGGGAGATTATGAAATAAAAGTGCCAATTGAAACCAAACCAAGAGTGGAAATTATTCACATGGGAGTCAATTATAAAGAAGATGAATTAATAAAAAAATTAAAGGCTCAGAATCCTATCTTAGAACATAGTGTGATGAAAGTGATAAAAATTTATGAGGCAAGGAAAACAAACCATACAAGGTATAATGCCATAGTAGAAATAGATAAGGACACCTTCCCAAAGATAATTGGAAATGAAAAGGTCTCAATTGGATGGGAGCGCTGCAAAGTTTTTGACGCTATACGGGTTCTACGCTGCTTCAAATGCAAAGGCTTTAACCATAAAAACTGCGGATTGTAAAAATGATGAGATTTGTGTCAAATGTCATCAGAAGCATAAAAGTGCTGAATGTAAAAAGGATGACATCAATAAATGCATAAATTGTCTAAAAGTGAATGAGAAGCTAAAAACTTGGTTTAAATGTTGATCATAATACCTTTAGTGTGATGTG